>OZ022417.1:26415864-26530415 GCA_963989365.1 Rhimphoctona megacephalus
TCGATTCCTAATGAACATTTTTTTTTTTTAATATCTGAAAATATTTTAATTCATTTAGTTCAATTACTTTGATTTTATTTTGTCTGTTGCCACAGTGGCCAGAATTCATTGACGAATAGATGGAATTCATTGAGAAATCATTATAATTGAAGCACGCGTCATGTGATTTTTTTGCTTTTTTCTTTTGTACCGTAGTAATTAAATATAAAAAAAAAAAAAAAAGAAAAAAATGACAGAGGTTGAATCGAGGTTTAAAATTTCCTAAGGGGATAAGGAAGTAACAGCGTTATATAATTATTTTCAAGATAGTTTACAGAGAAAATATTGCCACTAAACGGCCAATTCCAGATTACACGAGCAATAAATATTAAATATAAGCGCATATTTAAGCAAACCTGTCCAAGGCCGACTATTTATCAATTATTTTTCGGTTTGCGAAAGCGAAAAATAATTGATAAATAATCGAGCGAGAATTACACATGTAACCGAGATATATGTGTAATTGCTACAACATTGCGTTCGAATAGTCGTATTTTATTGCGCCAAGTTTCGCTCTCAGAATTTAGTTTGTAAATATTTACGATCAACATTTTCTGAAATAAGGGAAAATTTCAATTTAATTGAAAAGTTTTAATGTCGCTAAAATTTAAAAAAATAGTACAGCATATTTATTCAAGAGATTCATTCAATCTTTGAAGTATCCTTGGGATTTGGAATACTCCGGGCGAAGTTTGACCCAGTATTTCAACAGGTGATATTCTGAAAACTGAAAATTCGCAATACGCTTACTTTTTATTGCCGATAAACAAACTGTTCCCTCTTATGACGGAATTGAACATGTACTTGAAAATATGATGAACCCATTTTTCCAAGCCTTATTATATATTCTCATTACTTTCAACCTGGCAACAATTGGAAACGTTCGGATGGTCCGGATCCCATGTAGTCTTTGGTGTTACTACATCGTCGTGTATGCTTCAAGGGTTAATATTGAGCAGCGTTTTTTCAATGTTCCTAATAATATTTTGCTTGTCGTTGATAAAAAAAATAATAATAATAATAATAATAATAGATAAACGAACGTATCGAATAAACTAAGACGGTGTTTGCTACGAACTTAAAATACACGGCGGAATATCTGAGAACGTCGAAAATTTAAAGAAAATTTCGAAACTTCCTCAAGTTTCGATCGCTTTCATCGCGAATGATGAAAAATGGATGATGCAGTATTCAATACATACATACGTATAGTCTAAAACATAATAAACGCTTAGAGCTTAATATTCGTTGTTCATCGGAAATAATCATCACCGAGTATACCAACGAACTATATAAAATAAAATTATACGGCCGCGGTAAGAAGGGGGAAATGGGGAAAGAAAATGCACGGTAAGTGAAATGGCGTAAGTGATGTAAACAACCATGTCAGTCGCAGTGTTCGATCACGTTTTGGCATAAGAATCGGACAGGCAGGCGTGCGTTGTAACAACTAGCATGGTGAAAGCCTCCCTCTTATAAAGCAATATTCGTATGTGTGCGCGTCAACATACATTGTTCGAGAAATCGTGAACGTTCCTATGTTTACAGAAATCGAAATGTACGCGTTGGAGAGGAGGGAGAATAAGATCGACACTGAAAAACGTCTGATACGACGATAATAAACATAATGTACCTAATAGTGTTCCAAAACACGCGTGTAAATAGCCCGTAATATACGAGTGAATATTGTCATTCGTATACGGTGTACATCTAAATATATAACGCAAACTTTCTCCCCCTTAATAGTATTTAAGATAATAACATAACTCATACATTTGTGCAAAAACCCAAACTTTGCACAATGGGCGAACCGCAGACTTTTCCGACTATGTACATGCGAAAACTTTATGATATTCTTCCTAAGAATATTTCATTTATACCTGAAAATTGTTGAAAAGTTGATTGCCAGGTTAATACGCTTAGAAAAACATCATTCATGGACCACCGATGGACACCTGTTGTTCAACATTCATAATACAATCGCACAATATTCCAATCAATACGCAATATAATCTTAGAACAATACGTAAATTCATAAAGCACCTACTCTAATAATGATTTCTATACTATTCTAAAATTGAATACCTCTCATCCTTTAGGTAGCGAGTTCATTTATTCGACACTTCTTGTTGGTGCTTTATCGGAGGTATAGAGGGGAAATGTCTAATACTTGGACTGAAATAGCATGACCTTCAGAGATTTGTCAATAACAAAATCACACTCAAGATTTTTTTCTTCCGTCATTAATATAATACATCGGATATACGATCAATTGGTGTGAATATAGTAGTATCATTTTTTTTTTCAGACACACACCATAGATATAAAATAAAATAGACCGTGCATTAAGTTATCTCGAATCACGAGAATTCGTAAAATATTCAAGACTTATAGGTACAACATTTTTTTCTTTACTAAAATGTATTTTTTCTTTTTCTTGATTTTTTCTTCATACCCGGTAAAACTTGATGCACAAGCTTCGCTCTAACTGCGTATGTACTGTTAAAAAAATAAATTTAGCAGCCTGATCGACTGTGTAAATGCACGTACGTACGTCGTGTTTATCCTTCGTGATTCGTGAGGGGAGGGACTTATAATAATATTTGTAAAGAAAAGTCCACAATTACGGTTGGAATTAAAGAAACGTAGGTGTATTTGGCCTCCTTTAGGATGGATAGGTAGGACAGGACTATCGAAAGAAATACAAAAATAAAGGATATAAAAAAAAAATACTCACAGTAAATACGGTAGTTTTGGATTGGTTACATTGATAAGGTGATTGCAACACACGTGTATTTCCCTGGAAAGTAGCTGGTCTCTTGTGACATTGAGAAATGGCGTTGAGCAGGAGGCGTAGGAGGAGGAGGAGGAGGAGGAGGAGGGCACTAAACTCTAGAGCGCCCTCTTCACTCGTTCCTCTGAGGCATTCCTTCCTCTTGCGGCTTGCGGCTGGATATATATCCCCGGATGTACGAAGTTCACCACACTTGGCGCGTTTCCTGCTACCGTGTTTAAATGATATACCTCTTAAAAATGATTTTTCCTCTTTATATTTCAATTCTTATCGATCCTGCAGTTGACACAACACGAGAGTCAATGAATAACCTCCTCCGTAACAATTAGACGAAAGGGAGACGTTGTTTTTTCTTAGATTCGTGACGCTCGCTCGCCGCGCGGGGTATTTGTTACTTATTTTTATTTTTCTTCACCGGTACAATAACGAGCAACTTATTTTCTTGACCTTGCCCGACAACAGCGCCACTCGCGAAACTCAGGACGTCAATTCCTTTTTTTTTTTTCTCTACGCCGATTCGGTAAAAACGTTATTTATTTCAACGAGAAAAAAAAAATCAACGCACGCACGAATGCACACGCACACGCACAATAGCGAGGAGCCGAGATTCGAAAAATTCTACTTGACGCAATGTTTTATTTATCCTCACCCCGGTGTCGTCGATCGAAAGGGAATTTTGATGAATTTTGATGCGTAAACGGAGCAAGTTTTTTCTTTTGCGTCCGTACGCCGCCAGCAGCGAGGGAGACTGAAAACCCCGTGTATCGTCAATCGAGAGTGGGGTGTAGGTTTGGGGATAGAAAAACTGATGGTGGCCACGGACGCCCTTCGTTGACGGCGCGAAACTGAAAATTCGCCCTGTAACACATGGCGCCTCCTCGCGGTAGTACGAATGGATAGTGTTTCGGGGTTCCCTCAACTATTATCATTATTAATATTATTACCATCATTGTTAGTAATGCTGTGCGTGACTACTTCGTTGGCGATTTTAATCGCATTGGATACTCCGATATTACACGTTACGCCTATTATTACCGTTGTTTTCCAATCACACATAAAATGTTCAAACATCGAAAATCACGTAAGAAAGTAATTTTCATTTAAAAACCATATCCTCCCGATGACATTGACCAACCAATTTGAAATAACAATTAAATATTGAACCAATTGTAGGATTTCATCTTGAATATGTGATTTGTGATCGATTAGGGATGTTACGGTTACGATTCCGTTGAAAAGTGTAGCAGTCTCTATTATTAATATTGAGGAAGATAGATATTCGAGAACTTTTTATACACCCTGTACCCTAAATCAACGGCCAATCGCAATAGCCTTGCCAACTTTCAAGGTCATTGACCTAACACCCAAGATGTCTTTCACCTATAACCCCGCGAAAATCAATGAACTCGTTCTACGCCTACCGACAAATATAAAAATGAAAATATTACGTGAAACAAAAATAGAAGAACGAAACACTAAATTTCGATTCTCGATCAAAATAACCTGAAAATTATTATATATTGTTACTATTATTATTCGTGAGAGTGTTGCTAGTTGCTAGCGTCAAGTGTCATTTTCTTATTTCTTATAATATACATACGATATGATAATAATGAATAAATTTTTAGCAATTTCTTATCCATTCATAGTCGCATAATTTACAAAATCATATAAATTTTGAGGTTAGGACAGTTTTTCTTATTGTAGGTTCATGCACGCGCACCACGAATGTTGATGCAGCTTGAATTGAAGCAAAAACAAAAATCGTTCAACTTGCGGAGCATGTTTTTTACAACTACAGCACCAAAATTCATACGAGGAGTATAGATTTTAATTACCATACTTTTATCATTTTTATTTATTCATTTCAACCAAAAATGTGTTCAAATTTTGAACATTTTCGAAAACCTTGTGTATCTGGGGCATTATTCCACGTCAAATCAGCCACTTCAGAACCTTTTATTTTTTTATTTGGCTGAAAATTTTAGGCGTTGTAAGACTCGTTGAAAGTGCTTCTCTTGATTTTTTGCAGACTTTGTTGTTCATCCACTACTTATGAGATATATGATTTTTCTTCCAAATTCGATGTTTTTTTCTTCAAATGATAACGTTCCAAAGAATGAACCGAGTCCAAATTTTTTTTTTTCACCAAGTTGTTTTGCTACTGTATAGTTTGGAATAAAATACAAATAAATGATTGATAATGATCTTTTATTTTTTCCTCAATTCAAAGCAAAAAATCCGTGATTTCAAGATGTTGCACACTTGATTTATTTCAAGATATTCAGAAAAAAAACTTTCATCGATCAAATGATTTTTTGAAACTGTCTCATTGTGGGGAGATTTTTCTTTATATTTTTTTTCCTTAATTCTAAAACAATTTTTTTTTTTCAGTCAGTTCGAACCAAATCGGACTATTTTCCGACATTTTGTTTCGCACCAACATTAAAAAAAAAAAAATCGATTCGATCAGAGCTGACTGGAAAAATAATTTTGTTCACGAAACTAACAAAAAAAATATAAGAAAAAAGTCACCACGTTGGGAGCCATTTCAAACGTCATGCCATTGGTCAAGCTTCTTGTAAAGAAAAAAAAAACCACAACCAAACGAACGAGTGTTCAACATCTTGCAATTAATAATTTTCTTGCCTTCAATTGGAAAATTATGCATAATTTTTCAGATTTATAGGAAGAACATAGGAAACGATTGTTAATCACTTTTTCGTAATTTTTTTCAAAGAATCCGGTGAAAACCAACGTTAAAATGAGAAATTCAATTTAATCCGGATTGGAAAAAAAGGAGTTTTTGTTGAAAATAAATAAAAATGTAAAGAAAAATCTCCGCATCGTAAGACCAGTCTCAATAGTTATTCAATCGGTCAAAATTCGTTTGTGAATTTGTTGAACAAAAAAAAAATCTCAACCTCAATGAATTTTCGATTTAGATCATCGAAAAAATATATAGAAGATAATTATGAATCATTTTTTGTATTTTGTTTTTCAAACAGTACAATAAAAAACCATCTGGTGTATAAAAAAAAAAGTTCAACCCGGTGTTCATTCTTCGTAATGTTATAGCCATTTGAAGATGAAAAACATCGAAGTTTGAAAAAAAACGTCACATCTCATAAGTGAATGGACAAAAAAATCCGAACAAAATCGAGAGCTACTTTCGATGAATCTTACGACACATAAAATTTTGAGCGAGATGAAAATACAAAAGGTTCTGAAGTAGACTTTGCGTGAAATGGCCCATAAGAATGATGGTATTTTTTTCTTAATTACACACACATAGATATAGACATTTTAAATATAAATGGAAATCCCAAGTAACAAATAATACACGAAAATGTTGCAAAGTTTCTCACTGATACTTAGATATGGACAATGCGGTGACATTTAAAACTACGTTTGATATACTCGCATATGTAAATAATGCGGCTCAATTATGAAACAAAAACAAATAATAATAGAGATCGGGACCCGTCGGGAGAGGTCGAAACTGTAGAATATTCATTGGTATTCTCGTATAATTTTAATCAATTTATTCTAGTGACTGTACAACTTGAAACAATTATACGGTGGGAGCGTTTCTGATCGGCATTTCCTTATTTTTTCCATGAACTGTGCTGGTGGAGCGCCCGGATTGAATGGCATACTACCACCCAACAAGTGTATCGAAATCTCGGAACGGAGAAACGAAATTCAGAATAGACATCTTCTTTGACAAGGAAATGTCTAAAATTTGTTATTGACAGATGGACACATTGACGCGTTTGATCAACGTGATTCAGAAAATGAACGCTCATACAGGATTTTATTCGATATTGACGATGTTGCTGTTATCTGATCTTGTTTTCATTCTCCTTTCGCCATCTTTTCTACTACTACGTTTGTCCTCGAGTGCGGAGAGTCGTAAACGGTATAATTAACCGACAACGACGGTATTGTCGACAAACTCGTACTCCGGTACTTCGAGATTGAGCGGCGCCGGTCCCTTTCTTATTCTTCCGCTCGCGTCGTAATGCGAACCGTGACACGGACAGTAATATCCGCCAAAGTCACCGGCGTTCGCGATCGGCACACAACCAAGATGAGTGCAAACACCAACTACGATTAGCCATTCAGAACGCTTGACGCGCTCTGAATCGGTCTGAGGATCGCGAAGTTCAGCCACATTGACCGCCTCCTCTCGAGCGACTTCCTTTGCATCTCTGTCAATTATTAAGTAAACCAAAAATTTATTTGAAATCTATACAGACTGGCAATCACTTTGTAAGCAGGGAGCCTTTTCTCGATTATTATATTACAGCTTTTTTTAACAAAGAAAGGGCGTAAAGTATTGAACGAAAGCACCATTTTAGGCTAAACTCAATTTATTTAAAAGGTAATGCAAATCAACACTATAATCTTGTCGGACTCTAATATATGTTACATTAGTCAACTTGAAAAATAACACGAAAATTTGTTTCACTAATTAACAAAGGTTTTTTCAGATTGGAAACTTTACTTACCGGTGTCGAATAAACAAAGGCTTTCCACGCCACTTAAAGACCATGCTCTGTCCCTCAGGAATCTTATTCAAGTCGACCTCGATCTTAGAAACAGCCAATACATCTTTCGAAGCTGCCAGCATTTCCACCATATTCCAGATTTGTGCTTTCGCGATATAAGCTGCACATACTCCAGTACCTACATAATAGTTATAAAACACCCGCAGTCAGTTCGCTAAGTTATACTTTGTACGATTAACAGTAATTCAAGTCATGTCGGTGCAATGTGTAGAATCTTTTTGTATTTTCATATTTTATGCAAATTTTCTGGTTCGATATCATCTTTGATTAATTAAAAATCTACCAAGCTTGAAAGTCATTGAAAATGTACAACATTTTTATGCATTTATTATTCATAAATTTGTGCCATTGTTGTTCAAGTAAATTGTCTAACGTGAAAATTATTCTATAGATACATTTGGACACAGAAGTTTAATACATTCGGAACTATCGAGCCGTAAAAACGGTGAACGTTCCAAAAAATATATGCAAATTCTCGTTTGTTTCAAAACTATCCCAACATTTTTTTGATTGTTCATGTAAATTTATTAAATACGCATCGCCGACGTGCTGAAAAATGATTGGGAATGCTGGAATTGTCTGAAATTTCCAATTTTAAAAGGTTTGGCAAAGTCCCAGTGACAATTGTCCCAAAAATCCAGAGAAACCGGAAGTTTCGCCCAAAGCGATAAATTATCAAATACAAAATTAGATAAAATATCAAAGTTTTTAACTGACAAAAATTTGTAGCATTCAAAATTGTTTATTTTTTTTAGAGAGGGTAAAAAATAGAGGAGCATTTTGAATCTTACTGGCTGCTACAAGGTACGAAAAGTTTTGCTTCTCCGCAACCCGTTCGCGAGACTTTGTGGTCGGATCACGATTAACGTCTTTGCGGTAATATGAGAAATCAGGCACTTGAATATCTGTATGTGCCAATCGTGTCTGAAGAACCTGCGTGCTCGCTGAAAGATAAACATTTATTCATTTTTCAATAAATTCATGATATTCGTAAAAAAAACAACCGCGATTACATTTATAGAAAGCAATATTTTAAAACATGGATATACACATTTTAGCACAGGTTACATTCACTACTTTTTCCACTTAATGCGATCTGTCAGTCATTCGGTTGGTAAAAGCCCAGCTGCACATTTTTCTCTGGCATAGTTGATTTTTTGGGAAAAATAGAAGTTACACGTTCTTCGATCATCAGAGAACAAGGTATGACTACTTTTTTTCAAAATATCAAGCGTCTCTGAGATAAATGAGAATCTGCTTTTCAGCTATCTCTCTGGCACTCCCACAACTGATGGAGCATTTTAAATAAATTATCATTTCCACAGGAATTCAGAAAAAAATGACAAAATCCACTTTTTAAAATACACCGCCAGCAGTTCTTTTGAAAAACTATTTTTCTGCAACGTTTATCAGCACCACATATTATACGACAGAATGTAATCGAAAATGTACTAAATGTACCGAAATTTTTTTTCCGTCGTACGAAGGGGAATAAGGACCGATTGTTCCACCTCCAGATAAATTTTATACCTGACAGGTGTAGCATTGGGTAGCAGACCTTTAACTATCAGATAAAATGTACCGAGGTAGAAAAACCGGGCCTAAATAAGTGAAAAGTATCGGAATAAAAAAGAAAGGGGAATTTGCAATTTTTTAGAAATGTCAGTTTCGCAAGTCCGTTAATACAATTTTTGGAGTTTGAAATCTGAATGCGCGACTTGTCAAGTTTATAAGAATACGGGAGCCATTGTTGCACGGGGGGAAATAATTTTTTTGGCTATGCATATCCTCACATTTGTGAGAGTAATGAAAAAAAATGCCGTGTACGATTTGTTCATCCAAGTGTCAAAGTGCTTCGTGTATTTCTGCTGCGTGCGTAATGTACAATCGAGATTTCAGTCATGCATATTTGAACGTACGTAGAGGCATAACATATATATATATATATATATATATATATATATATATATAAAAATAGGTGCGGCGAAGTTATTGCACGTTAAGGCGTAATTTGAAAATGATGATAAATATGTGATATCTAATAAAAATGGACATCGGGCTGAGTATGAATGCAGTGTCGATAGGAAAGAAATCTGTCGAGGTTTGCGTTATATATCTTAAAATCCATTACATAACTTAGAGCGAGTAAATTGACAGGTCAAACTGATAAGACAAAAAGGAAATAAATATCAGAGAAAAATAGTTGATTGAGGGATCGTCGATTTGACAGATTGAACGAACCTATGGGTCCCGAGCAAATACGAATTGATCCTCGAGGTAGATTCTGGCTGAGAGACCAGGGAAGAACATGGGTGACTATATCTGGCACAACGATTTTTTCTTTAGTAGCCTTACTTGTTCCAGCAACTGGTCGAACTCCGTTTGTAACTACTGACACCGTAGCCCGGGCAAACGGCGTTATATTCGCCGACTTTGCAATCACATTCATTTTTTATGTTTACGATATTACAATACGGGATCTAAAAAAAAAATAACAGCCCTCGGAACAAACCTTCGCGAAATTACGTGCACTGCGTACACTTGGACAAAGAACTCAGACGTACATAGAAGAACAGTTCTTATGGGCCGATTGTGTGGGGGACATGAGCGAGCTTCTGTCCCCCGGCCACCAGGAGCGCTACGAACATTTCGTGTCTGTGAGCACACACGCATGCACAGCAAGAATTCCAATCCCCACCAAAGAACTCGAACGCCCCACTCTTGCTTACTCGGAGCACTCTTTCATACTCGCGAGAGTTGACAATAATGCTCTCTCTTTTCCTCTCATACAACGGTAGGCTCACGGCAAGTTACGGAACAATTCAATTCAGGCACCAAAATTTTTCGCGTGTCAGTTTTCGGGTACGATGTTCGTAGTACTTTCAATTTGTAATTACTAATTTCATGTAATTCGTGTGTACAAAAAAGGAAATAAAAATGCCTTCTCGGAGCTTTTGCGCCTACAAAGGATGCGTAAATTCTGCGACAAAATGCAAGAACTTGAGTTTTCATCGATTCCCACAGGACATAACAAAGTAATCTTTTTATTGTTTATTTTCCGAAATGTGATAAACAATTGGGAATTATCTCTTTCTTGTGTCTATACTACTTGTATATATATTTTTGGCTCTTAAAATCCCACTAACCCATACACTAATGAAAAAATTATATTTTTTTAAATGCTTTTTATACTTTGTACTTCCCTATAATTTGCAAATGAATGAAAAAAAATATAATAAGATTGCAATTTTAATATCCCGTAATTCGAAAAAAACCAACGAAAATTCAGAAACCTTTGAAATCATATTAACATTGATTTTCTACAGTGCTATAACGCAAAGAATTAGTAATCAAATCGTCAACAAAAATTATTTATAAAATCGAACAATTTCTCTTCTCTGGTCTGACATAAAAATGATAAAATTTGTGATTCTTTTAAAATATATTCAATGAAGTAAAAATTTCATTTCAAAGAGGAATCTCGAAACTGAATACATATTGTAAAAAATTCGGACGAGCACAGAATATTTAATGCATAATATATAGTTAAATCAGTTTACGCTATGAAAAAAAGTTTGATTTTTTAATTTTGAGCAATGATCACAACTCTTACGATATTAATTCGATATTCATTAAAATTGAAGGAAAAATACATTTTTTTAAATTTCGTTTTTACTGTATCATTTTAAAAAAATCAAATCACGTCTTTTGGAAGAATGCTCGCAATTTGTTTTTTGTGGATCTAAATTTTTTAATGTCGTTTTTTCTTTAAAGCAATCAATTAAAACAAATACCTGCGCGCCAGAAATGTAATTGTAAGTGGAAAATAAATCGCATTCGCGAAAGACTCAATCGCATTCGATGACCTCCTTGCGTATCTGTCAGTCGCTCTTTCTTTCCATTCCATTACTACAGCGTAGCAATGAAATAACAATTAAACTAGTTCAAATAATCAAAGATTAACAGAATGTTTATTTTTTAATATTTTTGCAACCATAATAATTTTTTTAGTAAATATAAAGAAAACAGGCTTCACCTGCTCCAACCTTGCTATTTTTAATTAGCAAATTTTGATACCCCCATAGTTATGCTTCAAATTAAAGTATAATATTATGCAATATATTAAAAAATTTGTGAGATTAGAGGTAAGGCCCGTTTTCTGAATCTTACTAATTTTGTTATAGATTTATTAATGACTGTGTTCTACACATTTACAAACTTTAAGAAAAGTTTTAATGAATTTAGAAAGCGACGCATTTATTTCAGACGAACAAAAAGATAATTTACTTTTTTTGTAACCATGGTTGATCTAATCATTTCTATTAATTTTTAAAATTAATTATTATTTTCAACATACAAGCTCAGTATTTATTATCCAAACAAATGTAATAACCTAGAGGGGTATTACGCGCCTTCTCCGCCGATCCCCACCGCACCGGCGCTCGTACTACACACCATAGCGGTGCTCACACGTACGAGAACGAAGCGCTCTAAGCGTCATTCTCGCGAACTAAAAATCTGGCATCAACGTTAACACGGGAACTGTTCTTCTATGTACGTCTGAGTTCTTTGACTTGGATGATCAGCACCGTCGGCCGACAGAGGGACACGGAGGGAAAAACGGGAGTTACGTCACAGCAGCGCCACCGCAGTGCCAACGTCTCCCTACGAAACCAACAGTTCTGTATTACTCGGCAGATAAATTTAATGAATCTAATTTTTTATTATTGCTATATCTTGGGAATTGTTTATGCCATTTTTTGATACTACTATTAAAATTTTCAAAATAACAGTTTGTTGATAAGAAATAAAAATGAATTGGACGTACAGTTAGAAGGACGCAATGTAAATTTCTTTTCTTTTTTTTCAAAATCAACTATAATAGAAACCATTTGGGAAACACATGTATAACCTTAGAATAGTTTGTAAAGCGATTATTTCATCGTAAATAGTATTTGACCAAGTGCAAATAGTAATTCGATCGCCCATATAACATCGAAGTCGTATAGACCTACTGAGGACGTCTTTTTTGAGGCGTCTTTCGTAAGACAGATGGCTCTATGGTCTTGTTCAAGACTTGAAATAATGTCGTCTTTAAGACGACATTCTGACGTTTGTGTATATATATGGTTTGAAAAAATATATATAAATATATATTGTGACGTGGTAATTTTGCTCACGTCCCAAAATGTTTAAAAATTGGCACGGCACGAGAGGGAAGCGTTTTTCGTCGCTGAAGAATTTCTCTCGAGTACATCCAGAAGGGCCAAATGCTTGTGTATTTCTCACTTACTAATTTTATTTTGAATTATTTTATTTTTGTACGAGCGAACGACGGTCTCTTATACCGAAGAACATCAGATTATCGTCGTTTTCGGGAGGTTTTATCGTCGAGGAAAGGCTTATGGCGAAGTTCAAGGTCATCAAGCGTGGGTCGCTAGCTCCATGCCCTCACCCTGAGCTGTCGAACTCAGGATGCGTCTTTCAGCATTCAGGAGATTGCCGTGTTCTCGTTAGAAGTCACAGTCCTCATCTTATCGGGACGAAACATCGAATTTGCCGCTCAACGAATCTTTGAAATTACCGCTCAGCGAAACAAAAACTGTCGCTCGGAAATATCGTCGAAATTCAAAATATATCGTTGAGGTCAGGTCGGCGAGAGAAGACTCTAGAATATTCGAGAACAAACAGTTGCGATTCTCATGAGGAGGCAACGGGTGGGGGGTTAGGACCCTAATTCGCGTATTGGCTCTCGGTACAATTATCGAAGACTCGAGTTTTGGGCAGCAACGACGGAGGACGTCTTTTTCTCGAGCCGTGGCCGTTCCGATCAAGAATTCGACGCCCCGAATTATCGATGGAGAGAATATCCGTGGTCTTTTTCCGGATCTCGTCCTACTGAAACTGTAGCGGTGAGCCGTCGTTTCGCTCTAATTTTGTTGTACCGTTTTGAGTAATATTCGCGAATAATATTTTGGAATTTTGAGAGTAAAAGAGTGATATTGTTTCGGGGTACGCACGCGTTTGGAAAATTTCGGTTACGTCTTGTCTTGCGATTTAATTCTTTCGCGAATTGTCGTTGTCTTTTATTAGTTTCAATTGCCGAGAGGAATTCTATTATATTCTTTTGTCCAATCTCGAGATCCATAGTTTGTAAAAATTGTTATATAATTGTCGATGTAGATTTATATTATTTTATCGTTGGAAAGTACGTTAATGGAGTGATCTTTAACGTTACGCAATTTTGGTATGATAGATCGACTAAAAATGTTACTTTATTGTTAATTTAATTTCGACGGTTAACAGAAGAACATTGTATTTCTGAATTTATTTTTTGAAACATTTTGTATGGAAATTTATTTTTCTTTTCTTTTATTCAATTGTAATTATTAAATTGTAAATTTATATTTTTCCGGAAAAACCAAATCCAATTTATCCTTAATTTGTTTTCACTGAATAAATATCAATTGTAATTCCGGATTTGTGTGAGAATTGAGAGTGATTAATTTTGTATTTTGTATTTGACCTCGCCCCTCTACCAAATTGTTTCAAACTACGGCTACGACCGGGAAAACATCTTTATTTGTTCTCGATGGTTTCGAATAAAATTTGTTTAAGAATTTTCTTAAACTGGCGTCCAAAGATTATCGAGAATAAATATATTTTGTGCGACTCAGGGGAAAAAGTCGTTACAAATTTTGGCGCCCAACGTGGGGCCTTGTTGGAAAAAACTTGTTGGTATGGTTGGCAAAAACCTGCGGTATTATGGCGAAAACGTGGCAAATATTGTGCAGAGTATCGTGTTCATTCTCACCAAATTTATTTTGAAATTAAATGAAATTAATGACTTTTGATGGGTTTATTAAGTGATGATAATTAATTAATTTTTTTTTAATATCAATTATCGTTCAGATTGGAAATCATTTCGGAATTTTGCGGGAGAAGAAAATCAGCTGAGAAATCCGATTTGAAAACTTATTATTCTCTCGAGAATTTTGTTTGACAGCAATCAGATGTTAACCGTCAGTTTGAAAATTATTTTATTGTGTCTTGTATCTTTGTTACGCGTGTCGAGAATTATTTCGTGCCATTCCGAAAATATTCGGGTAATTTCGATACGTGTCGTATTTGTGGCTCCTGTTATTGCGGTGGTGTTGTCCTGTTACTTGTTTTGATAGCGCTGAGATTTTGTGTACAAGTATAGTATCTCTCCGGTCACGCGGACTAAGCAATAGCGGGGATGTCTCGCATATATTTCTTCAGTCTTGTGTTCGGTGACTCGAGGGCTATCGTCAAAATCAGTGCGAATTGTTAAGTTTGTGAAATTATTGATTTTTCTCGAATATTGGGATTATTGGAGATATTCATTGTGTACAAGGACATTTTTTTTTGTTAGTTTTTTTTATGGAATAGAGTGTTTTCAAAAGTTTGTTTCGATAGTCCTAATATTTTGAGTTATTTGTTTTTTTTTGTGTGTGCGACCTGACTGCGAGCGTTGACTCTGCTTGGTACGCTTTTGTGTGAATTCGTGATTTTTTTCAAGTTTATCCAAGTTTTCAGAATAAGTAGTACAAGCTTTTTTATAAGTAATATTTGGTATTGTGAATTCATGTTCAGAATCTGAATCAGATATCGAATCACAATCGGAATCAGAATCATCGGAGCCTGAATTGTCTGCATTCGGAATCAAAATGTTTTCATCGGAATCACTATCCGAATAATCTGATTCATACTCTACATGCAATGAAGCAGAAGATTTTGAACGTTTTCGTGACATAACAAATGTATTGAAAAAGTGAAAACTAATATTTTTTTTATATGCTTTACCTATAATTCATGTAAAAATTGTATACAACATATGTGCCCATGCACAAGTGAAAGGATATACGAGTTTGTTCGTGAATTTTGTAGTGGTAGATAGAAACAAAATTTTATGTACCATTCAAGAAAATTTTTTTTCTCTAAACCTATAGACTTTACGAAAGAATTTTTAACAACAAAAAAGTCTTAAAATTAGTCAAGGAACACTCTCAAATTTTTCCAAAAATTTTTCAGGTATTTTTGAAAAATTGGATTTTTTGAAATTTTCGAAAATTAAAAATTGTTTTCAAAAATTCTGAAAAAATTTAAGAGTATTCTTCGACTAATTTTAAGCCATTTTTGTTCTTAGAAATTTTTTTCTCAAGTTTATAGTTTTGAAGAAACCGATAGATTAAGGGAAGGTTCTAGTCCAGAGGCCCAAAAATGTGCGTAATTTCATGATTTTTCTTTGAGAGTACATACGTATTTTTTTTTAAAAACTTTTGTGGCATTTATTTGTCTATATTTTAAAAAGTTTACAAAATTTTTTCCAGTCAAAATAATACAAAATGGCAGCTCCAGCCCTCACTGACGGCGGTCGTGCGCGGCGGTGGACAGTGTGCGCGGGGCACTCTACAGCCCTGCCAAGTGATCTGAAACGAAAAAACCAAAAAAAATCTTAAAGTAGATGAAATTTGGGGGGCCTTATGATTTTCCGATTTTTAAAAAACCCTTTTTAAAAAAAATGGGGACCCTTTTTAGGAAAAACACCTTTTTTGCCTTGTTTTATTTGTTTTCACGTTAAAAAAAACAGTACTAAAAAATTTATTTTTACAAAAAACGCTTCCTGAAGGCCCCCTAAATTGAATAAGCTTTAATTAGAGCCGCCAAACGTCGAAATCGGTGTAGTGGTTGAAGCGGAATCACGCCCCGCGCGCAAAAAAAAGGTGTTTCGAGAAAAACGCGTTTAAAGTTTGACGAAGCGGCTCCGAGCGCGCGCTTCTACCTGTTTTTCGGCCGACGCGCTCTCTCGTCTATACGCTATAACTCGTAAAATCAATTAGATAGGGAAATATCCTTTTGCCTACACATTTTTAAGACCGTAAGGATGAAAATAAAGCAATAAAAAAAAAAAAAAATTTTGGTCGATTTTGACTAGAACCTCCCCTTAAGATTTTTATAAAAATTTTTCATTCTCGCCGCCATTTTGAAAAAACGCGTCGATGAATTTTTCTGAAAAAAATTCCTCTTAATGTTCGAGTGCCATGATCACCTCTGATCATTGTAAAAAGTTGATAGCTTTGCGGTATCATTGTGAAAAAAATGCGAAAAAAAATTTTTTTCGAAAATTTTCACGTTTTCACGTTTAAATCGGCCATATTTTTTTTTCTCGGTGTCTAATCGAAATTTTGAGCTCAGATTCTGAAAGAGCATCGAATTCCGCGTAGGAATAGAGGTATTGCATTATTTTTTTGGTCCGATAACATAATAAATAAACACGTTGAAAAGTTAGTAAAAATTCTGATCACCTCGGCGTTAATGGGTTAATATATTGGGCGGTTAGGAAGGGTAAATGAAACTAAATTCTCATAAAACTCACATAGGTTTTCAAAAGTACAGAAATTTTTTTCATTTCCATTTATTTTGATTTACAAAAGGAGACGCAATGAGTGCATCAAATTAATGTAATGACCATTAATAGGATGATCGGTTATCAGTAAAATTCAAACAAGAAACCTTCCTCACTCTTCATGTAGAATTCAGTCAACTTTTTTTATAACTTGTCTGCACTCTATATTAAAAAGCTGATAAAGATTTACGAAAATTTTCTGTTATTCAGATTCCACGAAACGGGTGTTCGACCATATCAGCACTTTCTTCTATTGCGGACTGATTTTTTTTCTCATAATTATATTAATAATAAGTTACGTTCAGTTACAAAAAAATACTAATCGCATTATTGAATATTTTTCAGTTTTGTCATTTGTTATTTAGCTAAAAGTCTTTTTTGTCTTTATTCTCATCGTTCTTCAATTCACCAAATCGATCAAAAAAATGTATTCGTTCTCTTGATATATATACTTATTCAATACGTATAAATTATAAGGCAGTATGTATATTTGTTAGTGCAAAAAGTATGTGATCGATACAAATATGATTTAAAAATAATAAAACTGTTATTTCAATTGAAATATATATCATTATGTAAATGGCATGTGATTTTTTTTGTAATTAATCTCCGCATCAGATGATTGTGTTAGTGATTGAAATACATAAAATATGGATTTATCAAAGCCTACAAAATATTTTGTGATATGTATCATTTTACCAAAATGTTATACAAAAAGTACATTTTTATAGGCTCTTTTTAACAAATCCTTTTTTATGTACTTCAAATATGAACACAATCATCTGTTGTGGAGATCCACATTTGAATTTCCCTCTCCTTCCTAATACATAATACATCCCTCGTGCGACGTCGCAAAAATATCGAGTTAAGACGTCTGAAAGATGTCTAAAAGTATGTCTTGTGAGACAACGTTAAGATGCAGAAACTTGAGACATAAGATGTCCTGTAGATGTCTCTGCGATGTCGTTCCGGTGATTGTAGAGACGGACCTCCACTGAGTTAGCCCCCCCATATGGATTAAATTAATTTTCAATTTCACAAATCTCTTGGTGGTCGTACAGTGGTGTACGGTGTCGCATTTGAAACGTTGAGTGGTTTATCATTTTTTCAAAAAATTAATTTCAAAAAATACCCCCAGAGTTAGCCCCCCCATAACGACTATTTTGACTTTTTTTTGCAAATCACTTGGTGGTCGTACAGTGGTGTACGGTGTCGCATTTAAATCGTTGAGTGGTTTTATCATTTTTTCAAAAAATTAATTTAAAAAATTCCCCCAAAGTTAGCCCCCCCATAAAGACTATTTTGACTTTTTTTTTACGAATCACTCGAAAATCGTTCAGTGGTGTATGGTATCGTATTTAAATCGTTCAGTGATTCATCATTTTTTTGACAAATAAAATTTAAAAAATTGCATCTGCGAGCGATACCTTCTCAAACGTCATCGATCCATCGAATCGAATTGAACTTTGCATATCGTTTACATATGTGCGCACGCTATGGCCGCCTCATGTCCGACTGCCCGCTCCCGTTTTTCATAATAATATTTTGCAAATAAATGGTGGAAGTAGTTGTTCTTATTCATGTTTACTCCAGTTCCATTCAGTTCGACGTGTGTTTGTTCTCATATTTGTAAAATTACAATGTCAAAAAGTAGCTGTTAACTTCTCCATTTCTCATTCAATGATTTGACCATTAAAATTAAACGATTAATGGAAAATATTTCCATTACCCATTTAATTAAATACTTAATGGAAACTATTTCCATTAACCATTCAAATTAAATGATTAATGAAAATATTTTCCATTACCCAGTTAATTAAATGGTTAATGGAAATATTTTCCATTAATCATTTAATTTTAATGGTCAATTAAAATATTTTCCATTAATCATTTAATTAAATGGTTAATGGAAATATTTTCCATTAATCATTTAATTAAATGGTTAATGGAAATATTTTCCATTATCTATTTAATTAAAATTAAATAATAGTAATGGAGGTTTCCTCGGTTACTGGTACCGGCAGTAGTTTTGGCTTGGGTAAGATGACCCCATGGTAGTAATCGAGGCTCACTCGGTTACCAGTAGCAGTACCAGTTTTGATCTGGGTCAAAATGACCCTATGGTAGTAACCGAGGTTTTCTCGGTTACAAATAGCGCGAGCGGTTTTGGTCTGGGTCAAAATGACCCAATGGTAATAACCGGGGTTTTTTCGTTTACTAGTAGCGGGAATGGTTTTATTCTGGGTCAAAATGACCCGATGATAGTAACCGTCGTTTTCTCGGTTACTAGTAGCGGGAACGGTTTTATTCTGGGTCAAAATGACCCAATGGCAATAACCGTGGTTTTCTCGGTTACTAGTAGAGGGAACGATTTTATTCTGTGTCAAAATGACCCAATGGCAGTAACCGTGGTTTTCTCGGTTACTAGTCGCGGGAGTGGTTTTAGTCTGGGTCCAAGTGACCCAATGGTAGTAACCAAAATTTTCTCGGTTACTAGTAGGAGGAACGGTTTTATTCTGGGTCAAAAAGACCCAATGGTAGTAACGGAGCTTTTTTCGGTTACTAGTAGCGGGAACCGTGTTACTCTGGGTCACAATGACCTTATGTTAGTAACCGAGATTTTCTCGGTTACTAGTAGCGGGAACGGTTTTATTTCGAAATATTTTGAAATATTTCGAAATAAAAATTTCGAAATATTATGTTGAAATAGTTCTTTTTTTTAATATAATTGCAAGCAGAATCCATGTTATGGTTAAAAGACATTTATCGCCTGAACCAAAAATAGAAAAAAAATTGTAACAAATTGAGCCATAGGGTTGGAAGAATTAAATGTTGCTAGATATAACCCGTCAGCAGGCGCGCTACGTACACTTTAAGCATTGGGCCCGCGATGAGATTTTCTCACATGTATAGCTTCAAGTGCTTAATTTTATAAATAATAGGAACTTTAAAATAATTTCGCTACAGTGATTGTGGCTATTAAACATTTTTATTTTTAAAAAACTATAAATACAACGATAATTCACACTAAAAACCGAAAAATAATAAGTAAAAAAATTGAAAAAAATTTAACTCTTCTATCATACAGAAGAATAAATTTGGTGAAGATAGAAGAAATTTCAAATGCTTATGCCATTTGAAATTTTCGAGTAATCATCGTTTTAATACAAGTGTGAAAAAAGTCTTACAGCACGCCTGCTGACGGGTTAAAGCTGTATTTTCTTCCTTAAGAATGCGTTTACTTACAAAAAATCTGAAACATTTTTACAATTTCTTCGGGTATCTCCAATGCAAGTTCAGCCATACGGGCTGCCTAGGGAAGGTTATCCGTAACGATACAACCAACAGTTACGAGCTAAGAGAACACAACACAACGAAGGGTGCAAAGACCCTTTCAGTGTAGAAAAAGCAAGATGCCGCAAGGAATTGTTTATGTAAGCGAGGACCCACACTGGTACTCCGAAGGCGATTTATGATGCTGTAGCAAAAAAGTTAGAAAAATTCCATATATATCAAAAAAATAATTTCATGCGTATAAGATAAATTGAAATTTATTCACGTGCTTTGATTAAGTGTACGCACATATTTGTTATGGGTTACAAAATATTTAAATGTTACCATTCTTTCAAATTCCTTGTGAATTCCGACAAAGACCCCATTAAGTGCAGTATACGTTTCTCAATGTCGTTAAAAGGAAGTTTTTTTCTTGGATTATTCTCTCCATTGTTTCTTTCTTCAGCCAGGAATGCTTCATATCGCCGCAAAGTTTGTATTTTCCAATCATTAAACATCTGAAACAATTTTTTTAAATTTAAGTCATCCTTGAATCTATAATATTTAGTCTACGATACATGTAAATAAAAGACAGCGTAGTAGGAGCCATTTAACTTACGGTGCGCCAATCCTGAACGCTGCCCGTTCCCTCGCTGAGATTGTTGAGCCGTTCAACAAGCAAAGTCCATGTTTTGTTTAGTACTAGTTGTTCCATGTCTGAGTTCACTACTCTAGTTAAAATGGCTTTATTAATTTCGGCACATTCGAGAATCATTAGCCAATGAGCTCTGACCGCAGTCACACTCCCTGCGCAGATAATTCTTTGAAGCAGGCCCGGATCTGTAATTAAATATTCAAATTTCGAATACATTTATCAATTGCTGTTGGTAAATTGTGTACAATTTTTTAATTATTTTTTGCTCAAATATTACCGTTATGACCGCAAACCATGTTGTTTTCATCAACTTTAAGCCCATAGCATTCTCTTATGCAGTCATGATCTTCAGGCGCAGAAAGCAGGAGAGGCTCCTCACACTTTTTACAACGATACATCTGAAATATTACAAATTGATTACATTGCAGTCGTCCAGACCGTGAATATTTATTTTTATTGTTTCAGTACCACCTCTAAATATAAAACGACCAGTACTAGTTTTGTTTTACTCACTTTAGCGTTATCGCATGATCCAAAGTGATTGATGCAAATGGTCAGCATCCGAGATGGCAACAACTGATGACGTACCGTACTCTAATGAGCTCCTGCCGTTGTAATATGTGTTACTGTGGACAAAATCATATCAAATTAGCTATTTTTTGTGAAAATTAGTACATAAGACACCTATTAGTTGCATGTGTGCGAAAGGGATAACTAAAAAACAGATACACATATTTTTCGGACACGCTTTCCTGAATATTTGAGCGTTTCAGTACCATTAAATATAAATAAATCGACAAGTTCTATTTGTTACGCACTTTAGCGAAGTTCCATCGTCGAAAGTGATTGATGCAAATGGTCGGCACCCAAGATTGGAACAATCGATGATGTACCGTACCGTAGTAAGCTTCTGCCGTTGTTACACGTGTGACTGTGGATTAAATCATATCGAATTAGCTATTTTTGGCATAAATTAATACTTAAGACATCTATCAGTTGCATGTGTGCGGAATGGATAACTGAAAAGCGGATACACGTATGTTTTCGACACCTTTTTCTGAATATTTTAGCGTTTCAGTAACCCTAAATATAAATCGACAAATTGTAGTAGGATTTTACTCACTTTAGATTAGTTTGCGTTGTCGAAAGTGATAGATGCGAATGGTCAGCACCCAAGGTTAGAAGAACCAATGATGTACCATACCGTAGTAAGCTCCTGCCGTTGTTACACGAGTGATTGCGGACAAAATCATATTAAATCAGCTATTTTTTGTATAAATTAATACTAAAGGCATCTATCATAGATAAAAAAAAATTGATGAAGTACTTATGACTTTTTTTTTCTCAAATCAAATATCTTTTCGCTCAAAATTATTTCGCATCGCTTGATTCCGTTTTGGGTTGCAAGTGCAAATAGTATTTTCATGTATTTAAGGTCTCTACCACTTTAGGGTGGTTTAAAACCATATATAATTCAAACTTAAGATGATTCAAACGTAAGGTGGTATCATACACCATTCTCTCAGTTATATAAAAAACGAAGGGAATGGTTTCCAAATAAATTTTATTATTGCATGCAAGGGACATTTTATGGCAAAAGAGAAGAGGCACTGTTTTCGATTCCTATCTAGAGTTTACGTTCGGAAAAATGAATTGTTGGGGCTAAGGTTAATAAAAAAAATTATTTTTTAAGGCACTGTTCAAATGTTTATTTATTAAATTACACTTTATTTTTTTGCACTATCACTCTTCTATATATTGTAACGACTTTTTCCTTTAGCCGAACAAAATATATTTATTCTCGATACTCCTGGACGCCAGTTTAAGAAATAACTTAAACAAATTTTATTTAGAGATATCGAGAACAAATAAAGGTGGTTACCCGGTCGTAGCCGTATTATTTAACGATTTGGCAGAGGGGCGGAGTTAAACAAAACAAAATAAATTATAAACCAAAAGAAACCAATTCGGAATAACAAAAGTTATTTATTAAATAAAATAATCAGGATTAATATTGAAAGATTAAAGTTCCGAAAAAATAGGATATATAATATCTCGTCTGTCTCGAGATTTGCGGACTTAACAATGTTGTTTTTAATCAAATTACAATAATAAATTATAGACAATCCAGTATTACAAGTCTTCGTCGTTAATTAACCGTCTCGATATTTAAACAATAATTCTTAAACTAAGGACTCTCGTCGACTAAAATCAAGGTCGAATTCCTCTCGGCAATTCTATAATTAAGACAACGGAAAACGCGGTCAATATTATACCGCGATCAAACGTTAAATAAAAAATCCTACTCAAAAGCGAACGTACCCCGAAACAATATCGCTCTTTAATTCGATAAACCCGATAGATCGTCACACGATCACGACAATTTTTAAAGCGCTTTTCCAAAATTAACAAAATTCAACAAAACAATAATGAAAGCGAAACGACGGCTCACCGCTACGGTTTCAGAAGAAGAAAATCCGGAAAAAGACCACGGATGATATTTTCTCTCGATAATTCCGGTTACGTCGGATTCTTGTTAAGGGTTGACGACGGCTCGGTAGAAAACGTCAGGTTCCGTTGAGATCGATACGAAAAGTCCCCGATAAATTACGGTAACGCGTTTTTATACTTTTGGGTCCTAGCCCCCCACCCTTCGCCTACTCGCGGAGTCTAGATTCTTCTCGAACATTCTCGCAAATTCGAATTTCGGCAGAACGTTTCGATGACGGGCGATGACCCTTGATAACCGAGATTTTCCAAAGACTCCCGATGCTGTAGGACGCACCTCTCGAGATTAGACAGCTCCGGGTGAGGGCTTCGAGCTAGCGACCACTCTCGATACAATTCGAGCGTTCCGTCGATGAAGACTCCGGCTGACCTTGACGACCTATGCCTTCCCTTATAACGATAATATTTGCCAGCGACTATATTTTGGCTTCCTTCTCTCTCTGTGATTCTCGCCATAAACCGCCGTTCGCTCGTACAAAATAAAAATGAAACAAAAATAAATTAAAATACGGAAATACGCTCGCATTTGTCTCCTTAACATGTTCTCGAGAGGAATTTGTCCTTGAATCCTGACGTTTCCTCCCGTGCCGTGCCAATACTCAACTTTTAGTGACGTGAACAAAATCGCCACGTCACAATATATACAAGTCACTTTAATCAAAAGTTAAAACTGACCGCGATCTTTATAACCTCACGACAAAGATATTAAATATTCACCGAATACGAGTTTATCATATACCATTCTCTTCGTTATCAGAAAAACGAAGAGAATGGTCTCTAAATAAACCTTATTATTGCATTCGAGGAACATTTTATGGTAAAAGAGAAAAGAGATCGTTTTCGATTCCGTTGTAGAATTTAATTTCGGAAAAAAAATCGTAGGGTCTCGGTTTAATAAATAAAATTATTTATTTAGTCACTGTTCAATAGTTTATTATCACACTTTATTTTCCCACTATCACTCTTCTATCCATAATAATAAAAGTCACTCTTTACTCGTCTATCTATCTATCTATAAACGCTACTCTAACCAAAATTTCAAATTGACCGCGATCTTTATAACCTCACGACTATTAAGAAAGAATATTGGTCAGCTGTCATATGCACGATCGATCGAATGTCACCAGAATTTTCACCAATATCACTAGTATCACTAGACAGCGACTACGCAAAAAACAGTTGAGCATCAAAAATGTGTGCGAAAAAATGCTCAATTTTTCGGAGCAACGATTAAGAAAAAAAATAATATTATCAACACGCTTTAAGCTACGAGGTTCTAATTAGTCGCGATCGAAAGAGAAAAAAAATTAAAAAATACGTGAACTTGAATAGTCCTCCAAAACGCTGTTATTTAATAAATATTAAAGAAACAATTTTTGAAAACAGGTAGAATCGTGCTGCTTCCTGTAAAAGTGTCTTGTAGCACTCGCTTGTAAATGTACTTGTCTCGAGTCGCTACCGCGACTCTTAATATTTTATCAAAAAGTGATTCTATCAAGAATTCGATCCTTAATAAAAATTTTAAAAGCCGCTCTAGCGATTTTTTTCTGATTTCGGCTAACTAAAAATGGATACATGATCGAATTTCGAGCTACTGCATCGCTACTATATCGGGACTAAAAGTGCATTGTGAAATAGTTCTCTAAGACGTGTTCAAGTGAATTCAAACTTCATAATTAACCGTCAGAACTATAGAATTATTGGATTACTTAAAAACTTGTAGTAGATCTGAAAAGATACGACGTATAAAAGAACCACGAACAAATAAGAACTCATTTTTTTTTAATTATGTAAAAAAAAATTGCTCAAAAAAATATTAGACCGAAATATACATACCAACAGAAATAAAATGCACTAAGTTTTCGAATTTAATAAAAAATCTAAATAAAACAAAATTCTCGGAGCAAAATAAAGCATGTAAATTATACATCGAATTAAAAAAAAAAAAATTGTTAGGAAAAAAAATTCCGTATCGAAAAATATTCCATAATTAATTACACTGAAAAAATACTTCCATAGCATCAAAATGCACTTAAAGTTTTTGAATAAAAGAAATCAAAACGAAACGATATTTTGAAACAAAAAAGGTATGTGCACAGAATATCAAGAGCAAACGTTCGATTAGAAAAAAGAATTTCGGCAGAAGTACTACACCAGTTTTTTTATCACGTTTATTGATTACGAATTTTATATCATCAGCAATTGGTAAAAAAAAGAAATTGTTGAAGTACTTATGAAACTCTTTTCTTTTAGCTCAAAATGGTTTCGCATCACTTGCTTCCGTTTTGAGTTGGTTTCATTCTGATTGTTTTTTTCATTCCAAAACTTCAGGTGCATTTTATTTCTATTAGAATATTTCTTCATATACTTAATCTATTTTTGAATTTGCGAAAGAACCAAATTTATGCTGACAAAGTTACCGACTAAAAAAATTTGGATGGAGAAAAAAGTTTCGACCGAAGTACATAGCGAGGTTATGACAACGTTTATCAATTATGTATAGTACATTGTGTACATTTAGCAATAAAAAATGAGCGAACTACTTTAAGCCAATTTTTTCCAATAAAAATTATTTTTTTTATTAAAAAATTATTATTTATTTTTTTTATGCAATTTATATATTTATAATTTATAATTTATACAATGTGCTTAATTCAATTCAATTTGCTTAATTCATTCATGGTTACAAACTTGCCAAGTACTTCGGCCGAAACTTTCTTTTCAATCTAATTTTTTTCTTTTGAAATTTTTTGTTGTATTCGAATTTTTTTTCATTCCAATTTTTTATTCTTGTTCTTTTTGCGTAGAACAACTGTACTGTAGCACATCCATATTTTTAATTAATTGGAAGATTTTCTATAAGAGGTTAACAGGCTTTAATGTTTTTACTATTAATGCTTTTATAGTTTTTATTTATTTTTGTAAAGTTTAGACTTCATTTTTGGTCGAATTTTAATTAGCATCTTTTGTGAGATTATGATTTGATCGGTAAATTTTTGTGAGGCTGTGTTATAACTTTTTGTAAGTTTCTAATTTATTTCGAAAATTTTTGTGGGGTTCTCCTATAATTTTTTGACAGATTTGATGTGAATGAGAGAATTTTTGCAAGGTTAGTTTTTTTGGGAGGAAATCTCTTTTATAACCTTTTGTTAGGGTTCACGTTCAGAAGGAGATTTTTTACCGGAACAACTATTTGGGGGAAGTAAATGTACTTATCTCAACTTTTTTTACAGCATATATGCTGTTTTGTTGCGAGGATTTGTTGACTTTTTGTATGAAATTCATAGCTTGCCAATTAAACATGTCTATATTGTGTACGTATCTGAATGATGTAAAAGAATTAACATTTTTTTTCGGTATTGCAGCAAAATATGATAACATTTTATCAAAAAGTGATTCTCTCAAGAATTGGATCCTGAATAAAAATTTTAAAGGTCGCTCAAGCGATTTTTTAATTGTTTCTGCTAAAAATGGATACATGATCGAATTTCAAGCTGGTGTAACGCGACTATATTCGGACTAAAAATGCAATGTGAAATATTCATCTAAGAAGTGTTCAAATGAATTCAATCTTCGTAATTAACCATCAATACTTATAAAATTATTAGATTACTTAAAACGTACAGTAGTTCTGAGAAGATACGACGCATAAAAGAACAACGAACAAGTAAAAAGTTGAATTTTTTTACAATAACTTTACTCATTAATACTCTACTACAGACCAACTCTGCTCTTGAATATCTCTGCTCCTAATTTTTTTTGTTTTCACAACAAGTCTACTCCGGAATATACCGAATTTTGTGTCATCTGTGAACTGGTATACCTCTACTCCTTATAAGACATGTCCCCGGACATCTCTACTCTGGTTTACCCTTCTTCGAAAATATCACTACTCTTCAATCTGTCTCCTCCGAAATATGTATACTGCGAAGTATGTTCTACTCGGCAACATCTCTTCTCTCCAAATGATCTTGTTGGTAATGTCTGCTTTCGCATCATTTCACACAGAATAGTAAACTCACTTATTGATTATATATTACTATATATGTCGCAAGTATAAAATAAAAGAAATTGCGTCTGAAGTATCCGCAGATTATGAGGTTCGAATTTGTTTCGTGTTTTTTGTAAGCGCATAGAAACCCGTAACTATTTATCAATTTGTCAGTCGGTACGCTTATATGTGAGAATAGGACGTGGTTTTCCTTTGCGCTAAAATGTTAAGGGTTCCGGGACAACGTACCGGTTCGTGGAGATATTTGTACAATAATTACATTTATCATAAAGATAATCGATATGATGGCAACCGTTATGTTTGTGGTTCTAAAACGACGCAAAATAAGTGTTCGGTGTCCGTAATCGATTTGGGGAATAATAGTTTTTTCTGCAATGGCACTCACACTCATCCTGTACCTACATTGACTGTGCGAGAGCCAGTAATTCGAGAGTTGCAGCAGCGTGCCTTAGATCATGAAGCAGTCCCTGGTGATATTATAGGCACTGTATTTACAAGGTAAGGCATCTTGATAATTCCCAATTCTTACGAGTATTTGTTACGAAAATTTACGATGAGGTAAGTAATTTCGGGATACACGGACGAACGGGAAAATTTTTGAAAAAATCTGTTTTCTTGGTTACGATAATCGCCAATCATTTGACATTCGTTTCGTCCAACCGGAATTTCGAACCTAGTTTATTATGAAATCCATATTTTTGTTTTATTTTAATGAATTGAAGAGCTTTATCTCTTTGAAAATTCCGCTTTAATGATAAGAAGAACGCTTATTTTCTTGAAAAATAAAATTTCAGAGACATATAAAACGAACAAAGTGAATGCACCAAAATTTCCTTAGAACTTTTACATAAAAATAACATTGCTCGTCTTACACTTTTGATCTTTATTTACAAGTTATTGTATTCTTTTTACGAAAGGACTCCACAAGTTATTGGAGTTATGACTCAAGAAGCTGCACGAGTAGTCATTCGCAGGCAGCGGATAAAAAATTACCCAGCAGTACCGGCAACAATAGCTGGACTTGATATTACGCTCGAAGCTTATCTTCCGTGTCGGGATTTTTATAAAGGGATGTTCACTACAGAAGATGGCCAACGAGGATTTGTTTTTTATGATGATTTCATGTTAGAGAAATTGAATACCGCAATTGAAGCATTTATCGATGGAACATTTAAGGTAAAAAGTTAATTAATAAATAATACGCTGAGAAAAACGTCCATGGTATATTTTACTAAATTACCATAGTAAAGTGGGTTATAGTAAAAGTAGTTAAAACATATTGCTGAGATAGCCATATTACTGTTAAGCAGACTATAATTGCAACGTCCACTTGAACATACAATTTCAATGGTCTGTCTAACCATACACCATTCGAAAAACTGCTAACAAGTATTGTGAAAAGTTGAACATGCCAAATATTGTATGTGGAACAATATGAGCAAGTAGCCATTCCGATAAATAAATGGTGTACGATCGACAAGACATATAGTTCACATAAACTTATTTTTTTATTAACAACTTTTCACCATATACATAATACCAATTGATATTCGGCAAATGAGATTAACCAAAATGTTTAATTATATATGATATTCTTAAAAAAATTACACAAAATTTTGTTTGTGATGAAGATCGGTATTTTTTTACAGTTTCAATCACCATATTGTAATAGAATTTTAACATTTCGCTTGTTCTCGTTTACCATATCATATGGATTTCTCGCACAATAAATAAAACACCACTTCAGTCCATGTTAAGAGGTGAATGACACTCTAAAAATGTGACTTTTGGATGTTTACGTTAGGTAAGTATATCTTAAAATCACAGGATAGTTAACGATGGACTGTTGATAGATTTCGACACACAAGTGTTACGTTTTTGCTATCGTTTCTGTATAATTAATACTATATATGTGCCATAGACTACATATACTGTATTGTTAAGGCATTGATGTGATCATAGCAAAACTGTCACTTTTTAAGCGGGATCGAACTCGAGAACATTGGAATACAAATCTAGTGCTTACTGCAACCTGCTAAGTAGATATTATGTAGTGTGGTTGTCATAACTTGATTGGTTAGTGACCACTGGTAACTGGGATGGTCACTATTACTATAAAAAAGTAATTCTCATTAGAAAGTCGGTAACTTCCTAAGAATGTTGTATTTATCACAGTAATAATTTAAGTAGTTATGATTCTGCCAAAAAATTAAAATTCTGACTTTGGATTGGGATTTAGTGATCTTAAAAACGATAAAATGAACAGTCGTACTAAAATTCGCTTTTTTCAATCAGAGTGTACTAACGTGCAGCTTATAAACGAAATTTAATTATAGAAAAATTCGTAGTAGTCGATAGCATAGTGGTTAGGGTCCCAAGTTAGGTAGTTGAACATTACGTAGGTAATTCGTAGGTAGGCGGTTCGATTCCGACTCAGAGAAAAATATTAATGGGGTGATGATAAACTTTTTTTTTTAGAATCACAAATCGCATTTGGTATTTTTGAATGGTTAGACTTTCAAAAGCGATGTAATTTTTATTTAATAAAGTACAGGAAAAGTTAATTAAGGAGGCTCGATCATGAACGCCTTCGCAATAAAAAAATATAATTTTTTACTATATTACAGATAAAGTAGCTATATTTACGTATGCAAAATTTCAGATTAGGTTATCGACTACACAAGAAAGATAAAAATGGTTGAAATTAGGATTTTTAATACGGGCTTTATGGAAGAGTTAACCTCAAAACGCGTATCTCAAGTAATATTTTTACACTCATGCAACAGATGTCAAACAAAAACTGGAGTAACGTTCTTTCGGTCATGAGGATTCAGAATATATTTTAAAAGTTTAGGATTATCGACTTATTTAAAAAGATATTAAATGTTAGAGTGTCGAAATACTCGAAGTTCCGGAAGATTTCGTGACTGTGTGAAAATTCGGCAACGTTACAAAAACTTTCCTTTTTTTTCCTGTACCGTACGCACGTTATAAGACATTTTTTTAATACAAATTACATGTATTTTTAATTTATTATCACAAATGTGTATTCAAAAAAAACAAAAAAAGAGGGGCCCTGCTCATGCGCCCACGGAACCTGCCCCTACGTGATCGAGCCTCCTTAATAAATATAAATTATTTCAATATAAGATGATTCCGGTTCTTATATGATTTCTTGTATTTCACTATACCAACAACATTCGCATGCACAACAGGAAAGTTATCAATGGTATCTTGTATGGTATTTCTGACTATACAAATAATTGGTTGATTCATCCTTCATAGTGAAAAGATATATACCTACATTTTGTGCGACTTTTACTATTATCCACTGGTAAAAGATGCTGAACATTATGTTTAAAATTTTCATTGTTTTAATTCACATACGCGTTTGTTATATTCGACTATTAAAATATAGTAATTATAACTACATTTTGGAGTATTACAGTAACTATAAAACATTTCTGTCACCTCAGGAAAACATACTAGATAGTTGAAATATGGTTAGAAATACCATATTTTTCTCTCAGTGTAGAAAAAAACAAATAATCGAAAATATGAATATTTAAAAAAAATGCAATTTCTGACAAAAGTTCCAGTTGTCCCCTAAAGAGTTCTATCAATCTTTCTTAAAACTCATTTGGATATGGCGAAAAATTAAGGTACTAGGCCGGGGCGAAAGAAATAAGTCATAAAAAATATAAATATTTTTGAAAAATTTTATTTCTGGCCAGAGTTCTAGTTGCCCCTCAAAGTGTTCTACAAATCTTTCTTAAAACTCATTTGGATATGGCAAAAAATTAAGGTACTAGGTCGAGGCAAAAATAAACAAATCATAAAAAATATAAATATTTTTGAAAAATGCGAATTCTGACAAGAGTTCCAGTTGTCCTTCGAACAGTTCTACAAATCACCCTTATAAACTTTGACTTGAGATTAACTCGTCTCTTTCAAATTGTAGACTAACTATAATCATAATTGTGGACTCTCTAATAACAATAACGATCATTATCATATTCAGGCCATACCGAATCAACCACATGGCATTTGTCAACTCCTTATATTGCATATTCGCAGAATGGACTTGGTAAGTGTCTGTAAATGACAATTTATTCGCATGCTGAATATGGATTTCACGATCGATTATATTTTTTAATTTTTATGTGCGATAACAGAGATTTGCTGTCATCTATATTTTGTGTACAAGTAGAACTACACAATTGTATAAAGAGATGTGGTGGTGGATTTTTCAACGTGCACCACAATTACAAGAGAATTTGAAAGTCGTGAACTGTGATTACGAGCTTGCACTGATAGCAGCAACTCGTGCCGCTTTCGGTGTTCAGCTGAGAATCACAGGATGTTGGATCCATTATATCAGGGTAAATAATAAAACAAATTAACAAATGAAGTCTCTATTCAATTGATATGGTTTATTCGTTGCAATTCTGTGAGTCTCTATTATACTCCAAGAATTTTATTTTCTTATTTTGTTAGGCTGTGACACGATATTGGAAAAAGTTACGTCTACCACGTATAGCAGAGGGCTATGATATTTTAGCTCGTATATGGGCCATCCCCTTGCTGCCACCTGAAAAATTTAACGAAGTTATTCGTCTGGTTGCTGAACAATCCCGCCAAATCGCATTAATACATCCCAACATGGACGTATTTATTTCCTATATGGAAAACTTCTGGCTGAGAAACGCCAATATTGTATCTGTGCACGGAAACCCGATAAGGACGAACAATATTTCAGAATCTTTCAATCGTCATTTGGTGCGAAAAATTGGTGGAGTGCATCCACCTTTATTTACGTTCATATGTGAGTGTCGAATATTACTACTTGGAATCTAACCACGTCTCTTGATACAAGTTAGTAATGTTATATTTTGATTTGTTGTAATTAATTTTTTCGTCTTATTACTTTTATAATACAGCACGGCTTTCTAATATCATCTCTGAAACGATTTTGCGATGGAGACAGTTGGATGCAGGTATGGTTTTAAATAGACAACGGAAAAACCGACAAAGAGTTCGAGATCGTCGAGTTACAACAGTCTTTGCACGTCGACAGGTAACTATCGAAATTAATTTTGATTAATACTAATAAAAAAAAACATTGAAAAAATAATAAAAAATGTACCGTTATATTTCTAGAATCACTGTTACGGATTTTTTAGTAGCAGCGATGCCACAGACAGAGAGAAATGAGGTCGAAGTCAATTTGAACGTCCAAGAAGGTCAGTATACTATTCTGATGTTATGTATGATGCTAGTACGATAAAACAAATCGCTTTTTCTGCAGATGAAAATGAGAATGAAGAAAATATAAATTATGAGATACCCAATGATGCTGACCTCCTCGGTAACATTATTTTAGTGGATCCCCAAGTTCATAATGCTGTCGATAATCACGTACAAAATAGGGAAGCAGCTCATGAGGCTGCTCGTGACGCAGCTCGTGAGCCAGCTCATGGAGGAGCTCTTCAGGCACATCGTGAGGCAATTCACGAAGCTCTTAATATTCCACCAGCAATTCCAAGTGCATATTTGTCTGGTTATTTATGTGATGCGATAATAGAAAGGCACGGTAATCCCTTTATATAATTTCCTACCTCGTTTTTTCTAATTAACCAGATCAATTAAATCGACGACAACATCCCCCACTTCGACGGAGAAACCAACACTTCCCTCAACGTCAGCAGCGTTGGTTATTTATGTGATGCGATAATAGAAAGGCACGGTAATCCCTTTATATAATTTCCTACCTCGTTTTTTCTAATTAACCAGATCAATTAAATCGACGACAACATCCCCCACTTCGACGGAGAAACCAACACTTCCCTCAACGTCAGCAGCGTCCAAGAAGACGACAATCTCAAAATAATCGAAGAAATCAGCGGAATCGGAATGACAATCCACCACCGCTCGTTCCACCCCTTCGAGTAGTTGACCGAATAGAAGTCAACGAACCGCAAAATCCCTATGTTGCTGAAAATGAGTTTCAAGGACAACTGGGAGCCATGGATCCAGTACAACGCCGTCGACGCTTTCCATTTCGAATCAGAAATCGCCCTCAGCGATTTCCTGAACCAGATGAACCGCCCCGAATTCGAAGACGCATCGAACACGGTATAAATGATTAATACTATAATAAATAATACCACATTTTCATATTTCATTTTTATTTTTTTAGTAATTCAGCAGCTACGCAACAAATTAATCTCCGCGGAACATGATCTATTATTTTTGTTATTCTTCAATAAAAAAAATTGGCGGTTTTCTTCATGATATATTTGAAATTTTATTTATTGTTGTATTCTACATTCCTATTATCCTAAATTCCCAGTTCACTATAAAACATTTTCAAACTGATGTTTCGTTGAGCACTCGCTACTGCAGCAAAATTTCTTCCTCAATTCACCCCTTTTATTAAAAATGTAGGTGATGTTGTCGTTGGCGCAGTTGAGAATGGCAATAATAACCTTAGGCGTAATGAAGATGCTCATGATGAGGTGATCGATTTATCCGATCATGATGAAAATATAAACGGTAAAACTCTTGAAAAACTATGTAAAGAATCAGAAAAACTTATCTTGGCAGATAATACAGAAGTGCGTCAGTGGTCGATATTTTTTTCCACTCTATACTTTTTGCGCTTACTTTTTGGAGCTTTCAAATACTGAGCATCAAGTCGATTCCAGGCATCTATATTTTATATATTTTTTAAACATATTGCGAGCTATACTGACTGACATTAAACTTTATAATAGATGAAAATGATGTCGAAGCTATACTTGCATTACTTGGTGACGAACTGGCGAACGATAACGTTCCAGCAATTGCAGGAATCCAACATGAAAATGAAGCTGCAATTGTAGGGATTCAACAAGAAATCGACCCTGGAATTGCAAGAATTGAACAAGAAAACGAACCTCCTAATTTAGAAATCGAAGAAAACGAACTACCTGGTATCGAAGGGCGTCGTTGTACAGTATGTTTGGCAGCCTTAGCGAGTGTTATATTCCTACCATGTCGTCATGTTTGCGTTTGCCAAACCTGCATGCAGACACTGGCTGTAATGCAGCATCAGGAACAACATTTCAACAATGCACTGGAAGAACATCCCCGTTGTCCAATGTGTAGAGCAAGACCCGAAGTTACGCATACTGTATTTTTTTATTGATTGAGTGCTTGCTTCAATTTTTCAATTATTAGAAGAATACAGTATTGATGGACCGAGCTCTCAAAAATGACAAGTGCTAGCTAATTTCATAGTATATCAATGTAATGCGAAAACAACTTTTAAACTCTAAACGCAACTATTCAAAATGAACGAAACAATATTTAAATTTTTAATAGAGTTAGAATCTTTCATTTTTTTCTTTGGTGGCAAGAAACGCTTTGTCATAATCCTTAACTGTTTTTAAAGCGAAGCAACCGTTTATTATGAATACAGAATTTCAAGGTTACTTTCAGTGAATTACGGTGAACGGTAATGCCATTATTACCGTTGTTTTTTTCCGTTACTGAATCCACTAGGGTTTACATCGAAACATTATCTTGCGCATTTCAAAATAAAGTATTTCACACACTTCAAAGTAAGGTGTATTTTTCAATAAAGAGATTTTTTCAAAACGTGTTATCAATAACAACTACGACTGATTTCATTTACTAAATAAATTATGCTCATCTTAATTATAAGTAGAGATAGGTCATATGCAATTTTTCAAGTTGTAGCAAATCGCAATGTAGTACAATACTCAAAGAATTTAGAGCAATCACCGAAATCTAATATTTTTACACATACGAGAAAACGGCACCGCTCTAAATGTTTTTTGGCATCTTTTGTTTTGCGATTTTGTTTCGACACTTTTCAATACTCGGCGTGGAGTGATTAAAGCATCTCTTTTAAAGGGAAATTCTTTTAACTCATTTACATAATCGTCATTATTTATTTTAACCATAATGTTTTTGTATTGATAAAACGTTCCTCCCTCCATCATTGGTTAGAACAAATCATAAATTTTTAAATCAAAATCATCTTTATTTATTTACCGATATCTGCACAAATTAGTTGGGTAAAGAGATATGGTCGACTGCTTTTCTAATCCACCCTATATATCCTGAAATGACTTTATCGACAAGATCATTTCAAAAGGAGAGATGTTGCAGAGTAGAGTACACTTCGGAATAGAGATATTTTAGAGCAGACACGTACCAGAGTAGTGATATTTTCATGGAAGTATAATCCAGAGTAGAGATGTTCGGGGACATATTTTATAATGAGTAGAAAAATACATGATCATTGAGGACACAAAAATTAGTATATTTCGGAGTTGAGATGTTGCGGTAAAAAAATAATGTCGGAGCAGAGATATTCAAGAGTAGAATTGTTCTAGAGTAGAATATTAATAAGTAAAGTTGTTTAACTGCCATATTACGGAGCAGAGTTATTCTGGAGTAGAGATATTTCTAAATAGTAATATTTTAGGGCGTATTTCACAATGAGTAGTGATATTATAGATTAGAGATGTTACAAGAGTAGAGATAGAGATGTTATAAATATCAAGAGTCGAGATGTTCAAGAGCAGAGTTGATAGGAGTATAGTTGTAAAGAGGAGAGTTGTTGTTCTGCCGGTTTCGCGATCCCATGTAGGCTTATTAATTATTGGATATTCTATTGTAGACTATGCCCATTGAAATGTTATATGTAGTCAGATAGTGATGATTTCGCCGCGGAAATTTACCAAATCCCCGACCTGATCCACAACACGGGAAAATTACTTTTCAAAATTAAAAAAAGACCGCCAAACATTAAAAAGTCATGTCCTAAGTTATAGGTATGTGTCACCTATAACACAAAAATAATTCAACCAAAAAATTGTCACGTTCGTAGAACCCATTAAATGATCTTTCTGCAAACATTCTGCATAATAAAACCGGAAAAAAAAATTATGCAGAATATTTGCTGAGACAGCAAAAAATGACTTAACCACATTCAAAATATACGTTTTATTATTAGTGGACATGGTTCTTGGCAGTACGAAAATAATTCACGCGGTAAGTGTAACTCCCTTATAATTTCATTTTTGTCTAAAAAGAAGTATATAGCCAAAAATCATTATCGAATTTGGGGAATGACAGGAGACGTCTCCTCTATTTTTTGTTTACTGTTTTGGAGATGTCTCCCGACGTCTCCTAAATTCGATTATGATTTTTGGCAACATACTTTTTTCAAAGTCAAATCAATTATTTAGTCAAAAATGAAATTGTAAAGAAGTTATACTTATCTTTACTTTTTCATTGGTTTTTTTATTTAACTTTTTAATTTTTTCTGTTATTTCGTTTTTTTAATTTTTTATATGCATACTCGCACTGAATTGTTCATTACCAAATGATAAAATAGGCGATATGCAGATTGTGCATAAATTCGTAGAGGTGAGATGAGCTCAAGGTTCCATTAGCAATTTCATAATTATCAATTCTGATGGAGACTTCTGTTGGTGGAGGAGGGACCGGAAACAAAACATTTCGCGCCTCATTCAAGAACTGCGCGAATGCATAACTGGAAGAAGAGGAAATCGAAAATACCTAACGGGGTTCGTAAGGCGTAATGTATGCTCTTGATACGCCTGCATCGCGTGTTGCATCCCTGAAGAGTTCTCTCATTTAAGTTGATTGGAACTTGACAAACAATTTTTTTATTGTTCTTCGATTTTCTTCTTATTGTGGTTTCCGTACATTAATTCCGTATTGACTAGCTATTGCATTAATACGCGACTGAGTGAAACCAGCGAACCCTGAGCGAGTATTGAATTAACTGTCACCTCCGTTTTGTATGAAGGCCCTTGGGGATCTGATTATCGACATGTGCCATAGGCTGAAAAATAAGCTTCAACTTGAAGCAATCGAGACACTTGAATGCGTACAGATTTCAACAGAGTCTAAAAGCTTACGATAACAGAAGAAAGGCGAAAAAGTGGATTTCCAAAGAAGTTTTGTCGTTTAAGAGGATTAAACAGAAGCGCCTTAATTATACTGTTAATTTCATTTGTATATGTGAAGGGTGAAGGTGCCTATCATGAGACAACCTAATTTATTTTCCGTATACTAAAACTTTATGTGCATTTTTCACAAATTTTGAGTTCATATAATGTATATATCCGGTGTTGTATATCATCAGCGCTTATCTGGCCTCCAGATTTTTTCCCCTACGTTTTTTTACGAATTTGGATTTTAAGAAGAAGGGGCATAAAATTTTTTCGAGTGAAACTTCTTTAGACGTTTTGAGGGTAACATTTCAAGGCCGCGACAAAAAAAACGTCACACGGCGTGATGCAAAAGAGACAAAAGATATAACATTAAAAGAGAGTGAATGAGAGAGCATTATAGGGCGAACAGCTTGTGTATTCCCATGAAAATATTGCCAACGTTAAATATATGGCCGATGACTGGCCCGGTACTGGGTAAACAATTATTGGGACCCAACGTTGAGCCTTAATATGGACCAACATATTTGCCTATGTTTAACCAATGCTTAATTTGTGCAGATGCACTATCGGCATCCGACGACCAGCCCAATCTCGGTCAGTACTGTCTTATGAACAGCAGACAACCGTTGATGACCAACGTTTGCCCACGTGCTAGACTTAAGTTGCTCGTCGTTGTCAAGCCTGCGCTTGAATGCAGTATCGGCATGCAATGAACTACCAATTCTGCGCCAGTGTTAGCTTTTAAAAATCAAGCGACCATCGGCACTTGATGCTTAAACGATCTTGTTTCCGATGCTGATCGTCGCTGCTGAGTATTCACGCTCAGATGCACTATCGGCATACAATGCAGTGCCGATTCTTTGCCAGTATTGACTTGATGTCGCTGACCTGCTGGGTCAGGTGCACTTGCTGTCATAGTTTTAGTTTGTAAACACATATTATTACGATGATAAACAATATTAAAGTCCAACTAGAATCCGAACTGCAACCAAAATTCAAATTGAAATTGGAATCAGCGGTCAAATCAAAATTCCAACCAACAAAATTAGGGTCAGAATCAACGTCAACAAGGATGGAGTCAACAAAACCCGAATTGAAACAGGAATCCAAATCCAAATTTCAATCGTAATCAAAATCAAAATCAAGACACACCAAGCCCTCAATTTTTTGGGCAATAAGCGCATAAGCGTTTAAACAATTTTGATGAAAAATAAAAAAAATTGAAAATAAATAAAATTGAAAATAAAATTAAAGCCAACAAAGTGCGACGTACAGCAACAAAAATATAAGCAACGGGAAGGTTTAACAAACAATAACAAAATCAACAATTAGAAAAACTGGAAAGCAGCAACAATCTAAATTAACAACAATGGAAAATACCGATAATTTTTTTTCACAAAAATCAAGTGAATTTCTACAAAAATAATTTCGAATATTATAAATAAAAAATTCGAAGATTTTATGTAAAAGTTGTGCCGTAAGAATGTTCTGAATTTAAGGGCATTCGGGTAACAGTATTTGAGGACTCAGAATTCAATAATAACCACAATTTCAAAGAATTATACCTAAAAATAATTGGAAAATTCTTAGGAATTATTATAAAGAATTGTCAAAAATTGGACAATTCTTAAAAGTTGTTTAAAAGAATTATACCTAGAAAATTGGATAAATCTTAGATATTATTAAAAGGTTAACCGATGAGAAAAATCACGGTAACTCCAATTATAAAGAAGCAATAAGCCAAAGCAGCATTGTCTTCAAATTGAATAAAGAAAAGATGAGTATGGGAAGAAAAGAATTATTCCTAAAAAATTTTAGAAAATTCTTCATTGTGGTAAAAATAAATGAATCTGAGCTTTCTAAAAAAAAACCATCAAAAAGAAATTGAATAATTAATGGATTGGACGAGGTGTCCACCGAAAAAAATGAAAAAAATTATTAATAAAAATTTAGAAATCGGTATATCGTCATGATCATCATCTAAAAATAATGAAAAATAATTGCTGTATACACTCGTGAATCAAGGCATTGAAAAATTTTATAAACATTTTTGAATACGAATTATTCCCACGAGTTTATGGATTTTCATCATCATCATCGTCTTCAACATCAAAATCGGTCATTAAATATGTCTATATTATATATGTATCTGAGTGATGAAAAAGAATTGACATTTGTTTCGGCATTGCAGCAAAATATGGTAACATTTTATCAAAAAGTGATTCTCTCAAGAATTGAACTCTGAATAAAAATTTTAGAGGTCGCTCAAGCGTTTTTTTAATGATTTTGGCTAAAAATGGATACATGATCGAATTTCGAGTTGGTGTATCGCGACTATATTCAGACTAAAAATGCAATGTGAAATATTGATCTAAGAAGTGTTCAAATGAATTCAATTTTCGTAATTAACCGTCAATACTTATAAAATTATTAGATTACTTAAAACGTACAGTAGTTCTGAGAAGATACGACGCATAAAAGAACAACGAACAAATAAAAACTTGAATTTTTTTTAATTTTGTAAAAAAATTTTCAAAAAATATTGCACCGAAACATCCATGCCAACAGATCAACGGATCGGAAAATATTCCATAAAAAATGGTGCCGAAGAAATACTCCAATAGCATCAGAATGCACCGAATGTTTTTAAAAATAAGTAATCATAACGAAACGAAATTTTGAAACAAAAAAGTATACGTACAAAATTTCGAGAGATTCCGTTTGGGTTGCAAGTGCAAATAGAATTTTCATGTGTTTAAGGTCTCTACCACTCTAGGGTGGTGTAAAACCATATATAATTCAAACCTAGGGTGGTTCAAACGTAGGGTGGTATCATACACCATTCTCTCAGTTATATAAAAAATGAAGAGAATGGTTTCCAAATAAACTTTATTATTGCATTCAAGAGACATTTTATGGTAAAAGAGAAAAGGCACTGTTTTCGACTACGATCTAGAGTTTACGTTCGGAAAAATGAATTGTTGGGGCTAGGGTTAATAAAAAAAATTATTTATTAAGGTACTGTTCAAAAGTTGATTTATTAAATTACGCTTTATTTTTGCACTATCACTCTTCTATCTATATATATAAAAGTTACTTTAACCAAAACTGAAACTGACCGCGATCTTTATAACTTCACGACTGTTCAAAGATATCAAATATTCACCGAATACGAGTTTATCATACACCATTCTCTTAGTTATAAAAAAAAAGAATGGTTTCTAAATAAACTTTATTATCGCATTCAAGGAACATTTTATGGTAAAAGAGAAGAGGCACCGTTTTCGACTCCGTTCTAGAGTTACGTTTGGAAAAATGGATTGTTGGGGCTAGGGTTAATAAAAAAAATTATTTATTTAGACACTGTTCAAAAGTTTATTTATTGATTTAAACTTTATTTTTGCACTATCACTCTTCTATATATATAAAAGTCCCTTTAATCAAAAGTTAAAACTGACCGCGATCTTTATAACCTCACGAGAAAGATATTATATATTCACCAAATACGAGTTTATCATACATCATTCTCTTAGTTATCAAAAAAACAAAGAGAATGGTCTCTAATTAAACCTTATTATTGCATTCGAGGAATATTTTATGGTAAAAGAGAAAAGGGATCGTTTTCAATTCCGATAACCTTTTTTTTAACTCACAGCTATCACTGTTTATATATACAATCGCAAAAAACTTTAAAAAAGTAAAAAAAGAACGCCAAGTATTAAAAGACGCGACCTTAGTTATAAAATAACCATTCAATATTTTTTCTGTTATTATATTACAATTTTTACACCTCGAAAAAACCAAACAAAAAATGGTTATACTTAATTTCCAAAAAAATAAGTAAATATCAACATCCATTTCTCTTCCGTAATACTGAAAAGGGTACTTCACCCCAAAAACAATGAACAAACATACTAGAAAAATTTTGGCATTCATTATCGAATAAAAACCTATTTACATGTTTTATTTTGTTTTTGTCTTGATATGTGATGAGTACATAGAAAAAAGATTTAATTGTAAATTATTGCCGATGATTGAAAAAAAAATGAAATCATTTCAACGTAGCCAGGAATGGTGAATGAATTACGAGTTTCGGAATGGAATCATGTACATCTTGAAGATTGACCTGCTAGAGGTTTTTGTCACCTCAAGGGCTTCAAAAAAAATTCTGCGGATATAAAGAAAATGTTATTCTGCTTTTAAGCTCGCTAAGCACTAAGAATGTACAACACAATTCCACAGAGAATAATACAAAAAACAATTGCATATAAATACGCAAATACGTGTACAAATGCACGTGTTGTATTTACACGTATGTACCGCACTAATTCACTGCAAATACTACACACAAACTTGGCGTGCATGGTTTTCAAATTACAGCTCAGTGGAGGAACGCTCCATCCATCTGTATATCGAGCGAATTCAAATCACTGTAAAAACCAAGTGTGTTATTCAAACACACATTGAGTGTCTTCTGTGCTTAACGCCATAAGCAAACTATAGATTCGTTGTAGCCGATTTCTACATGTTTTAAAGTGTGTTGAAAATTCTACAGTTTGCTTATGGCATAAAGTCTACCCATGAATTCATTTACTCGCCTATTTATTTCTTCGTTCATCCTAACCATCTATTCATGTAGCCTATCTAATCGTCTGTCCGTACGTTCAAAAAATGAGTATACGGTAGAACGGATAGATAGGTTCAGAATTACGACGTATAAGCGGTTCAAGTTCCGTGCGTACATCTTATTCCGTCATCCCATCCATTCATTTTTTTCTATCCGTCTGACGATTCGATCCATTATTTTATTCACTGAACTCAATCAATCATCGATCAATGAATCGATTCTATTTAGTCGGTGGGTCAGTCCATTCATAAATGCATCCCGTTCATCGATCCATTTATCTTATTTTGCCATTTCTTTTATTTGTACAATCCAACTCTCCATTCATCACATCCATTCATCATTTCATCGATTCAATTATTCGATTCGTTCATCGATATATACTGTTCAACTATCTACTGCTCACCCATTTCATTCATCCATCTTTACAGTTCATCTTATTTTATTATTCATTCGTCCTTTTCATCCATTTTCATTCCTAATCTGTACAACCTAGTCATGTATTTCGTTGATCAAATCATTAATCGGTACTCTCCCGTTCTATCCACGGATCGGACTTCTTTCACTATTGATAGAAGAACTGGTTGAATATTGATTTGGATAGCATATTTAATCAACTGTATCTTCTCGAACTGTAATTTGAAAACCATGCACGCCAAGTTTGTGTGTAGTATTTGCAGTGAATTAGTGCGGTACATACGTGTAAATACAACACGTGCATTTGTACACGTATTTGCGCATTTATATGTAATTGTTTTTTGTATTATTCTCTGTGGAATTGTGTTGTACATTCTTAGTGCTTAGCGTGCTTAAAAGCAGAATAACATTTTCTTTATATTCGCAAAATTTTTTTTGAAGCCCTTGAGGTGACAAAAACCTCTAGCAGGTCAATCTTCAAGATGTACATGATTCCATTCCGAAACTCGTAATTCATTCACCATTCCTGGCTACGTTGAAATGATTTCATTTTTTTTTCAATCATCGGCAACAATTTACAATTAGATCTTTTTTCTATGTACTCATCACATATCAAGACAAAAACAAAATAAAACATGTAAATAGGTTTTTATTCGATAATGAATGCCAAAATTTTTCTAGTATGTTTGTTCATTGTTTTTGGGGTGAAGTACCCTTTTCAGTATTACGGAAGAGAAATGGATGTTGATATTTACTTATTTTTTTGGAAATTAAGTATAAACATTTTTTGTTTGGTTTTTTCGAGGTGTAAAAATTGTAATATAATAACAGAAAAAATATTGAATGGTTATTTTATAACTAAGGTCGCGTCTTTTAATACTTGGCGTTCTTTTTTTACTTTTTTAAAGTTTTTTGCGATTGATTTCACTTCTTTTTGAAAAACGGCCATACTCACCAACTGTCCTATAGAGGTAAAAAAAAATCTCATTCGGGAACAATGATTAATCAGATTTTTTTTGACATAAGTTGAGTAACTTCCTTCGTATGACAAAAACCAATCGCAGAGCTAAACAGTAATTTCTTCCATCACTGACGCACAAACACTGCTAAATGAGTATTATACGAGGAAAACAAGTTTTAACAATGAAATGGAAAGAAAATGATAGTTATAAAGAAAATCAATTTTTTTGCAATGTAATATCCGGATGTAAGGTGGTCATTTGACAACTAAGGTTACAATTTTTTAATATTTGGCGTACATTTTTAATACCTTTCCAAAGTATTACATACAACAATTTTTCAAATTCTAAGCGTAAAATGTTTTTCTCCACAGTGTCAACCCCCTTCGATATTATTCTTGAATTTTTATCAAAAACTACTTCCATTTTCATCAAAAACTTTGATGATGGGGAAATCGTTCGTTGTATTTTTTATAATTGAACTGTGGATTTTTTTTACTATTAATCATGCACTAATCTCTGAAAAATCATACAAACTGAATGGATAAGTGGGTCAAATTTTTCGTTTTGACAGATGCTTTCATTGAAAAATATGTCAACAATTGTTTAAAGATTACGTAAATCAATTTTTAAATTACAAGCAAAAAATGTTTTTTCCCGCAGCGATAGTCCCTTTTAATTTTGCTGTTAAATTTTCATAGGAAACTATTATTCATTCAATGCATATCAAGACTAGTATAATCGTGGGGAAATATTAGTCTAATCAACAACAAAAATGTTTATTAAAATTAACAATTCGAAAAATAGAACTAGCTATTTTCTCATGTTTGTACTTCGCTTAAAATTTATTAATTGAATTATGCTTCCGTACAAACATTAAAGAAACAAATTAATTAGTACAAGCGCTATGAAAAAAGGTTATTTTATCTTAGGATAAAAAAAGGTAGGTGATGTAAACTTCGAATAATTTTTCACATAGTTTTAAACAAAGTACATTTCAGAACAAAAATGTTAACCTCCTAGACGATTCGCTTTGTTCGAGTTTTCAAGGAGCTATAGATAATAGATTGTAAAAAAAATCGATATTTTAATTATAATAATAATATACAACGAATGATTTCCCTACGATCACACTTAAAATATGCTTAAAATTTCTCAAAAAAATAATAGTTTTTTTTATAAAAAAAATAACAGAAACCAAAATACTAAACTAACTAAAATAACAGAAATAACAATCATGAGAAAGAGAGCGAGCGCGCTACGAGCGAGAGAGAGGGGACGAAGATTCCCGCGCTGTCTCTCTCACTCAGCGGCGCGCGATAAAAGGGGGTATAAGCCTCGTTCAGCGGGACTGGGTGACGGAAAGCAGAGAAATGTAGATTCTTATCAAAAGGACATGTGTCTCACCTATTCAAGCGTGACTTACGCCCGTTTGTCTCCAGGAAGACAGATTATCCCGAAACATTCGATTTTAATTCATTAAATTATCATATCTCAAGATTGGCTAAACGGATCTACTTACAACAAAGACCAATAGAAAGAGAAAAATCGAAAAAAATTCGTCACAAATATTCAGATTTTTTACTCAAACGGTTCGTCCGTGAGAGCGATTTAAAAACGCTATGACGTCATAAAACCGACATATTCGTGTATATAAAAGTGCGGCAGGGCTCGCGCTGACTTTTTCTTTTAATACTTGGCGTTGAGCCGCTACCGCGTCTCTTGATTTGAATAAAAAAATGATAATTCAGGGTACAGAAAGGGAGGACAAAACAATAAGGATGTGTCAAAAACTAAAAGCGACAGCTGATGGAAAATCTGAAGACAGGACACAATTTTTTCGGAATCACTATACTTGCACCGAAACTTCACTCATATTCAAATTAATATAACTTAAACAGAGTTAATAATAAAATTTAAATTCAAGACGAAAATTTAAAAAATTATGTTTCCCTCACATTTTATCGCATATTACTACAAAATACGCGCGCTGACGGTCTCGCAGGGGAGCAGCCATCTCAGGTATCTACGAAGATGATTGACTGGCATTCAGCGAGATTACACAGCGGTGACAAAACGTGTCCAAAATTATACTGATCGACATATAAATGTCATCCTTATATTTGTAGAAAAATTTATACAAAAACTTCATTTTTTTTTTTAGTAAAAAATAAAGAATAATGCAGTGTTAGAGCGCGCGATACAGAAAACATACGATATTTTCATTCATTATTTATTGAAAACAAATGAAAAAGAGATAAAACGCGCGCGGCTTTGCGCTCTATTTTTTTTTTTTACTCTTACTCATTGTCAATGACACGCGATATCATATATTATATATTAATATTTTAATTATTACATGTGGTTATATTATTACATGTGGTTTATTTCTCATGTGTATACATATCAAGAGACGCGGTAGCGACTCGATAGTTAGTGTATACAGGAAGTACAGGAAGAAATGCTACGCGTATTATTTAATTCATGTAATTTAAACCAATTTTAAACAACTGTAAAAAAAGTGAAAAACGACCATGTTCAAAAATGTATACAAGGTCCGAAAAAAATCGTAAAAGTATTTAAATAACCCAGAATGAAGGTGTATATGCCCTCTTCAAAACCTTGTTTGCAAAATTGGAATATCTACTTTTTTGGCAGAGCAATCGAATTTTTAGTGCGGCTCCAAATTTTACGATTTCGGCCGGCATATATATATATATATATAGAGCGCGCGAAACAGCGGGAAAGAGAAAGCACGCTATACAAGCGAGAGAGAGGGGACGAGGTTTATCGCGCTGTCTCTCTACTCAGCGGCGCGCAAGGAGAGAGGGTAGCCTCGTTCAGTGGGCAGCGTGACGGACAGTAGAGAAATGTAGATTATCGTTAAAAGGGCGTATGCCCCGCCCATTCGAGCGCGACTTATACCTGTCTGATCCTAAGAATCCTAAGAAAAGCACAGTATCCCGGAATGTTCGATTTTATGTCTCTAAATCATCATATCCCAAGATTGGCTGGACGGATTTACTTGCAACAAAGAGCAATAGAAAAAGAAAAATCGAAAAAAAATTGTCACCAATATTCAGATTTTTTGATCAAACGGTTCGTACGTCAGAACGGTTTGAAAACGCCGTGACGTCATAAAACCGGCATATTCGCGTATATAAGAGTGCGGTAGGCCTCGCGCTGGCTTTTTCTTATAATACTTGGCGTCGAGCCGCTACCGCATCTCTTGATTATCATATCTGTCAGCTTTCACATCCGCGATCTTTATAACCCTATTTTTTTTTAATTTCCACTTCGAAATTTCAGAATCACTCTGCTTGCTGTAATGACTCTAGCAGCGATTCATCTTCGACTTTTATAGTATACGTAAATGTACTTGTCTCGAGTCGCTACCGCGACTCTAGATTACACTTCCGCGATCTTTATAACCTTTTTCAACTCACAGCTGTCACGGTTATTACATGATATGAAAAACACTTATTAGTTCTCGCACTATTACTCTTTATCTATTACTAACCAAAATCAATACTAAAAATAATATCCGTCAGCTTTCACATCCGCGATCTTTTTAACCTTATTTTTTTAACCTCACAACTGTCACTATTAATATAGAATTTCACATCCGCGATCTTTATAACCTTTCTGAACCCACACCTGTTCACTGTTATTATATGAAGAAAAGTCAATCAGCTGTCACATCGACGAACACAGTCTCACATATCACCAGATTTCTAGTGTCACTAGACAGCGACCGCAAAACGTCAAAAAATGTATGCGAAAAACGCACCATTTTTTTGATGATTTGGAAGGATGAAATATTAATATTTCCACTATGCGTTAGGCTACAGAGTTCTAAATAGTCACAATCGAAAGAAAAAAAAATAAAAAATACGTGAACCCGCAACATTTTTCACAACGCTGTAATTCTTTAAATATCGCCGAAACAATTTTCAAAAACTGTTCGAAACCACTCTGCTTACTGTAAAGACTCTAGTAGCGACTCATCATCTTCGACATTATAGTATATTAAATGTACTTGTCTCGAGTCGCTACCGCGACTCTAGATGAACACGTATTCGCAAAATTAGTTGGGATTTTCCCCGATAGGAGGCGACGCTATTGAGCAACGTGCGCATCACGTAAGTGTAAGTGTTCGCGTTATAGTTCAAGATGGCCGCCGACGTAAACAACGTGCGTGCCGTAAGTGTTGTGAAAACGACAAAAAAAGTGGCAAAAAAGTATTTATATTTTGTGAAAAGTAGTGAAAGAGTATTTTGCGTTTCAATATATAAAAGTCACTTTAATCAAAATTTAAAACTGACCGTGATCTTTATAACCTCACGACAAAGATATTGGGAGCTTTCCAGCTACGACACAGAGCGACACAGTGTGGCACAGTGTTCGACTCAGTGCATTCCTACTAGGACACAGTGCGACACAGCCAGACACAGCGAGTAGCAGAGTTTTAGCGTGTTGCTTTACGCATGGCTACCAATTTCTCGGGGAAATTTCATTTTCTCAAGTTGGCTCATCTTTCTATATACTTCTCTTCTGTAACCTCTGTCTATTTCGGTCTATTCATTCCTCATATTTGACACACGTAGAGGAACTACTGCTACTCAAGATTGGTGTCTCCATAAGTAGAATGATGCTTACATCTAAGTCGTCCTACAAAATATTTATGTCAAGTTTACAACAAACGTTTTTATAAATTATAACACGGCTTATCCAATAAAAATAAAAATATGAAAAAATAATCATCTCACCATGATGAAAATGTTGTCGATTACATTAAGGTTAGGAACTCGTTGTTAGGAACCTAGTGAAATTGCGAGCTGCCTGACATCTGATGGTTGTGTCAGAAACTAAAAAAGCGTTCCAACAAGCACCTCTCGCAGTGTTGACACAGTGTCACACTGTGTCGACTTGTTGGAAAGCTCCCATTAAATATTCACTGAATACTAGTTTATCATACACCATTCTCTTAGTTATTTAAAAATCGAAGAGGATGGTCTCTAAATAAACCTTATTATTGCATTCGAGGAACATTTTATGGTAAAAGAGAAAAGGGATCGTTTTCGATTCCGTTGTAGAATTTACGTTCGGAAAAAAATTGTAGGGGCTAGGTTTAATAAATAAAATTATTTAGGCACTGTTCAATAGTTTATTATCATACTTTGTTTTCCCACTATCACTCTTCTATCAATAATAATAAAAGTCACTCTTTACTCGTCTATCTATCTATCTATAAACGCCACTCTAACCAAAAGTTCAAATTGACTGCGATCTTTATTCGCTCTGTGCAACTCAGTGCACAGAGCGAATTAATTCAATTTCTTTACTTTTTCAAATACTACGTATTTATATAATCACGTATATTTATATAATTATGATTATGATATAAGTAGTATTTAAATACTACGTATTTATATAATTATGTGATCACGAATATCACGTACAACGTGCTTGCTTTTCTGCGTCTGACGCGGTAAAGTGAGGTTATGTGACTTACTTTTTCCTCTTCACAGCTGCGATCCAATTTTTTCTCTGCTCCACTTTATATTGTGCTGCTGGAAATTTGTAGAACTTGCACTCTTTATTACGAACACCATTGTTTTTACAATTCACAACACAACAAGTATGATGGCCCATCTTATTAAATAATTCAATACTAATCGTGTGCAATCGTATGAAAAATATCCCACTCTGTTTTCACTTTTCGCCACCAGCGTCGCTGGGGTAGATTTGCTTACCCCCTCCAACAGGTTGCACAGAGCGAATACCCTCACGACTGTTAAGGAAAAATATAGGTCAGCTGTCATATGCACGATCGATCGAATGTCACCAGAATTTTTACCAATATCACTAGTATCACTAGACCGCAACTGCGAAAAAAACAGTTGAGCATCACAAATGTGTGCGAAAAAATTCTGAATGTCTCGGACCAGCAATTATAAAAAAAATTAACATAAAAAAAATACCGGAACTTGAATAATCCTCCAAAACGTTGTTATTTAAGGACGTTCACGAGTAAATCGATTTGCTATAGATTTTCTTAAAATTTGGGTGACACATTATTTATAGCTTCCTTAATGTACTTGCAAAATTATGAAGACCATGCCCGTACCAAAGTGGAGATATTCGTTGTTGAAGTTGGGAAATTTAACATGCAAGGTATAGGCGAGGCATGAGCTTGAGAGACATTTTAATTCATAGCAGTCACAATTTTCTATAGATTTTGATAAAAAAAACTGCATAATGATAGATATTGATATGAGGAACAAAATGTAAAAAAATAGAGATGCTCAGCCGTGTCGTTCATACGCAATAGCGATTCAAACCTATAAATTTGACGGTATTTTCGAGCGTGCCACACCATGGAGAGGACGACGTTGTGGCGCAGCGGCAACGCTGCCGGGCGACGGTACGTAAGAGCAAGGGGGACGGGGGGACTACACGCGTATGCACACTGTTATGGATTAATTTTCATGATATTCAACGATTTATCTCACAAAGAATTGCCAATTTAAGCATTTCTGGCCAGACATTTTAATGTATCATAAGAAAATGCATGCATCTCTCAATTTTGGAGACTTTTTAGGAATAACGACACTTTTTCTAAAAATAAGTTGTTCATATGAAAGTTCAACTTTGCAATCGAGATTATAAATATTAAAATGAGATATGAAAAATTATCAACAGTAACAAATAAATTTATTCATACAAAATGGAATATTCCTTTGGTGTTCCGTCTTTCGTGTTGGAATTATTATGGAATAATTATGAATGCGTAAGGTACATAAATAAAATACACAAGATATTGGTCTTCTCGGAGTAAATAACATTGTTTTTATAGTATTTTTTCATATGTTATCTACCATTTCGTCTTCGAAATTGGCTAGAGACGCTTGCTTCTATAATGTTTTTCGCTATGACGGCGTCTCTCTACTGAGCTGAAAGCACGAGGCAGGCAAGCAACGCTGCCAGATCTCCGCGTCGCTCTAAGGATACTTGTATTAGTGTATATGTATAGGGTGCGCCAGAGCCTTATTTGTATTAGTGCGTAGAGTCCGTGCTAAGAGTTTCGGAGTAGGGGGCGCGACGCGCGCTACACAGCGACAGTTGAACTAAGCCCAGCGTATGCCAAACTTTTGTCTCCGATTTTCATTCGTGAACGTCCTTAATAAATATTAAAGAAACAATTTTCGAAAACAAGTAAAATCATGGTCCTTCTTGTTAAAGTGTCTTGTAGCACTCGCTTGTAAATGTACTTGTCTCGAGTCGCTACCGCGACTCTTAATAATTAAGATCGAGACAGTATTTGGTTTGAAAATAATAGAATTTGGTATTTATTGTTGTTTTGCTGAAGTCAAGTATATTTTAGAAGGGAAACTGATAGACCGAAATAGAAAAAAAAGACTTACATTTGTTATAATTTTGTATCCGAGAAAACAGTGCATTCATTCACATACAACACACACATTCACGTTATGCATACGGCGCGGGGACAATCTCCCCGGGTGTCACTCGTGCACATTAGCATACACGATGCGGGGAGAATTTCCTCCGCGAATCACTCATAAACCTTACAACGCGAGTGGGAATAAACGGACTTAAACGGAATGAATGGCAACGGAATACGAAGTTTCACTTTTAACGGGGTTATCCCATGTGACAGCTATTTTTTTTCGCTATTTTTGGGAATTTTTTTTTATGAACCATTAAGGGAGCTTTCCAGTGTGAAATTTTCAAAAAATCGATTTTTTTTTTTTTTGCTTTATCGAATAGTATACACTCTTCCGAATATTCCCTGAAATTTTCATGCCGAAATTCAGATTATTTCGGTTACTGTACAGCATTTCTTGGAAGAAGGCAACGGAGCGCTACAGCTGCCGCGTCGGCCGTCTGCCCGTGCGACCGTTATTTCTATTGTCTCGTTCCTACCTGCTCGTGTACCTTCCAACGTGAGTCCGGTTCGTCTTTCAGTTCGGTTTCGACATTCAAAATGGATAGATCTACGAAAGAGAAATGTGCGTGGCAGGATAGAAAAGGCTCGAGAAGCGGACATCCGCGAAATGAACGAAAAAGATCCGCGGGTTTCAAGGGAACAAATCGACACGATATCGAAACGGATCTAACGTTTGCGAGCACTTCGGCAGCAAAAATCTTGAAAAAGAGTCCAGAGTTTGAAGTCCGAATCGATCAAACGTTTAGCTATGTGATTTTGGAGTTCTTTTTGGTTTTCGGCGCTCTTCAGGAACTGTTGAAGTGCAAAAAGTGTAATAGCGACGTGAAGTTTTTTAAAAAATCGATTCGCGGATTGGGCTTTAAAATTTGTGTTCAGTGTTCGTATCCAGATCCGGCCGAGATAGATTCTTGTCCTTTGATAAAAAATGCTTATGAAATCAATCGTCGTTTCTGCTTTGCCATGCGATTGGTCGGCATCGGCATAAATGGCATTAGAAATTTTATCGCCTTGATGGATTTAACTGCAAACTTCAATAATAACACCTATTATGGAATCGTGAAAATCCTGCAGATTGCAGCGAAATCAATATACGAGGCCGTCGTGAAAAAAGCAGGTACCGAAGAGAAGGAAAAAACTTTGGAAGCAGAAAATCGGGGCGATATTCTGACGGTGTCCGGTGATGGATCGCCGGCCGCAAGGCCGAGGCCACAGGAGAGGAGTACACCCATCCACCAGCACTCGACGAAGACGTACAACAAGTTTTAAAGCCGATTTGCGATGATCTAACAACGGAGGATCTCTTAGAACGATGTACGGGCGCGAACACTCAAAACAATAACGAGAGCTTCAATCACTGTGTGTGGCAACTAGCCCCAAAGCACGTATTCTGCGGCAAGCAGATAGTAGAAATCGCTACGCAGTGTGCTGTGTGCACCTTCAATGAAGGTTACGACCCAATTTTAAAAATTTTGGAGACGATGGGATGCACGATAGGGCCGAGCGCCGCAGATTTCGCCGCTAAGTACAAGAATGCGCGCATCACCCAAGCAAACCGCCGGGCGTCCCTGGATAGCAAAGAGGCGAGGACAGCTCGTCGGACTGAACAATCCATTGAGCACGATCTTTTCGAAGAAGCAGAAGGGATATTGTATGGACCTGGCATCGCTGATTGACCGTAAGTAAACGATTTACCTAAAATTTCCTCACTTGAAACTTTGAACGCGTTTTTCTCGAAACAGCATTTTTCAAAACGGTGTCCAACTTGGAGGGCAGAGTTTTAAAGCTATCGAGTTGAATTTTTTACACAATATTCTTAACGTCATTGTTTATCGTGCTATGGAAGCTTTTTTTTTTTTGACATCTTCCTATTTTTTTGTAAACAAAACTGCCAAAAAAAAATGCTAAAATCGATACTTTTTGTTCAAACCGGCGCCATTTTTGCAAAAAAAAAAAAAAAAGCCTCCATAGCACGAAAGCTAATTATATACCGATCAACAATCTTTTTGTGTTTTTTGTTTCAGATCAAAATTGTGACCCCCAACGTGGACACCACATCCAAGTGCATTTTCTGCAACAATTGTTTCATCATTTTTATAGATATTAATTAATAAATAAATCGATCTTTAAAAAATTGTTTTGTATTCTTCAATACCCAATTAATATACAAAAAAAAACCAGACCGATTAGATTATTTTTTCTTTAAAAAAAAAAATCGCGAAAAACAGCGATTTTTCGGGCTGTCACACTGGAAAGCTCCCTTAAAACACACTATCTTTAAATTTTTATCACACATTTATTAACATTTTTACAGTCCCTCAAAATTTTATCAAACAAAAATAACGAGCTGAATCAACTTTACATCGTGTGGAAGACACTCATGTGTTGGTTGACGGCTGCCATGATTCCGGAGGTTTTGCTCATCTAAAATCAAAAAATCAAACGGCATTTTAATTTGTAGACCTGAGGCTAACGCTGGAACTAGAATAAAGTAAAAATATCGAAAATTGAATTTTTGGCACGGTTTTAAATGTTAAGTTCCAAGTTTCGTCGTTTCTTTCGACTTTTAAAACCGTGCCAAAAATTCAATTTTCGATATTTTTACTTTACTCTAGTTCCAGCAATAGTCTCAGGTCAACAAATTAAAATGCCGTTTGATTTTTTGATTTCAGATGAGTAAAACCTCCGGAATCATGGCAGCCGTCAACCAACACATGAGTGTCTTCCGAACGGTGTAAAGTCGATTCAACTCGTTATTTTTGTTTGATAAAATTCTGAGGGACTGTAAAAATGTTAATAAATGTGTGGTAAAAATTCAAAGATATTGTGTTTTAATGGTTCATCAAAAAAAATTCCCAAAAAAGCGAAAAAAAAATAGTTGTCACATGGGATGACCCCGTTAAGTCGAAGTACACAGTTGTTGATTATTTAGGAACACTGATAAAAATGAGATTTAAGAAATTTGAAATATAATTTAGATGTTAAGAATGTGACATAGTCGGAGACTGACTAACTCGCGATGATGGAATTACAGCCACCTCGGGATTGCTTGCGACCCGAATATTTACCCAATACCTGGGAAACCCCAAAGAACCACTTGGCACTCGAACGGCACAAATTAACGGATGTATTCAAACGGAGTTTCACCATTTGTTTGAGATACACAGATATCGATTAATCGCGATCACTGTTAAAAAAAAGGTATCGAGAACTTTGATTAAATTTGGAATAGGAACTTATAATTGAACATAATATATATAATACGTCTTTGTCGCGAGGTGGTGCGGTTCGGACAACGCGCGAGTTTTGTTAACGAACCGAAGACTTACGTCTCTATGCGGGTCCGCCTAGTAGCTAGCTGGGACTTATTATACTGCCGCGAGGATGGCTTCGGTACGGAGCCTTATCCAACCCCAGGAGTGAACCGTGGCTAAGTTGGGACTGAATTTTCTTACCCGCCACAGGGATGACGAGAGCTCGGAGAGCCGTCATCATGGTGGGGTTTTTTGATAGGTGTACAGAATATCTGTTCCACGGTTTTCTGGCAAGTCGACAAAAACCGTTCCCAAGGTGTCTCGTGGATCCGCTCCGTGGATCGTACGATGTACGCAGAATACGATAATTCACATCCTGTCTTGAGCATGGTCTCACGCTTTTGACGAGAGACAGTGCAATCAGCAGGAAAACAATTACACGTGCGCACCAAGCGGACCCTGGCGAGTGCATGTATACCCTGTAGGTGTACATGCACTCGCGAGGCGAAGTATAGCTATGCATAGCAAATGAGATAGAGAGAGATATAGAGAGCGTGACCTTGTCGCGTCTCTGTTTATTACAAAATTTTTAATTTTCAAAACAGGGACGTGACACATAAAAGAAGCTGAAAGATGAAAATCATCCAGATCATCAAGATCTCGAAACCATCTAGATCATCGAGATCGTCGAGACCTTCAAGACCATCTAGATCATCAAGAACAATGAGACTACCATGATCATCATCACCAGCATAATCATGTTCATCATTATCATCATCATCACCCTCCCCACTGTTAGAGAACAAAAACATCAAGTTTTCAATTCTTTTTGTTCTGGGGGGCATTGAAACGGAAACACTCATGCGATGTCCTGGCATTTTCTTAAAAACTTTTATTCCCGATATTCCGCCCGGAATCCGACATTTCTGACCGACTTTTGCCAAAACGACACGAAACGTTTCGCGTAGGTTTCGTTTGCTCTTTCGTCGGCGACCATGTTGAACACTATGAAGACGACGAAGCGACACTTACGAAAGTGCCAGGCTACCGCCTATCGTGAAAAATCAAATCTAAAAAAGTGCGTACGTGACTTCGGGCACGTTTCGATAATTAATAATAAAAGAGACATTATTGTAAGTAATACGATGTGTAAAATGTCCAGGCAAATCAGACGAATCGAAATGAAATCGTCGAGTGATAAAATTATTAGAATAATAAGCGAAAAATCGAGATACAAAAAATGAATGTTTCTGCGCATGCGACAGGGGAAAGAACGAATCGGAGTGAATCTTTTTCATTATTTCTGGATTAATTGAAAAAACTTTTATTACAGGAAAATCTTCAATAAATAATCGAATAAAAACATTGTTATTATTTTTTTATTGGGATTTTATAACCAATCGCCCCCGCGACTGTTACTTCCACGGCCCAAGGTCCTTCTCTCTTAGCCTCCCCACTCTTTCCAACTATTCCTCTACTCTTCCCTCCATTCTCCCACACGTGCGGCTGCAGCTGACTTATTCCCGCACTGTATCGCATTTACCGAGGGCGAAGGGAAACTGCAGAAAACTTTGCCGATATAGCCAGTGCCCGACTAATCTTCGCAGGTGGCAATGCGAGTACGCTCAAGCACGGCTACCAGAGGCGCTCACGCAGGCACCTTCTCAGCTGTGATGCAATGAGCAAGCCAGTGCACGGCTGGAGGGCCACCATCCGCATGATGAGAACCGTCCACGGGAGGCCACCAAACCCGTGCACCGACCGCTTATGCATCACAGAGAGGTGTTTGGCCATGGATTTATGAAGGTGTAATCCGAACCACCCGGGATTGCAGCAGAAACACTTGAAAAAAAATTTCAAATTTTCATTGGTGTTTTTGGCCGGGATTCGAACCTGGGACCCGCGGCGTGCGAGTCCGAGCCCTTATCCACCGGACCAACCGCTCTCCCTAAACGAATAAAATAAAAAAAATGTTAAAAAGATAAAATGGTTATAAAAAATAGCGAAATACGGAAATTATCAATTTTTGCGCAAGTGACGCAAATGGTAGGGGAAACAAGGTACGAATCAAAGTGCGAGCATGTGAGAGAAGGGGAACAAAGATCGAATCGTAAAATTATTAAAAGTGAGCATGCGCAGAACGGGTTCGAGTCTACCCGGCTAGGGAATCAGAGCTCGAGCGCGAGAATAAAGGATCTGCTGGATATAAAAAGTTCTGCACCGCAGCAGTGGGCACGCATTCTGACCATTCGGGAAGAATAGCTCGGAGAGATAACAAGCTCTCAGCAGCAGAGATCCTTCCCGGTTCTAGCAGCATTTCTTTTCTCCTCATTCTCAACAGCAACCTTTCTCCCTAATCGTTCTTTGATGCTTGGAGTATCGGAGTGGTTCTGCGACGTTCAACTCCCATAGTTCAAGGTGAATTTTCATTGTTTCATTTTTCCTATCATTCCTTGAAACTTGGAGTATCGGAGCGGTTCGGCGACGTTCAACTCCCATAGTCCAAGGTCACTCCTTATTTTTTTTTTCATTTTTCTTCTTTCCTGTGGGTGCTCAGGGACGTTCGGGGCCCATAGCCTGCATTTCACGCTTCCTCTAATTATTTAACCTTTTCGAATTTAGGGTTGTTAAAAACGGGAAGTCTGCTTGCTCTTATTAAATAAAAAAATGCTAATTAAACTTAAAATTTGAATTTTTAAATTCAAAATAGTTTTCAAAAAATAACTAGTCTGCGTCACTAGTTATACCCAACAATACTCAGCGATCCTCAACAATCCTGAGCTATCTTCAATTATTCTAAATTAATAATCCAAAAGGCCGCGGTAACAATTTTCCATGATATAGAATCTAATACAAAATTTATTATTATTATTATATCGAGTCAATCCACTTTTGGATTATTTTCACCCCTTAATAAATTTAATAAAAATAAAACTTAATTGAAAACAATTTTTTTATAACTTTTTTTTATGGCTTTTTCAGGTTACGAAAATCGTCACTTTTCATAGCACCAAGTGTTAAATTTTTTTCGAGTGAAAAGGGGTGGAAATTTTTTTTCCAATAGACATATATGTCTTCTTTGAAACTGCGTTTGATTTTTTTGAATCAGTTAATTATTTAAAAAATACACATTTTTGTTTGAAAAATGTGGTTTTGTCCGATATTTTCCATTTCTTATCATTAAATGAACTTTTTATCAACTAAATTTGCATGAAATTGAAGTTCTTACATGTAATTTACTTGCTGATTGAAAACTGCAGAAATTCATCTAGTGTTAAATATCTTTATCTCTGGAGGAATGATTGTAAGATCAAAAGAAATCATGGAAAAAAGAATTAGTGACCCAATTCATGGGTTAAAAGGTAAAAAAAATGGGTTAAGAGTTCTAGAATTAATATATATTTAACAAAAAATATTGTTTCACAGCGAAAAATTTTACATTTTCCAATACGTTTACTTAACACGTTGTTGATTTTATTATTATGGTATTTTAGTATTTTTTATCTATTCAAAAAATAGATAAAAGAATTATTACTGAAAATTTATATTTGATTTTAAATATCGATTCCAAATGGTTAAAGGATAAGGTTATCCCAGGATCGCACTACGTTCAATATTCATCAAATCCATAAAAAGTCATCAAGAAAATTGAAGGATACATGCGTTGTGAAAAAATCATCCCGTTTAAAATTGAAAAAACTGATTGAAATAATTTTTTTATTAATTTGATGAATATTCTTTTTATAAACAAAATTACGTTTGAAATTAAAAATGGTGACCTTTTCATACGTTTGGTTTGCACGATTCAAGGAGTTATCGATATATTTGAAGAAAAAATCGGCTAATGTTTCGAAAGTTCGTCTTCGACGAATGTGTCAAGAAACATTTTTTTCAAATATCGAGTAAGTTGCTGTCAATGACCATCAAAGAGGAATCAATGAACAAATGCAAAAGTCAATTGGCTGTGCATTTGGTATGAAATGCCGCATATGTATGTATGTAAAATTTACTGCCTATCCTCGTAGCTGATACTCGTAGTTGGTACGTATGGAGTAGTCAAAATACACTGACTGTACTTCCAAGTTGGAAGTACAGATAACAAATTCTCAGTCATTTTGCGTTTCCCTTGATCGCGCTTTTGTTATACATAATTAGCCACGCGTGATCCACGTACATTGTTCTTCCGGGAGATCCACGACGACATCAATCAATAAATCGACCTTATTTCATTAAGAGTCGTAGTAGCGACTCGAAACAGTACATTTACAAGCGATTCTCTAGGAGATTCAGATTCGCGGTAGCGAATCGAGACAAGTACATTTTCGAAAAAGTTCGAAAAAAAAAATAAAGACATGATGATAGCTACCGCGATCTCTATGCAGCTAGGACCGTGATCTGACCCTTAATTTTTAATTTTACATTAATATTCTACATAAATTATTCAATGTTGGAACTTCCAACTGTATAGGTCAAATGTGACTCTTTCATAAAATCGCCAAGTTCAGGAATTGCGAAAAATCGGTGCCGACCAACAAGCTGCTATAGAAGCCGTGAACGTCATCTAATAAATCAGATCTTCGTACTGCATATAGGTGCGGCATTGATTTTTTTTTTTCAAAAAAAGAGAAATAAAATAAAAAATAACTGCCAGCATTGCATTCGTCAAGGTTTATTAGATGACGTTCACGGCTTCTAGCAGCTTGTTGGTCGCCACCGATTTTTCGCAATTTCTGTACTTGGCGGTTTTACGAAAGAGTCACATTTTACCTATTCAGTTGGAACTTCCAACGGTATAGGTCAAATGTGATTCTTCCATAAAAACGCCAAGTTCAGGAATTGCGAAAAATCGGTGTCGACCAACAAGCTGCTAAAAGCCATGAACGTCATCTAATAAATCAGATCTTCGTACTGCATATAGGTACGGCATTGATTTTTTTTTTCGAAAAAGAGAAAAAAAAATAAAAAATAACTGCCAGTATTACATTCATCAAGACGGAATAATTTATGTAGAATACTAATTTAAAATTAAAAATTAAGGGTCAGATCACGGTCTTAGCTGTATAGAGATCGCGGTAGCTGTCATCATGTCTTTATTTTTTTTTCGAACTTTTTCGAAAATGTGCTTGTCTCGATTCGCTACCGCGAATCTGAATCTCCTAGAGAATCGCTTGTAAATGTACTGTTTCGAGTCACAGCTACGACTCTTAATGCTTTACATACGTCCAGCAGCGCCTAAAATGCGCTAAAAGACAAAGTGTTTTTAGAAGAGATAGCAATAGAAATTAATAAAAATAATTTTTACACATTGTTTATTAGTATTTAAACTTTATAAAAAAATTTATTTCATTTTTTTTTTCAAAAATTACAACATAAAAAATCACGTTTCCCGAAGCACTATGAAAAAAAAGTTGCTCCACGGTCTGCATCATTTCTTCTTGAAATGCTGATGGATCTGCAAAACATATAAAAATTCTTGTAAAATAAAGTTGTAGTTATAGTCTGTCGAGCCGAATTTTTGAAATTCGAAAAATTTTGGCAATTTACGGCAGTTTAAAAAAAAGTGTGCATTTTGTGTCATAAATGTCACACTTTAATTATGTTTATAAAATTTTTTAATCACAACATCAAAAATCCGGCCCGACAGACTAGAGAGAAAATAATTTCGAATATTTAAAAAAAAAAGCTTCAAAAAATATTAAAAACTGTATGAGTTATCATGCAGATCGTGCCAGAAAAAGTAGTTTTGAGAAAAATGCATTTAAAGTTTCAAGTGCGCGCATCAGACTCTCGTTGGGCAGTCACGTTTTCTATAATAACTTTCGATCTATGGGGAATTTGTACAATCGACTTACACAGAAATACGCCTAAAACTATAAAGAATAATAATCTGTAAAAAAAAATCGATTTTTTGAAAATTCTGGACGTATGTAATGCCTTAATGAAATAAAGTCGATTTATTGATTGACGTCGTCGTGGATCTCCCGGAAGACGCGTACGCGGATCACGCGTGGCCAATTACGTATAACAAAAGCGCGATCAAGGGAAACGCGAAATGACTGAGAATTCGTTGAGAAACGATGCCGAGCGGCGCGAGATTACAATCGTTTACCAAGCGGCTGTTCGAAGATAACTGATGATTTTCAAACGAAAATTAGCGCGTTTCGGTGTCCCACGGAGAGCGAAGACAGGCGGAGTATTCGGGAATACAAAAACGTGACAGTTTTTGCACCGGAACAATAACAACCTTCCGCTAGACGCTTGGTTTACTTTCGATAATTGCGACCGAAAGTCGAGAATTTATACTCCTTACATTATAGTATTGTACTAGAAATATTAGGTATATGACTTAATTTTTACAGATTTTTCAGCCAATTTATTTCATATAGAAAAATAGACAACAATGAACTTAATCTTGGAAATATTGTCCATTGTTTTCTATGACCTTGCACCATCTCTCAGGTAACATACGAATGCTGTCGCGAAAGAAACTTGCAGGCTTCGAAGCAATAAAGTCATCGACGAATATACGCACATCGTCCAACGTTTTGAACTGTTTATCCACTAAGGCGTGCTGTATTGACCGGAACAAATGGTAGTCGGATGGGGCCAAGTCTGGTGAATATGCCGCGTGCGGGAGAACTTCCCATCCCACGTTCAAGAGGGTCTTCTGAATCGCGCGAGCAATGTGAGGTCGAGCGTTGTCATGCAGCAGTGTGACTTGCCTGCTTCCTTGCCCATTAAATGGCCTTTTCTGATCAAGTTCTTCGCTCAGTTTGTTCAATTGGCGGCTGTAGCGTTCCGCAGTTACCGTCTGACCAGTTTCCAGGAGTTCGTAATAAAGCACACCCTTCATGTCCCACCAGATACACAAGAGAACCTTCTTTAAGTAGATGTCCTGTTTTGGCGTCAATGTATTGGGTTGCCCGGGATCTACCCACGACTTTTTACGTTTGGGATTCTCGTAAAAAATATACTTTTCATCACACGTCACAATTTTCCACAAAAAGTCCTTTTTTTGTTGCCGGGCAAGCAGTGAAAGGCACGTGTTCATACGTTGACCTAGGTTGTGTTCGGTCAACACATTTGGGACCCACCTCCAAAGTTTTTAAATTTTTCCCATTTGGTGCAAACGCTTGGAAATAGTTGTTTGGGTGATTTCTAGCTGAGCTGCAAGCTCTTGTTGCATTTGCGTTGAGTCTTCATCCAGTAGAGCTTGCAATTCCACATCTTCAAACTTTCGAGGCTATCCAGCATGCGGCTGGTCACTAAGACTGAAATCACCACTTGTAAAACATTTGTACCAATAATTACACGTTTCATAAGACACAACGTCGGCATCAAGAACACTACAAATTGATTCCCGTGCTTTAGAAGCATTTTTTCCTTGTTGGAATTCGTATAGAATGCAGTGCCGAATGTGTTATTTATCAGTTGCCATCGTAAACTTTGCTATTCTCAGAGGTCATGTAACTTACGTAGACTTGTCGTTCGGTCTTCTAAAATCTTGCGTCCGATCCTTTCAAAACCACAAAAGACCGCGAAAATATTTCTATTTTAAATATAATTTTAAGCTCGAAGAAAAAATCTGTAAAAATTAAGTCATACACCTAATATTACGGTAAATATACGTTCATTTAAAAGTAAAATCGGAACAAGGTGAAAAAAACTCATTCAAAAAATTTCTTCCGAAAACGCGGTCCAAATTTAGAGGTAAAAAGAGACGAAAAACATTCACGTTTAAAATAACGTGCGGGATGTAAAAAATGTAGAAAATTTTCAAAAAAAGGGCAATGAAACTGAATTCCTCCCCTTTTCAGACGATATTCACTAAATTTGTTTCTGTACACTGCCGGCGAAATGGCATAAAAAATGGCTTCGAGACATTTTCGGAATTTTGTCCGGAAACTTCGTAGGTAGGGTATTTTGAAGAACTGAAGTTTTGAATTTTTTTTTTTTAATTTAGTTTAAAAGTATTCCATGGAATATATGAATAAAACATCAACTTCATTTTTCTATACTATAGCGGACCCAACCAATTGTGTTGAGGAATTCTAAAATTCAAAATGTATCTAAGGATTGTAGAATAAAAACAGGTTTTGTGATTGCACCTCAAGTTAACGGTCATTTAACAAAATAAGATCTACGATATGTAAGAATACACAATTATAGTTAGAACTCAATTATTTTTTTTTAATAAATCGATCCGATCATTCTTAAGGACAGAATTGAATTTTAATTCTTCAGCAAAAGAAAACAAAAATCCTTCAAAACTATATCGACATAGTTCAATTTTGCAGAGAATCTTTCTATTACATAAAAAATATATTTTGTTCTTAAAAATCCGTTATAAAAACTGCAGGAGCAATTTTCCCTTGCTTACTCGACCATGGCCATTGTGGTTCATTCGCTATGTTCATAGTATCGATTCGTTTTAATCGAAAACCTACTCATTGTGAATGCATATTTGGCAGATTTCACCAATCAATCAATAGGAATAAGTTTAAATACTGTTTTGCTGATAATAATTGGAACGATGTCAGGGGAACATTCAAAGATTGTTAAAACAAGTCGAATTCGTGGCTCACTTAGAACGAATTACGTCTCATCGTCTATTTCAGAGAAAATGGCTTTTTTCGTGCTTGAGAACATTGATCAATTCGAGACGGAATATTATCACTAAAATTACGATCGGTTCCAACGAGAAATATTCTCATCAGTCGCAAGATATTTCATCGGATCTGTTGGAAGCTCTGTTCTCATTGGCTTTAAAATATTCTAACGAGAACGATGAAATCGACGATTCAAATTTAACCGTTATTTTATTGAATATCGAACAGCTACTTTATAAATAGCGGAGCAGGGAGAACGAATATTGTTGAGTACAACCAGGCTTTATGAGATCTTTTGTGAAACGTAAAGTAGCCAGGAGACTAACCAGTGCGAATTCTTCAAAAATTGATAAAAAATTCAAACCGAATGAAAGAAGGCACAAAGGTAATACAGAGTTTAAGATGATTCAAAATAATACGTATATGATAGAAATCTATAATGGCATTGAAAAAACAATATATAATGTAAGAAATAATTATAAATAAGTAAATAATGTACGACACCATAATACGTAATCTATAATAATAAGCATACATCATTTTAAAAAATGCTACGAAATTGGATATCGAATAACAGTTGTCATTATCGACTGAGTTTTGCATTAGACCCACTATTGAAATTTATAAAAAAATTTGTATCACATTGACCATAACTATAATGTGGAAAATTCTTTTCAATTCTATAAGTTCCAATTCTATGTAAAATTGAATAAAATTTATGAAGGTATACATAAAATGCATTATTATTCCTTTCAGCATGAATTCTTTTTTACCTACGAATTGGTCTTTCACATCTGTCGGTAAAAAAAATATTCTTTTTACTCTATATTATTTCGTGTCGTTCCCTATAGATGGCATGACTACTTATATTACGGATATATGGCATTTCAATGTCGTGTAATATTTATTTTCTATACTTAAAAGTCCGAAAATCGTCATATTCGAAGATATAAGAGTGCGGCAGAGCTCGCGCTGTTTTTTTTTTCAATACTTGGCGTCGAGCTGCTACCACGGTTCTTGATCATTTTCGCCACCATTCAATGCAATTCTTCATGTTTTAGTCATCTTCTAATTCAATTCCTTTAAATAGTAATATTTCTAATAGTAAACACTTATGCCTTTCACATTTGAAATATAATTAGTTATATGTTGGTAAATCTTGACTGGTGAAACATTAATTTCTTTTTAAGATTACTCAGAATTATCGCTATTTATTTTTTTTCTTCCGAGGAATAAAAATTCGTTACTAACTTTGCGACGTCAAAATTCTCAGTTCTGTTATTTGTATAGATGGAAAGTTTTTTTTTCCCTGTGTCATTTTGTATTATCGTAAATAATATACCATTTTTTGTGAAAGCACACAGATTACACTACGCAACAAAACTAATTTTTTGTTGACAAAAAATAATTTTCAAACAAAATAAATTGAATTAAAAAACAATTTCAACGCAGTACGTAGTGAGCTCCTTTTTTATTTATAAATTCTAGAGAACTTACAAGTATTGCGTTGAAATAATTTTTTTAATTCAATTTATTTTATTTGCAAATGATTATTTATTTCATTTTTCTGTTTAAAACTTGTATGCTCATTTTTTCGAATGTAATTATCATTTATTACTGTCAACAATCTTTTCAACATTTTTCGAGCTATCACTAGATTCGATGTATTTGACAACTTTTATTGTTAAAATATTTTTGTGTTAACGACATACATATGTTATACCAGTGAATTTTTGAGAGTTGCATAGTGTTATGGGAAAGAAAAATTAAACAAATCTTCATCAAAACTATTCACCAATGAGATGAACGAGGCGTTGAACAACCAAAGAAAGTATTATAACATCTTACTTTCGTACACTAGCTTCACTTTCTGGTTTTTCTTCTCGTATCCTCCAGATACGACAAACTATCCCGCATGTTATGCTGATTGCTCTCTGTTTTTCTCTCTCATTTTAACACCCTTCAATTCTTGGGTATGGGGGATTCCAAGTTACATAGACCATTTTATAAACTTCTTTTTGACGCATGTAATGTCTCCTTTTCCATTAGAGCCGGCGCTAAAAAGTTTGAACTACATTTCTTATATTTTTCGAATATTAATTATGTCCGAGAAGTAAATTAGTTGAATAAAGATGCGTTTGAATTAAGTAATGGGCTCAAAATTTGATCTTTCTTCTTAACAAATTTATTTTTTGTCATACATGATCAATATTCGAAATCCGCAAGGTTACATGGTACATAGTTTTAAAGGGTTCATTGCAAAAGATTTTTCTGATTTAATAATAATATTTTTCACTCTTCATATTCTACAATATATAATCGACGTATCTTCTTGCAGAAACTGCAGCATCAAAAGTATACAAATAATTCGCATACAAAGAAACTTATGAAAACGTGAAGAAAATGTATTACTGTCGGAGGTCATCATTTTATAAATTACGCCAGCCGGTAAAAAATTTTTTAAGAAAGTGTCTCCAGAAAATGTTTAGAAAAATTGATGATCTCAAATAAGGCCGTCTTAAGCCATGCGTCAGAAAAAAAAAATAATTTTTTTCGTTAACTTGGAAATTTGCTGAAATATTTTTGTTTTTATGGGGGAAAAAGATGAAATGGTGAAAAAAGGCTATAAAGTTTAATTCCTATAATTATCGGTTCATTTAGTCTTCAAAAACTCATACATACATATGTGTAAATATGTATTGTATATATCGAATACACGGCTGGAGAGGAAAAAGGCGTAAGCCAGGTATTTGGTGGAAGAAAGCGAGTGATGTCGAGCCCTTTTCGCGCTGTACACAGTCTTTCACACATCCACAGTTCCACACACGTGAGTCAATCTTTTCACACACACGTTCATTGATGGAAGAAGTGTGAACGCGCGTGCTGCGAACATTAAGGTGGATCTCGAAAGGCGAGAATACCTCGTTGAAATATCTAGTAGCGACAGCGCTGGCAGATTTAAATTGGCCGTATGAAAAGCTTTCATTCGAGTTTATATAGTGTGTCGTTGAGAAAATGTCGACGTTTGTAATCACAAAGTTTAGTACACTCGACTATATCTCACAACCGCCTTAAACCCTGTTTGACTCTTCCCCGCTCCCCTCCGCGAGTGGAATTTACGAGCATTTGGTCAAATATGAGCGAAACTCTCTCGCGGTTACGAGAGCTCCTTTGCAAATTACATTGTCTCATCTTCCTCTCTCTTCCTCCCTGGCTAATAATCTCTGCGGCGTGTCTATACTAAAATGAATCGAATTACCATTGAGTATACAGTGCTATTAGTCTTCTTGGATTCTTGGCAAAAACGCGTAAATTCGTCTTCCACCATTTGCTTTCAAATGAGACGTTAAAATGCTCTTGGAATTTCAAGGAATTTTTCAGTTAAATAATTATTCGTATCATCGCGTTGAAATATTTCGCCACGGTAAACAATTTGTTGAACTTTGCACGGATTCTCTTCTCTTTATTAACCCCTTCACTGGTAGACGATTTCAGAGTGAGGTGGGCATTTCTAGTAAACAAAAAAATTGCAAAAAGATTAAACAATTCGTAAAAGATATTTGCACTCTTAAATGTAGTACTCCTAAAGAACGAAAAACAAAAATATAATATTGTTAATTAAAGGGGCTACCATGAAAGACTAAAAAATGTAATTGTCATCAAAATTAATTTGCTAAGCAATAAATAAAGGTGGACAGATGATTTTGTCTTCAGTTTCAACCGTTTTTATCGGCTCAAACTTGAAAAAAACATTGTAAAACCAAAAAAATTTAAAAAAAATTAGACATTGATGATAAATAAATGAAAAAATTAGGCGTAACATCCTACCGCACAGCCTCTTTATGGCACACGTGGGATCGTTAAAAAATTACGAACTAATGTCGGAGGAAAGAAATGAATGTTTACGAAATATCGTGATTTACCATTTAGTCAATAACAGCAATAATCATGCAGAATTTTGTCCACAATTTTGTTTCTTTTTTTTTGTCTGAATTTTAATCCGCTAAATTAAAAATCCGGGAATACCATTGGTATTCCATTTTGTATAATTAGAAATCTATTTTTTGAACAGCCCGCCATATGGTGGACCTACCAGTATGGTCAAGGCAGCGCTGCAAGCGATATAGCGGGCCTACCAGTGAAGGGATTAAGACATCTAGGTTAAAGTGAGAGAATATCCATTTGTGCAATCCCATTTGATGAACATTTTATACGTCAATTCAGAGCCCTTTTGTTATCATTTTGTTATAAAGCATTCAATTGTTATAAATTCAACAGGTGAGTTTGGTCTAGTGCTTAGAGTACTAGCCTCTAAAACAAAACACTGGGAGGTCTCAAGTTCGAATCTCGGTACCTTCCTCTCGCTGACGAAAAAAAAAAATTACGATTTGACGTAGCACCAGACATCTGTTGCATTAATTGCGGAACATATGTAGTAAGTTGGATATTTATCGATAACGTTCGACAAAACATAGCGCCGGTATAGTGTCGCGAACAACCCGCACCAACTGTTTACCAATACTGACAAGGAACACTACTTTGGTGTCCGCCTCCGATTTTCTTGAAACTCCTGTATGTGAAAATGCATTGGAAACTAAGACACACGTATTTTTTTTTTATCGTGCGGAAAAACGGTTTTAAGGGGTGAAACCACCCTTCAAAATAAGACATGTCAAGGGGTGGTTTGGCAGTTTCTCCAACAATCACTCAACCGATTTCGATAAAACAAAAACCAAAATGTTTCTTATCCAAAGCGATGAAAAGTCCACTACGCAAATGAAAAAAAAAGTTAGGAGGTGAACCATCCCTGCATTTATCTGTTTCTCACCCCATATTAAAGAGGGGTGAATATAATGGAATGGAAGGGGTTCTATTTCCATAAAAACATCACAATAAAGTTCACATGTTTTCGTATTCGGTACCCACTAGAGGAGAAAAAATTAGGTTCTGTCGCTAATAACAATAGCAGTTGATGCAACGTTAAATAAATTGAAAAAATAATACTATGTTCCATTCTTCAATCTCACTCTAATCTAAAGAGCTTTGAGGGTACCTCTCATCGAAATTATTGAAAGGATCAGTTCAGATTTTTAAAATATTTTCATTGTATAACATTTGAGGAATTTTGTTCAAAAATTTCGGGTCTAAATTCTGGAAAGTATAGATTTTAGAGACAGATAAGTCTCCAGAGGTAGGCAGGTGTCTTAAGCGAGCGATATCTTTAAAGCTATCCGCCTTTTAAATTTTTTGATGAAATCGAATTTTTATTGATATTTTCATTGTATAACATTTCAGGAATATTGTACAGAAATTTCAGATCGAAATCCCGAAAAGTATAAAATTTATAGGCAGATAAGTCTTTAGAGACAGGCAAGTGCCTAGAGGAAACGAAAGCTTAAGGTAGTACTGTCAATACTGCAAGAGCCAAATATATACACCGTCATGTTTGACTTACGTAGTATTTAGAATAGGCAACGTCGCGATAGAGTGAGAGAGACAGAAATGGTCTGTTTCACTCGAGAGGTGTGCAAAAGCTATGTGTAAAAACTGACAGGTGACGGGCGCATCATTATTCGGTTCTGTGTGTCAACGCGAAATAAAACATCTTTAAAATGTCAAAAAAAAAAAAAAAGAAGAAAAAAAAATCTACCACTGTAAGGGCCGCAGGGTAACAGAAAAAATGTACCGGAAGAGATTGCAACAAATCGAACATTTTTAAATTACGCGCGCATTGTAACCTCTTCGCGACGCTGCCACGTCTATACTGAACTACGATATAAACGTACATTTGGGATATTTATTTGCTAATTACTACTATCACATGCTCTCAACCTGTATTTTTAAGGATTTAAAATGTTCCTTATAATATTTTCTCTTATTCTACCCTTTTTTATTGAAATCTAAACGGTACTTTTTGTAAAATACAATGAAAACTGTGATTTCTCATAAGACTCAATGTTAACTGTATGAAATTACCAATACCAATATCTTTTTTCTGGTTCTCTGTAGCCTTTTGAAAATTTAACTGGATCTTTTTCTTATCATAATCTATTGCTGTACCAAATTTGATAAAGTTCTGAACGGTAATTCTAAAACCGACAGTACTATCTTAAACCGCGTTTTTCTCGAAACGGATTTTTTTTTCGCAACGACATAACTCAAAAAAATTCAATTATAGACCGATTTTGAAAATGCTATCGGTATTGTACTCTTCATTAATCTCACAATCGCACTACTCAAAATTATCAATTTTTGTTCCTGCGTTTATTTTTTATAAAGAAACTAACGTAAAAAAGAGCCCCTGTTTTTGTAACTTCATTTTCAAACCATTATTAAAATTGGGGAAAAATATTTTTTTGCTTTTTAAGGGATAGTGCGATAACTATACTCGTTGCATATCTTCATAATTTTTATGATTTTTAGGGTTCCGTACTTCTGGTTGGAACCCTTATAAGATGGCGCGTGTGTGCGTGCGTGAGTGCGTGCGTGCGCGAGGGCGTGCGTGCATGCGTGCGTGCGTGTGCGCGTGCGTGCGTGCGGGCGCGCGTACCCGCGTGCGTGTGCGCGGGCATGCGTGCGTACGTGCGTGCGTGTGTGTGCATACGTGCGTGCGTGCGTGCGTGTGTGCGCATGCGTGCGTGCGTGCGTGCGTGCGTGTGCGCCTGCGGGCGTGCGCGGGCGCGCGTACCCGCGTGCGTGCGCGCGTACCCGCGTGCGTGCGCGCGGGCATACGTGCGTGCGTGCGTGCGTGGGCGCGGGCATGTATGCGCATGCGTGCGTGCGTGCGTGCGTGCGTTACGGTCTTACATACCAGGTCTGGAAACTTGAAGGGTGGGGAGTGACTCAGATATTGAGGCAAAGGCGTAGTTCTCGCTCTCGCCACTTGCAGCTCTGCCACCCCGGGGTGAGCCAATCATAAATCAGATCCGAACAGCTGTGTTTTGATGCTAATTTTTCAGAATCGAGAATCAACAATTCAAAATAATATTTTCAATCAAGAGCGATGTAAATCGAAAGGATTCAATTTATGACTGCTGAGCCTATCGTGATAGCGATGATTATTTATTATGATCCAAAAAACAATCCCTAAGCTTTTTTATGAACAACACCTCTAAATATCAAGCAACGGCACACAACTTTTCATACATTAAAATGTACCTATTTCAGATTCTAATGTATAGCGTAATGGTAAAGGTCCTGCCTACAGCGAGAATTACGCGCGTTCAAACCCTGCGTTAATTTTTTTTTTCATTCATGCTTTTTTTATTTTCGATTCGTTCATTAGAGCTATACTTTTTCTTTTGTTCTGAAATTATAATTTTTTCGTTGATCTTTTTCTCTTTTTTTTCGTCAGTTTTTCGTTGATCTTTTTCTTTTTTTTTGTCAATTTTTCGTTAATTTTTTTCTTTTTTCTTGTCAATTTTTCGTTGTGAATTACACTACTTTGCTTATCCGTTAGTTTTTTGACTTTTTCTTTACGCATGCAGTACATTTATCCCTTTTTTATCATTTAATGTCGACGTGGAAAAAATACAATGCAGGAGGATGAAAAAGAGAATGAACGCACCATGAATGTTCGTGTACTGGGTGCATGTTTTTTCAGGGTAGTTCTAGTCTATTCCCAGGGACGTTGTAAAAACGTGTACTGGGTTGCATATTTTTTTACTTTTTCAAGGTAGTATTAGTCTAATATTCCCAGGGACGTTATAACGTGTACTGGGATTGCATGTTTTTTTTCCATTTTCAGGGTAGTTTTAAGTCTATATTCCCAGGACCGTTGTGACGTGTACTCTTCGCTTCTGCAGCTCATTTATTCTTTTTTTATAATTGATTGACGACCTGGAAAAAAATAGAATGCAGGAGGATAAAAAAGAGAATAATCGCACCGTGTATGTTCAAATGAATCTATTTTTATTGGTTTGTAAGTTTCGCAAGTTTGTTTTTGACAACGAATCGTTTTTGCAATTTCTGGTTTTGCTGGTACGTGAATTGACGCATCCTCATCCTTATATAATAATAAATGGCATAAGATAAGATTTCCGAAGCATGCTGTTTGCAAGGAAAGGTGAAACTATGAGTGGCCAAAACTTCTTCCACGGTTAAGTCAAAAATATGTTTGTCATGAGCGTGCTTCGCAAAACAGGATTCAACATGAGAAATGAACTTGAAAAAATGCGTATTGGCATGGGTCAAATGCCCGCGGGACTTTTCATCAACAAGCTTCGATGCAAGACACGAGTACTCGCTTCTTCTTCGCACAGCATTTCGGCACTCTTCACACTCACCATACCGTCGAAGAACTTGCTTGCACAAGTAGCCTGCAAGCGTGGTTAAAAATTGTTACAGAAAAACCATGCAAACACAAACATGCGCCAACCCTGGGAAGTAACGGATATAGGACACAAAGATTGGTGAAAATAGTTGTGAACATAGAGCATAGTTTCTGTATCATTACCCCCTGTTGAACTGAGATTGAAGTTAACTAAGAGTTAGGTAAACAACCCTAAAAAAATGGTCAAACATATGAAGAGTATGAGAATAAAGTCGCCAAACCTGTGACATAATAAATTATGCATTCAAGGACTTGTGGATGGGAATAGTCATGGTCTTGGAGTTCATCAATCTCCCAATCTTCGTACTCAACCAATTGATCTAGTTTTAACTGTAACTCTCGCGATTTTTGAAGTTTTGGATTCGGTACGACCGTAAATTTTGATCAAGTCGTCAACCGATACCAAAATTTCGGAGGGTTTCCTATCGCTAACTATACAATTGCCATAAATTGGTGGCTTCATAACGCTGTAAACCGATAAAAGTTTATAGAGCTGTAGAAATGTTGAGCACGTGGGGTGGTCGTTACTGCCTGAGGCCTGTCGAATAGTGCCGAAAAATTTCTGGAAAAAGAATGCATAGGAATTACTAAGGCGAAACAAGATGGAAAATAGCACTGTTCGTATCAAGTACATAATTATAATCATTTCAAATTACCTCCAAGTTATCCTGATTAATTTTTCCGGAAAGGATGTACTGAAAATCGTACTTTTCGATGAGGTATCGACAAAGACCCATGGTGGAATGCATAGTTATTCGTAGTCCATTAGCTGTATCTGGCGTAAGGAACTCGTCGCTTGTCACATCTCCCCTTTTCATTGCTCGTTCCCAATCATCCAACCAATCTAGAGAACATTTTATAATCTGTGAAATTATAAGGAACGACGTGTAGGAGAAGTTGTTTTTTTTCATCATCAGGTAAGTTTCAGTTTGTATTCCCAGGGACGTTGTTACAACATGTACTGGGATTGCATGTTTGTTTGCCTTTGTCAGGGAAGTTTTAGTCTAATATACCCAGGGACGTTCTGATAACGTGTACTGGGGTTGCATGTTTTTTTTTGTTGCTTTTTCAGGGTAGTTTTAAGTCTATAATCCTAGGGACGTTGTAAAAACGCGTACTGGGTTGCATGTTTACTATCTTCTTTCAGAGTAATTGCAATTCAAATTCTGAGGGACCCCAAGACATCGCATAAGAGAACTGGATGATTTTTTCCATTTCCTTTTGCAATATTTGGAATGAGGAATGAAGTTTTTTTTACCTTGAAATCGTTGGAGTCCGGTGTTAGTCCTTGATTAGGCGTCTTTCGGTTGAGTGCGTCGAAGAGATCGTTAAAACGTTTACAAAAATCTATAGTTGCTTCGCAACCACTGAAACCTTCATATTTTTGATCCCGGTAAAATTTCAACCCATCGGCAACTGAATTGCTAAAGATCTGTAATGAGTAAAAAAATCATCATAATTCTGAATCACGATATTTTGAAAGAAATAATTAATTAAATTAATTACAAATGTTTACCTGTGTCGCTAGTCGGACACGCATTTTACTCGTGTTATCTGGATATACGTGCCGCTTTGATATTTTTGGGCACACTCGTAAATTCCCTATGAGTCTTTCGTCCGTATCGAGCAGATTTTCGAAATAGCACTATTCAACGTAACCGTCGTCTTTGTTTATCTGGAATCAAATTTATACGCATGTTGGTATTAAGGCTTTTCCAAAATTGTATATTGGAAAAAATCAGAATTTATCGGAATATATATTTTACCCGCATTTTTTTCTTATTGTGAAGACCATTGCGAACATTTTTTATTAGATGCGGTACGTCTGAAAAGACGAACACTCGTCTCTCGTTATCCAGCGGATGAGTGAACCACGATTTTACGTTATCAATCGTCCTGTCAATGCCAAGTAATGTTCCCATTTTCGTGTTAGTATGAGCACCATCTGATATTATTCCATGAATTTTAGCGCCGCATTCTTCTAAGAGGATGATTGCCTTGACCATCAGTTTCGCTAACTCTTCACCTTTGACAGGATTTTTGGAAGCGAAGACTGCAATTGGCTGAGTAAATTTGTCCGCAATTGGTTGAAACATTAACACGAGTCCATGCGTAGCGAGATCATCCACGTTCGTAGCAACAGGTCCCTCAGACCCGAAATCCGTCAAACCAGAATACGTGAGATTCTTGGCAGAAACCGAGACCGATTTTCGCAAATTAATTTCGTCACAAACCAGCATTTCATGGCGCTGCATGGGCTGTTTCGATTGGAATTTTAATTTCAGCAATTCAAAAAATTTATCGTCGAAGCCGCATTTTGAATCGATGAATGAGAAATAATTTCGAACAGTCCTCGAACACGGAAGCGGAAGGATTTGATTTTTCCTCAAAAACTCGTAACAACTTGGAGATCTGATGTTCATCAACATGCACAACATAATCCAGTCTTTGGTGTAACGTCGACCCCGGAGATCTTTCAGTTTTGCTGCTGCAAGAATTTCTTGTAGAAGAGTTTTTTGAACGTCCGGTAACTGAAATTTTGCGCACCGTTCTTCAAGTACATGCTCCTGTATTGCCACTAATTCATCCTGCTTCTGTTTCAAAACTCCTGTGAGTAATTTGATACGTTCTGTTCGACGATTCTTTGCTCGCCTCTCCCGATTAATTTTCAACCGCATACATTTCAACTTTTTTTCGTCAATAGGATTCGTAGGAGTAGAAAAGCGTTTCATTCCGGTACATTTTTTGTAACGAAAATCTTTTTGCCGTAATGTTTTTCTGAGCCGCGCACAAAAGTTACACGTCTTTTTACCTCCGATTAGCGTACACATCGCTGACCGATTCATCTCCATGGTGTCTTTACAGATTGTATCAGCCTCAGCAATATTGACATTTATGTCTCCCAATCCATCACAGATTCGGAGAACATGAAAATCTTTGACAATTTTCGGCAGCATTTGAGGGTCAATTAGTTTCTGCGGAAGTTCGGATACTTCATGTTTAAGTGGTTTGCCGTGGACTGCGTACATAATTTTCCCATTTTCATCGATGACGATACCTCTGCGAATTGCAGCAACATTTTTATTAAAGGCAATCTCAGACACCGCCAGAAGGTTTTGTTCTGATGAAGGTCCACTAATGCTCCATAAATTTGGTAAAGACACTGTACAGCCTCCGTTGATGGTTTTGATGTGTACTTCAGAATCATGTAATACAGAAAATTTGAAACGCAGACCTTCGCTTATGACATCCACTTCATTTTGTGTGTTTGTCTCACACGCAGCGTCTTGCTGGTTTTCAATTGATGTCGAAGGTGCTGTTTTTGACACCTCGCAGCATCCTCCACCAACAGCTACAGCAGCTTCGGTTACGTTGATAAATTTATCTGCAATGTCATAGCGCTGAATATTAATGATGCACTTTTAATATCAGTCATCGGGATACTTCTGTTTTCGCTCTACTTACTTTCTTTGTTGGTGTCCTCATGGTGCGTTGAAACGTCATTACCAAAAATAGATGGGACAGCAAACTTATCGAGGCGAGGATACTTGTATGGAATCTAGAAGAAAACAAATAAGTAATATGTTAGATTGGATAATATATACGATATTAGCTTTTGAAGAGGGTAGTTTGAGTTTGTATTCTCAGGGATGTTGTTACGTGTACTGGGGTTGCATGTTTGTTTGCTTTTTTCAGAGTAGTTTTGGTTTAATATTCCCAGGGACGTTGTTACAACATGTACTGGGGTTGCATGTTTTTTTTTTGCTTTTTCAGGGTAGTTTTAGTCTAATATTCCCAGGGACGTTGTGAAAACGTGTACTGGGGCTGTATATTTATTTGCTTTTTTCGGAGTAGTTTTAGTATATATCCCCAGGGACGTTGTGACAACGTGTACCGGGATTGTGTTTTTAAATTTATTTCAATTTGCTTTTCAAGTTGTAGACTTGAACAGAATAAAATACACTTCATTAACGTATACAGGAAAATTTTTAACACTTACATTAATCAGAATTTGACCATCTGGACCTCGTTTCGCCAATTTCCGTACGATACATCGTGGCTCAAAATGACGTTCGCAAACGTGTTGCGAAGTCTTCAGCTCTTGAAGGCCCGGAATTGCCGCTTCCCATTTTCGACGCAATTCGTTGTCTTGCGGAACTTTAAACACTGAGCACTTTCCACTATCGTTCTTAAAAGTTTTCCAACACATCGGAACTATACACGCTTTCGGCATTTTTTACTTTACACAACGAAACGATCGGACATGGGAACCGGGAACACGATCAAAAACGTCTAACATCAAAGACTTTGAGGAGGTTATCTGTTATCTCTTACTCTATATCTATATATATTATACCCCCGGGTGAGGGCGCCCCTAGCGGATAGATAGGAAACTGCGATTTGTGCCTCACTAACGGTGACACTCTCCACCACTCCAAAGTGCCGCAGTTTCCAGACCTGTATGTATGCGTGCATGTGTGCGCATGCGTGCGTGCGTGCGTGCGTGGGCGTGTGCGTGGGTGCGCATGCGTGCGTGCGTGCGTGTGCGCGTGCGGGCGTGCGTGCGGGCGCACGTACCCGCGTGCGTGCGCGCGGGCATGCGTGCGTGCGTGCGCACGGGCATGCGTGCGTGCGTGCGTGGGCGCGTACGTGTGCGCGCGTGCGTGCGTGCGTGCGTGGGTGCGTCCGTGCGTGCGTGCGTGTGCGCGTGCTTGCGTGCGTGCGTGCGTGCGTGCGGGCGCGCGTACCCGCGTGCGTGCGCGCGGGGATGCGTGCGTGCGTGCGTGCGTAGGCGCGTGCGTGTGTGCGTGCGTGCGTGCGTATCATAGTCGATTTTCTCTGAACTCAATAAGTATATCGAGCTGAAATTTGGCATAGTTTTGAAGTTTCCTACCCCGCTCATGTTCCAATAGTTCAAATCTAATTAATTTGAATGAAAACATTTTTTTTCGATTATTTCCTTATTTTTTGGGTTCACGTTTTCGTTTTTCTTCGAATTTTGCTGCACTGAATAAAAGTATTAATCTCAAATTTTATATGGTCATAAAATCCTTAACCGGCACATACTACAATAATCGAAGTATAATTGTTCATAAATATTGTTCATTGTTCTTTTTTTTTACCAACTTCAAATTACGGCCATAGCCGAATTTTTTTGTCTTAAAATAGCTATCGAACTTAAATTTGGAATAGTTTCAAAGGTTGCTAGTTCGTATATACTTAAGGGGATGGGGACCTAACCTCACCTCGAATTTTCGAAGTTGAAATTCTTCGATATGGTATGACCGATTACAAAAAAGCTCTGTCAGCCCACGCAGGATAATAGCAAAAATGGGCTGACAGGGCCTTTTTGTAATCGGTCAAATCGTGTCGAAGAATTTCACTTTCGAAATTTGTAGCTATCTCTCTCACGCTCACGGCGGCTCAGTCGGTTTGACTCCCAGCCTTAAGGGGATGGGTCAGTCACCTAACCTCACCTCGAATTTTCGAAGTTGAAATTCTTCGATACGGTTTAACCGATTACAAAAAAGCTCTGTCAGCCCACGTAGGACGATGGCAAAAATGGGCTGACAGGGCCTTTTTGTAATTGGTCAAACCGTGTCGAAGAATTTCACTTTCGAAATTTGCAGCTATCTTTCTCGCACTCACGGCGGCTCAGTCGATATGACTCCTAGCCTTAAGGGGATGATTTAGTCGACGAAACACTTCGCTGCCGTCCCCCATTTCTGGCGGTACTGCAGAGTTCACAACGAGCTACCGCAAACTACCGCTTGGTGTCGCGGCGCGCGTCTTCCAACAGGTTTCAACGCACTAGGCGAACACGAGAAATCCAATGAATGACGTTTGCTGCGCCCGTGTAGATGTTTGTGTGCGTTAGCAACACTTGCACTCGAAAGAAAGGATTCTCTCGAAACTCGTGCGCGAGGCGATGCCTGTATATGCACGCGCATACAAAAAAAGACATATATACGTTTATGAATAGATTGGCAGAATTTTTTCCATCTTTTCGACGATTTTTGTCATCGAATAGTTCAATAAAAATTGCACGCTCTAACAATAATTGCTCGGTTTCCGCTCTAAAAGCCATATGAGCATATGAATAATTAATAATTCATTATTATTATTATGCAAACGACAGACTCGTTTGTTTGTATCCCACGATTTTTATCGGTGCAGGTTTAATGTGAATTGAACTCTCCAGCAAAGAACACTGCTGGGTTCTCGATTGAAAAAGTGGTAAAAATCAATAAACAATTGATATTGTTTATTCGAAGGAACGATAATTCATTCGTACGACACCAGCGATTTTCATCGTTGAGTAGTTCAATGTGAATTGAACTCTCCAGCGGTAAAAATTGCTGGGTTCTCGCTTGAAAAAGTGGTGGAAGATAACAAACAATCAACATTGTTTATGTGAAGGAACGATTGCTTTTTCGTTTGTCTCCAACAATTTTTACCGTTGAGTAATTCAATACGCGCTGAACTCTCCAACGGTGAAAACTACGGGATTCTCGCTTGGAAAAGCTGTGAAAGTTAATAAACAATTAATATTGTTTATACAAAGAAGCGATAGTCCTTCCATTTGTTTCCAACGATTTTTATCGTTAGCCAATTCAATGTGAATTGAACTGTCCAGCAGTGAAAACGGCTGGGTTTGCTCTTGAACAAGCGGTAAACGTTAATCAACAATGAATATTGTTTATACGGAGGAACGATAGTATGTCTTCATGTTTGAGAGATTGACAGCAGGAAAGACAGTGACAAAGAATTGGAGAGATTGAGAGGAAACAACAATGAATTGGATTAAAAAAAAGTTGGGTTAACTCCGCATATTCTTGCAGACAGAAGTACGGATACTCCTACGATTTTTTTATTTTTATTATGCCTGTTGCCCATACATTCATATCACTTTTCTCTGTATATTTTTTGTCTTATTTCACCACACCACACTTGTCCACCAGTTCACTAAATCACAACACTTTTTATCAAATCCAGGAGGCTTACTGAACGTCAATCTCGATTATGCTTCTTCATTTCTGTTTACGAAACAATGAAAGAAGCATATTTAACCACACCTTTATAGTATAACATTTAGCAAACTATGACGCTCATTACGCTCAAGAAAATGCTTTCTCTTATTGCAAACAAATTTTAATGATTGTAAACTCAAGTGGGTATAATAAACAAGAATGATTTTGAAGATTAACATTTTCAATTGAACGATTGTCTAAGTGGTAACGGTCTCCACTGGCAAATCCGGTATTTCGAGTTCAATCTCGGAAGCAGGAATTTTTTTTTCTCAATTATCCAATATATTTATTTTTCTTTTCCTTCACTAACCCTTTCATGTTTTTCTCTTTTCTTTTCAACGTGTTTTACCTTTTGGAATTTAGTCGCGTACAAATTAGCGGTTCACGCAATTATATTTCTTTTATATTACAAGAATAATCTTCTATAATTATTGGCTTATTGAAAAAAAGAATTAAAAACCCGGATGAATAGATTAAAAATAAAAAAAATAAATACAAATCGGCATCAGGGATTGAACTGAAAATATAGAGTTTACGAGCTGAGACTCTTACCACTTGGCCAGACTCTGAATTATAAAATATATCTTGAAAATCGTTCATGTTTATCATCCCTGCTTGAGTTTACAATGATCGAAATTTATCTGGAATAATAGAAAGCATCTTTTTGAGAGTATTGAGCGTTATTTATACGCTAGATATTATAACCAACCAGAATGATAATAATAACTCTGTATCAATAAGGGTCCAAAGCAAAAAAAGATTGCAAACGAAAAAAAAATAGATGAAAAAGAATTTCGGCCGAAGTACTTGACGAGGTTGTCACCATGACTGATACATTATGTGAGTTAAGTAAAAAAACAGTCGTCAAGTACTTCGGCCGAATTCTTTTTTAATCTAATTTTTTTTCTATGTTTTATAAAACAATTTGTAAGCCAAGGATGATGCATCATAATCTTCCGTCATTTCATCTTTGAAAGAATAATAATTCTGAGGCTCCTTCTGACAATAAAATTAAATATAATTGTCTATTTATAGTTTAGACCGAAATTGCTAATATCCTCGCTGCCTTTTCGCCCCTGAATGCCTTATTCTAATACACAACTTGAAAGCTATTGATAAAGTATTTAATTTTCTGAATTTTCGCCTTGGGGAAAAATTGGTACTTGACGTCTCTTCTATAACACCTTCCTGCCAAGCTATAATCGAATAATAACCTATCAACGAATTACTAATATCTCGAAAATACTCTTCGAGTCTGTAGTTAACTTTTTTGAAAACATTATAACTTTTTTTCTAATCACAGGAACGAAACGCTCCTATATTTAAACAACCTCATTAACAAGGAATTTATGGTAGAAAATTTGGCTCATTCTCTTATGTCGAATTAGTAGTGTGAGCAATACTGATTCCTGACATTGAAATAAATTGATGATGTAATGATGCAGACACGTTGTAAGTTTTTTTTTGTTATATACAGGCTCTATTGGAGTTTATATAAAACAAAATATATGAAAATACTATAGAAAAAAGAAGTGATATCAAATAGCAAAAATCCCCTCCCGGGGAAAAAAAACCTGGACAAGTACATTGGTGGTCCCTCGTTTTCCTATGATATCACAAAAAGTCCAAAACCCCACTTAAATTTTTTTTTTTTAATGTTTACTAATTTTATTTATATCCCGGAGGGAAACCAACCATATAGATCACGAAATATCCGGCCAAAAAACCAGACTTCACAATAAATGTTACTTTGAATTTATTTCCACAGAACAGAACAAGAATCAAAACATTAAAAAATCAGCGTTATCAAGATGAGAAAAATACCTCTTATAATTGGTGTGTAAGAAGTATCCATAGTCTAGAAAAAAATGAAAAAAGGTCGACATCTAAGTTACGTGCAGCAGTAAAATTTATGATATCAGTACTAGGACAAGTATTTCTTTGGTGACTGAGAAGATATCAATATGGACGTACCGGCAACGTAGGGCATGCAGTTGGTGCATTGCTTCTGGGATCTCCTAAGTCGAGTAGCTACTTTTGCTTTGGCTATGGCGCGACCAATGTTGCCAAATAGTATTTACTTTTATGACCTAACGAAACAACATTGCCCGCGCCATGACTAAAATAACGAAAAACAAGCAGGAACAGGAAGTTTCGCATAAGATCCTATCTTTACCTTTGATATGGTACTTCCGTTAAATTAATTGAAAATAACTTATTTTGCGCCCGGAAAATTTTTCCTCTTTCATCGTAATTTTTAAACTATGGCCGCATCGTGTTTCGGTCCTATTTGACCTTATCTTTTTTGTTATAAATCTTCTGACTCTATGTTTGCGATGAATAAACCGAAAGGTAGCCATCATTTACATGATGATACTCATTGAAATGTATGCAATGAAAATAATGCTGTTCATAAATTATACACGCACTGCATTTCATAAATTATAAGTTATAACTAAAAGTTCATAAATTATACACGCACTGTACTTTTAGCATATTTAGTTGCAAACCACTTTAATTTCATCAGAATTCATTGTCAAAAACAGATTTTTATACTTAAATATTCGAATCCCATTATCATAATAAATCGATGTGATGAAACAATTCTGATAACATATTTAGATTCAGGTAGCCAAAACCCATAAGAATCACGTCTTTTCCTGTAGGAACAAACAATTTTTTATTTTCCTGCAGACAAGTGCTATCGCTACTAGTGATGCCTAGTAACCAATGAGGAAGAAAAAAATTGCATTCCCTTTTATTTGGAACCAAAAAAACGCTTTTTCATATTTACCAAATAATGAGAAAATGATGACCGGTGTTGTATTTCCCCAGCAGAGTCGAATTTTCCCAAAGACAAATTTTTTTCTGGGACTAATTCTCCTATTACCTACCCACTATGTTGTCACTAGCACCGTGATATTACAATATTATTTTTATCTCATTTTTTTTCGTTGAAAGGATGAGAATTGATTATTAACGTAGGAATTACTGAAATGTTTCTACACATATAACTATGCAAATTTTGGCATTATTCAAGGAATGTAACGAGAAAAAATTTGATTTAATAGAATTGGTGTGATTCGAAAATATATATTGCGTTGATGAAGCGAATGAATGACAATATTGGTCCGAAGCAGTGTTACGATGTTGACAACATTTTTTCATACAATTCGGTATGTTGTTGGTCGAAGAATGTATGTGCACACTAGGGTGTGCATAAAAAAGGCGATATTTTTGTTTCGCTTACATCCACCGAAAAAAGTTGAGTTATGCTAAAAAAAGAAGCATCCTACAAGGAGAGCTTAGAATTAAATTATTTCGCGAAGCGCATTGTATTTGAAGATTTTCCATAAGAATAACACAGGAAAATAATAGGGTCTCTGAACATTGTGCTACAACTCTTGAGAAAAAAATCGCACAGAAATGTCACTAACATGTTTTTGTAGAGAATCGAATTGTTCTGAGAAATTTTTTTGTAGAGAAACGGTTGTTCTGAGCAATACGCTCAGAACAACCGTTTTATTGTTATAGCTGTTGGAAGTTGGATGGATGAAAAAAATTATTCAATAGGCTATCACACTTGAATTTTTGCTTAACGGAAAAAAATTGATAGGGTTTTTTTTGTAGAGAATTATTTACTTTGCCGAAATAAGTCAATGAGATCATTGAGAAAGTAATCGTTTCATCACTACAAAAATTTCATGATTGATTGTCAAAAAATATCTATTTTTCTCACTTATAAACTCTTGAATATAAATTTCAACAGAATCTTATCGTCAATTTTGGAAAAAGATTTATTCATTATTGCGAATTAAGCATGATCACGAACAGCAGTAAATAATAAAAAGGACAATGGTTATTCATAATTGCATTGTCTTTACAATCGAGTTCAATCAGTGTTTTTTAGAGTCTGTTTGTTGCAATTGGGATATTTTCGACGATGACGGTGTACTTTCTCTAGGAGGTATTGCAATTACTCTTCCTTTATTTTTCAATGAGCCGTTGTATGCCTCTATTGATGCCACACCACATTCGGCTACGTCATTAACAATTTATAGTTGCTGGAAAAAATCCAAGCAAGTTAAAAACCTTGTATTTTCTGGCCACGACGGAATATTTACCTCAAGAAATTCATAAGGCGAACCGAATGGTTGGAAAAGAAAAGTAGGTTGTAAAAAAAGTTGAGACAAGTGCATTTACTCCTCCCAAACAGTAGTTTCGGGTGATCAAAAATTAAGTCTAGACTTCACAAAAAGTCGTGGAACAAATAAATTTTTCAAAAGCATTAACATTCAGATACATTAGAACCCATTATCGAAAAATCTTTCAATTAATTGTCAGTACAATTGTTTCGCACAACAAGAATCAGATTTAAAAAAATAATCCCGATACAGAAAAAAATTTCGAATGGAAAAAATTTGGTTCAAAAAAAAATTCGGACGGAGTTTTACAAGTGAGAAAAATAGATATTTTTTGAGAATTAAGCATGAAATTTTCCTAGTGGTGAGACGATTACTTTCTAAATGATCTTATTGAGTTATTTCGCCAAAGTAGAAAATTCTCTATAAAAAAAACCTTATGAATTTTTTTCCATTAAGCAAAAATTCAAGTGTTGTAGCCTGTTGAATAATTTTGTTTCATCGATCCAACTTTGAACAGCTATAACAGTTGAACGGTTATTTTGAGCGTATTGCTCGCAAGGACTTTTTTTGTAGGGAATTCGATTCTCTACAAAAATATGTTAGTGACATTTCTGTGCGATTTTTTCCTCAAGAGTTGTAGCACAATGTTCAGAGACACTATTACTTTCCTATGTTATTCTTATGGAAAATCTTCAAATGCAATGCGCTTCGCGAAATAATTTAATTCTATGCTCTCCTTGTAGGATGCTTCTTTTTTTACCATAACTCAACTTTTTTCGGTGGATGCAAGCGACAAAAAAAATATCGCTTTTTTTATGCACACCCTAGTGCACACATGCAGTTAAGTCCATTAAAAGTCTATAGAAATGTAAGCGTTTTTAAATCCATTTTATATTTGTTGCAAAACCATATGCCACTGAAATTTTAATGCAAATATACAGGCACGAAAAACAACATATCATTTCGAAAAAAAGTTACGTTGTTGAATTCAGTAGTTATATTATATTGTAATGATCACGTATAACCGGTGACACCCTGCGATTAGTACACATTTCATTGAGTCAATGATTTTTTTTTTTTTTTTAAGGTAGTTCGGTAGAGTTTGACCGAGTCCAAAAGTAATCCATTTGTCAAATTTGTAAATGGACGATTAAATTACAAAGTCGATTTTAAAAATCACTTTCATTGAAAATAAAATTTATCAAATCGCGTATACTCTTATAAATCATCCTAAATGACAATTAAAATTTAATAAGATCTTGGCCTGATGCATGTGTTGATGTATAACTTAATTTTTCCCTTTTTTTCAAAAAATATTTTATATTATAAAATATATAAATATCAGATCAATCCTCGAAATATTGTCCATTGTTTTCGACGACCTTGCGCCATCGATCGACTTTGAGGCAATAAAGTCCTTGACGAATTTTCGTACATCGTCCAGAGTTTGGAAGCGGCTACTCTTCAAGGCGTGCTGTATTGACCGGAACAGGTGATAATCGGATGGGGCCAAGTCTGGTGAATATGCCGCGTGCGGGAGAACTTCCCAACTCAAGTTTAAAATGGTTTGCTGAGTGGCGCAAGCAACATGAGGTCGAGCGTTATCATGGAGCAGCATAACTTTTCGGCTTCCTTGTCCAGTAAATGGCCTTTTCTCATCAAGTACGTCGTTCAATTTGTTTAATTGTCGGCTGTAGCGTTCTGCAGTAACTGTTTGACCTGTTTCCAAAGGCTCATAATAGAGTACACCCTTCATATCCCACCAGATGCAGAGTAGAACCTTTTTCATATGGATTTTTTGTTGGGGAGTGGACGTCGATGGTTGTCTGGGATCCACCCATGATTCTTTGCATTTGGGATTAGCAAAAAATATATATTTTTCATCTCCCGTCACAATTTTCCACAAAAAGTTTTTCTTTTTACGCTTGGCGAGCAGCGAAAGGCACGTGTTCATTCGTTGACCAAGGTTATCTTCGGTCAGATCGTGTGGAACTCATCTTCCTAATTTTGTATTTTTCCCATTGCATGTAATCGTTTGGAGATGGCTGCTTGTGTGACTTCTAGCTGAGCTGTAAGCTCTTTTTGGGTTTGCATTGAGTCTTTGTCGAGTAATTCTTGCAATCCATCATCTTTAAATTTCGGAGGCTGTCCAGGATGCTCCCGATCACTGAAATCGAAATCACTATTTTTAAAGCGTCTATACCAATATTTACACGTATCATAAGACACAACATCATTGCCGAGAGTAGAACAAATCGAATTGCACGCTTCAATGGCTTTTTTTCCTTGTTACAACTTGTATAGAATGCAATGCGCCGAACGTGCTGTTTATCAGTCGCCATCGTAAATACTACTATTTTGTGAGGTTATACAGCTCTCCCTGGCATGACATATAGTCTATAAAAAACTTTAAAGTTTAAATAGGACTCCCTACTCAGTGAAAAAAAGGGAAAAATTAAGTTATACAACTACAGCAACAGATCCGTGGATCGGTGAGAATTTAAACAAACATATAAAATTTTTCCTCCGCCACCGCGAATCGGTTTGTTTCGACATATAGATTCGGCGAGCGCTCGGGACAGCAGACGACAGAGCTGCAAATGTATTTGTACCAAGAAACTCTACCGAGTCTCTTGATTACGAGCTCCTTCGGACAATTTTGTTAAAGAAAAACAACTGAACCAATGTAAACGTTCACTCGAAGCTGTAGAAACATGCAATGAGTAGAAAAACTTAGAAATGAAGCAGCTGGCACTCGTCTAATTGACATTTCGTACCCGTGGGTATAAAAATGAGCCGCCCTCTTGATTGTCTACTGACTTCCGAGAGAGAGAGAGAGAGAGAGAGAGAGAGAGAGAGAGAGAGAGAGAGAGAGAGAGAGAGAGAGAGAGAACTCCGAGTCAGGCCGACAGAATTCTGCTGTGTGTAATTTTATTCGCAATTTCTCAATTATTATACGGTGGATCCAATTCAATTTCTTCTATGTAGAAGATGCTTCACATATCGTAGATTAGAGCAATAATTTTTTTTTTTTCGTGAGTTGCACGACAAATTTTTGAGTTTTTCGAACTGAAACATCTCACCTATGCATTTCTCCTATGGTCGCAATGTATTTTTCAAAGCTAATATCTCAAAAACTATACGATAAAAAGAGTTTAAATTTCACCGACACGTAAAAAAGATTATCTTCTTTCGATTTCATGCAAAATATGGTCACACCTTTGGACCTCAACTCTAGCAAACTGCCTTAAATTCGACAAAAATTTTTCTCAATATATAATCAAGCGAATAAAAAGAATAGTAACGCCGGGCGCACAATGATAAATTACCAGGCTCAATTAACTTGACAACTATCTCGTAACGAAACGCAAAATGTTTAAATTTTTCTATAGAAAATGTCGCATGAATTAAAAAAAAGGCATGTAGGTATATTGCGAGAGTACTGGCGAATGCATATGGTGGGGACTTGTACAAATATTCGTGTGTGTATTGCCACGAGAAGTAATGGATATAGGAGAGCCAAGGGGCTCTCTCGACGGCGAACGACGCCGAGATCGTCGGGTGTTCGTGGGGGTTCGTGCTTGTTCGGTTCCGGCGCTGTCTGCCATGACTGGTCGTGTGCGTCGTGGTCGTGGTCGTGGTCGTGGTCGGCGTCGTCGTCGTCGTCGTCGTCGTTGTCGTCGTCGTCGTCGTCTCGCGGTTCGCGGGGTGTACATAGGAGCACAGACACATATAAACTGAGAACGGCGGATCGGAGCAGCGACGAAGGAGGGAGTTCCCGAAGCTCCAAGTGTTGCGCGGTAGCGGCGTCAGGTAGCGGGGTGGGGGGAGGGGGCGGGAGAAAAAGAGGGGGAGGCGAGCGTGACCGTGATTGGTCGTAGCGTGGGAGAGCCGCCCGCCTGAGCGATCCGGCCGGCAGTCAACGCCGAGCATCCAGGTAGAGCACTACCTTGCCCCGCCGTTCGGAGAGTGGATTGCCAGAGTCTCTTTGACGACCGCGCGATATAACAAACGGCATCTGGAGCTCGATCACGTTGCTTCGAACTACATGTAATAAAACTATATTAATGAATAAGAAACGTACCAACCGATACTTAAATAGAAACCATAATCCGCATAATAATACATTTTGTTAGTAAAATTCCACTGAAAATTCGAAATGGAAGTGGAATTTTGCCGGCAGAGATAAGAGGATAATAAAGACGTAGCATGACGTTGAAAAAGCAAATTAAAAAAGCCTTCAACTTCTCCAAGTGTAAGTTTCCTTGGGAATGGTGATCAGATAAAATAAACGCGAGATATAAATCAAAAGGTGAATAAAAAAAAAAACTGTGAAACAACGGTCGAGATGGCCGCTCCTCGTCGAGTTAACGACTATAATGCAGTCGTACGTTCGTCGCCCATCCTCATGTTTTTATCATCATTGTCGGCCAGAAAGATGGAAAAAATTGTACTTGTATCGTCTTTGTGGCCACTTAACCGGGAATACGGTGATTGTGATGAGTGCGCGAGCATGCCGGGTTCTCATTGAGTGCTCTCGTTGCTGCTTCATTCACGAATGTTACGTGCGACTGGGGCTTAAACGCCGCTTTTACAAGACGTCAAACAAATTAACCATACGAATAATTATGAACACGAATAACAATGGTTCGTATCAACTCGAAAACTGAACGCCTTTACTTAGTAAATAAAGCAGAGTTGTAAAAATCAGAGTGTTCCCGAGAGCGACCGATGCGCTATCTCGTAAGCGCGTCCTCCATTATCGCGTGTCACACGAAGACGACAACGACTTTCGGAGTAATAATTATTCGCGAGCGTGTGACATGTAGGTAAAAAAAAGCAAAATATACAAACCGATCGACGCAAAAAGAAAAGTATATGAATATCACAATCGCTGCGAAAGTCAATGGCATTACTATTTTTTATCACAAATTACGGCTAACCTGCGTCAAAAAATTTATCTTCGAAATTTTGTTTTCTTTCTCGTTACCAAATTCGTCACAGGGTGAACGGAATTTTTTTTTAAAAGGACGAGAAATCTGCTCATCAGCCCCACGGTGCTCCGTTTGTTTATTTTGTTTTGTTTTTTTTTTCTGTTTCATGCATCATTGTCAAAGCGAATGATTGCGATTAACTTGGTTAGTTGTAAAACACGCGGTCCAAAGTGAACGAAGACCGTCGGCCAAGAGCAATCCGGAAACACGGGAGACTAGTGCGTGTGCGGTGGCGTTGTGATCGCGAGTTCTTTCAGTTTTTCTTACTTTTTTCCATCTATCTATCTCTCCCCCCTCCATTTCTCTCTGTCAACTTTTTTTTAATTGTCGCAATCCTCGTGCGACGCCGCTAACCGCCATAAATGTCCATCTACCTCGAGCATACTTTGTGCTCACAGAGTTATCTACATGGTTGTTATTAACTCTGAATTTATACTTGGAAAGGTTTTAAAAGAGGAGATAAATATATATGTGTATATGCATATGCAAGGATATATACATATATATGTATAGTACAATCGCGAGTGAAAAAAATTCCCGTCATCGTTGATACAGTTTTCGAAATGATAATGCGTTGCAGCAGAATACATTAACGCCAGCGTGCACTTTCGAGTGAGAAATTAGCGAAGTGATATAATAAAAAATATAAAGTGCAAATTGATGGACTCGCGTCGCCTTAGTAACGTGAGGTCATGTGTGTAAATATAGTAATATATTATGTATGCATATATCGTGTGATATAATATTTAGTGTTAATAAAAAAAAAGAAGCAATAAAAATCGTACGACTCGGCCGGAACGAGAAGACGAGGAGCGCCCAAAGTGAAGAACGGATTGGGGAATAGTGTTTTTCGAAAATATCGTTTATCGAATAGTTGTTTGTTTTTGTAAAGTAAAATTGGTTGGATTTGGTGATTTATTGGTGTGAGACGGTGGCGCATTAAAACGCAAAGAAACGTTCACCGTCGGACGCTTCTTAGGCGTCACGACAATAATGCCACACGTGAGCAGCAGCGGCGGCGGCGATGATCTCGGCAGTGAGGACGAGGTCAAGGTATTTAAGGATGAGGGCGAGGACGAGAAAAGATCCTCGGAAAATCTCACCGAGGAGAAAAGCTCCCTCATCGATCTCACGGAATCCGAGGTACCAATACAGTATCATTCATCATATATCTCTCACCAAGATGAACAAAATGGCCGTTTCTTCAAATTATTTATCAATCAATGAGTAAACTTGTAATAGTAATATTTTTCAATATCACTATCGAGAGTCTACTCAACGTTTTGTAAATTGATCAAAAATTCAAGTTTTATAAATTATTCGAATCGTGATCGAATCCTAGATAAAAGCAGCGCGTAACACTATGGGCGAAGATGACATTCGATAAAAATTTAATGAGAAAATTTAAGATTCTCGAATTGCAAGAAAAAATATTAGACTCGTTCTTACGCATGAATTTGGAAAAATTGTATAAAAGTTCAATTTTTGTTGTGTCTATACGATATGGATGATGGGAAACATCGACTGCGACATATCGTCAATAAAATGCTGACCGCAACTTTACCATCTTATTTCATATACGATAGAGTTTTTACTCATGTTCACCCTTCAACGTTATTTGAATAAAGAAAATTGCATCAAATGTAATAACAAAATGATGTACTGAATTATAAAAATTGATTGCGATTGAATTTTTGAATGCCCGGCAAGTCATTTTTCTTTTTTTTTTTCAGAAAAACATATTACTCGTGATTGTAATCGACCGTTGAATCATTAAGAATTTCGGCACATACGAAAATTAGAATATTTTATGCTATTTACTCTACTAATCATGCTAATTGTTCATTTAACATTGATAATAGCTTTGTAATAAAACATTTATCGAATTATAAGGAGTTGACGTAATTACAAAACGTAAACAAAAGGAAAAACTGTCGTAATAAAAGTATTGCACGTGTGCGTGTTTTAGGAAAAAGGATCTCTCGCCGGTGGTAGCTATACGACTAAAACCTCAGCGAGGTCCGACCTCAGTCCTGTCTTTGGTGAGTTTTTTTTTTCTCAATTGATATTATTATTGTTAATTCATCTTATCGTGGTAATACTGGTTGGAGATCCGCATTTCATTGATTCGTCAAAATGCTATCATTCAAAAGTGATTGTAATCTCTCAATTCATATCGCAAAGATTTGATTCGAACGTGTATTTCAGGTATTTTGAGCGTGAAAAACGCGATAATAAAGGCGACATCATGATTGATATGCTGTCGAAAAATGGACGAACTTTTTTTCCTTTTTATCAGTGCTACGGTCACGTGTCAGCTGTTTTTATTGATATGAGTCGCCGAGTGTTGGGTATAACAATCACTCAAAAGTATTTATTATTACATTGAGGGCAACGTTTGTTCGACTTATTCATCATCCATTGTCGACACTCAAAAACCACCGTGAGACACTATATTCGTAATAATGCAAGCTCGTTTCCTCTTTTTTGTTCCCATGCTGACACGCGTACTACATGTTTAATTGAGACGTATATTCACGATTGACAGTCGGGAAGAATTAGGGCGTTCTGTTTCGAAATATATTAGTTCTATTCTCATATATTTTTTTCCATATTCTCGGTTTGTTCACGAATCGCAGAATTTTTAAAAAATCACGTCGATTTTTAAGTCAAGACGATAAAAAATTATTGGACATTAAATCGGAAATAGTCGGTCTAAAGGAATCGTTTTTAGTTAAAAAAGTTTTTTTTTTACCGTAAGTAAAATGCAAATTTTTTCGGCTGCTAAATGTGGTTCATGCCGCTGTATTTAGATTGAAAATATTTTGTTTGTGTATACGAAAAATCAAAGGATATTAAAAAAAAAATCACAAATTGATTATAGAAAATTTCAGTAAGGCATTGTACTTGAATTTCAGCGTTTAAAGAATCAATTGAATCAAATGAATATTTCGTGTGAAAATTTAATTGGACGCATTGGATACTTTTTTAAGTTTCAAAATATAGCACGTGGTTTATTAGCATAGAGCGAAGGTTCACTGAGGTTCAGTATCTTTTAAACATAATATCGGGCCTTGCGTTAATACAAACGAATCGTACTTTATTTGAATACGTCTCTTTTTAATAAAATTTTTATTGAGTAACTGACTTTTGAAAAGCTAGATATTTCGATCGAAAAAAAAACACAAACCAATTTAGTAAACGACGTTTTGAAGTGAACTAATTCAGCTTCATTTCGATTTTTTTTTTTTTATTATTATGCGATTTTTTTCGTACCCGGTACATAATTTTGAAAATGACCGTTTTCTCGCGGTTTGCTCACTCCATAAAAGTGGGTGCTGAGCTTTTGAAAAACGGTAAAATGTCTTCGTGGTCAAAAACATTAAAGAGAAAATTTGGAGCTTTAATTTGGTTTTTGGGATAAAATTCGGCATTTTTTTCGCAGAGATATTCAGTTTTATGTAATATTTTTTCCTACAAATGTGGCTCAACTCGATAACGATAGGGTTGAAAATAATAGGTTCAAGGAGTAAAAAGTTGTTTTTCGTTGATTAGAATTCACTTAAACTTTTTTAGATTTTTTTTTTTTTACATTTACGTTTTATAGCTATTTCTAGTCAACATTCGCTGTTTTGTCTCATCAATTTATTGATGTAACTTGGAAAATATGAGATTCAAAAGAAGAAAAATACTTATTTAAAGATTTGGATCGCATTAGAAGTTTTTTAGAATATTCATACAAGATTATTTTTATAATTATTTCTGATTGGAAATCGTCGAATTTTGCTTTTACACGAAATTTTTCTCAAAATCTCATACTTCTGAATACTCTTACATTGTTTAAGAATTGTTCATAACTAGAAATAGATATAAAAAATAATTTGAACGAAATTTAAAAATTCAAGTGAATTCAAACACCAGAATTCAACCTTTCATCCCTGAGACATATTATCTTGAACCCTATTTTTTTCCGAGTTACTTCGCAATTTCCGAAACCTGTTTTTTTGCCAAAACCAAATGTATCTGGATAAAAATACAGTATAACAAAATCGCGAGAAAACAGCAATTTTCAAAATTCCGTGCCGGATGCAAAAAAATAACATGAAATGGGGGAAAAAAATAAAATGAAGCTTGATTTGTCCACTTTCAAACGTTGTTTTCTAAATGGGTTTATGATTCATTTCGACCGAGTTATCTAACTTTTTATCCGGGTTAAAAACTCGATTTGTGTACTTACACTTTCGGCCGGCATTCTATATGGGGCATCCCATGCCAAACTGTCCAGTCCGTGACTCCGACCATTTTTGATTTTGTTGAAATTTTTTCATTTTCAAGTAACTACTGAAACGAGTTTTTAGGATTTTTTTAGATTTTTATCTCAACCCGTTTAAAAGTAATGAATTTTTCAAAATTTCGCAAGAAATTTTCTTAGATGTTCATAACTTTTTCAACGTCAGAAATATCAAAATAAAATAGAATGTAATTTTTTTCGCCTTGAATGGTAATTTCATAAAAAAAATATAAAAAAATTATGAAAAGTCAATTTCATATGTTTTTTTTTGTTTTAACCCAAAAATATTTTTTTTCCAAACTTGGACCGTTTTGATTCCCCTATTTATCTCAATCCATTTAAAAATAATGAATTTTTCAAAATTTCGCACGAAATTTTTTTAAATGCTCATAGTATTTCCAACAAGTGATATCAAAATAAAATAGTAGACCATTTTTTTCGTCTTGAATTGTAATTTCATAAAAAAATACAAAAAAATTATGAAAAGTCAATTTCATATATTTTTTTAGTTTCAATCCAGAAATATTTTTTTTTTTCAAAACCATAAATAATATCCATAAATTCTATTTTTTTTTTCAATTCCCTGATTATCAATTATGATGATCAATGATTATAAATTATTAACACTTATTCATGAATATCACATGCCGCGGATTTTTTGGGACGTGTAAAAATGTGTCGTGAAATATAGTGAATTATTTCAAAAAGATCAAAATGGCCCAAGTTGTGAAAAAAGTCTGGTTGAAAACTGAAAAAAAAAAGAAAAACATAGAAATCAGTTCCACAATTTAAAAATGTTTTTTCCTACTCATAATTTTTTAAGAAATGGAATTATGAGCGGAAAAAAATAATAAAAAAATATAATTCAGGATTGATAACTAATAATTATTGGTTCACACGTGGTAAAAAATAAGAAAAAAATAGAAGGTATGGATATCACAGGCTGCGAATTTTTTGAGACATGTAAAAATATGTCTTTCTGGATAAAAACTAAAAAACACATGAAATTGACTTTTGATAATTTTTTTTGTATGTTGTTTATGAAACTACAATTCAAGACAAAAAATCACCTATTTTATTTTGATATCTCTGTTGTTGAAAAATTTGGTCAAACCCACTGGTCTGTTTGGCATGGAATGCCCTATATGTATGAGATATTCCACGCCAAATCGACCCACGTCAGACCCTCTCATTTTTTGATTTGGCTGAAAATTGTATGTGTTGTAAGATCCAGTGGTAGTGTGAGATATGGTTTTTTTTTTTTTTCGAAATTCAATGCTTTTTTCATAATATGACTAACTCCGAAGGATGGACCAATTCGAACTTTTTTCTTCTAAATTGGTTTTTTACCGTACTGTTGGAAAAAAATACGAAAAAAATGAATGTTATTTGTCTTCGATATTTTTTCTCAATTTAACGGGACAGACCTAGTTAGAATTTTCGAAAAATCGATTTTTTTTTTATTTCATTTTCAAAAAGTAGAATCTCTTACGAACATTTTCCGCCCAGGTAAATGTAAATCGGACCATTATTCGCCGAAATACAAGACTTTGTAGCACGTCGTGTCTGAGCCATAGGTAAGCAGGTAGCGGACTTGAAGTGCGTTTTTCTCGAAACCATGTTTTTGAAGTCGGTGATCACTGTAGCTCGAGAACGGCTTTACCGATCGGGTTGAAATTTATATCACTTCTTCTATACATGGTAGTCCTCCATATGAACGAAGGATTTTTTTTTTGGATAATTATTTTTATTTTTAATAGCAAAAAATGGAACTGATATTTTGGTCAAAAAAACACTTTTGACTTTTAACGGCCGCCATTTTGTGAAAAATGGAAATTTTTCAAAACCCTTCGTTCAACTGGAGCATTATATCATTAACTAAAAATCCCCTCCGTTTTTTTTGTTTCAGATGAGCCGTTGCAGCGTGAGCTTGATCACCGCAAACCGTGTTTTTTTTTGCAGCGTCCTCGGCAATTGACGGTCACCAGCTTATTTCGATATGTATTGCGTTGAAAAAATTGCAACATATACATTACATATGTATCTTTTAAACGGAAGAACTTTTGTTGTGAATTATTTTATCGTTTGACCAAAAAAAAATCGGAAAAAAGGCCTTTTTTTTGACGTTCCAACTAGGTCTGTCCCGTTAAAGCAAAAATTATTGATTTCAAGATGTTACTCGTTTTTAATTTTTTTTTTTTTTTTTTCAGAAAATTCACAGAAAAACCGTTATTAAGTAAATAATTTTTGAGACCAGTCCCAGTGCGTGGAGATATTTCTTTTCTTGGTTTCATAAAATTTTTATTGTTTTTCAGTCAAATTGGACAAAGATAGACTATTTTTTATATTTTGCGTGAAACAAAATATCGAAAAAAAATAGTTCCACGTGGTCCAAGTTGACTGAAAAAAAAAATATTTTTTTTTGTTCAAAATAAAAAGGAATATATAAGAAAAAATCTATCCATGATAGGACTAGTTTCAAAGATTATTTAATTGGTCCAAGTTTTTGTTTTCGATTTTTTTTATAAACGTTGAAAAGAACTAACCTCTTGGAACCAATGATTTTTTACTTTAAATTGAGAAAAAATATAGAAGACAAATATCAATTATTTCATCGTACTTTTATTGAAACAGTACAGTAAAAAATGAATATTTCTAATAAAAAAAATTGGACTTGGTCCATTTTTCAGAAAGTTACAGTCACGGGAAAAAAAAAACATTAAATTTGGAAAAAAAAAATCATATCTCACAAGTGAATAGACGAAGGAATCTGATAAAAATCGAGAGAGCTTCTTTCAATGGGTCATACAACACATGAAATTTGCAGTTGAATCACAAAATGGGAGGGTTTCACATTGATCGATTTGGCATGGAATACCCATATTGATTAATGTATTTATGTGTAAATGTATGTGTGTGTGTGTGTGTGTGTTTTATGCACCCTGGGTGTACTTCTCTTATTGACAAATTAGCGTTTCGTTTCGTTGGTTCTGAAGTCAAATCTCTACCAAATTTTTTAGCTCCACTGAGAGACAATCAAAATTCATCATAATGAGGCAAAACACGGGTATTCATATCTGTATTTCTATGTGACTCGTCTCTCGGTTGTATATTCTTCCTCAAATTCATCACAACAGTATGAATATAATTCACGTACGCTCAACGTAGACTCCACTCTGTAACCATTTTTTTTTTGATATATTTATTTCAGATTTTAGTATGCGATCTGTTCGGATGCGCAGTTTGATATGATATTTCCAACGACGCTGAAGTTTGCAACGTTGGAGTCCAACGAAATGAACGAAAAAAAAAATGTTTGTAATTCACCAATTTTTTATTTCACGAATCATTCGTGTAGGTTGAAAAACTACGAATTGCAAATTCGGCAGGGAACAAAATTGGATAATTACTGGACTTATTGGAGTTTTTTTAGATCATTTCGTTGGACTCCAACGTTGCAAACTTCAGAGTCATTATTTCCAGTAGGGGAACAAACAATTCAGTGTGTGGCTCGTGAAAATTGTAATAAAATGTGTATATATATATATATAGTAGTGTATAATTTTTTGACAAATACTTACTAACATTCCATTTAGTAATTTAGAATAGGTTTTTATAAGAAATGAAAAAAAAATATATATTTTGCAAAATTTTCGTTAAAATTTTAATCACTTTTATAGTTAAATATGCGATATTCCATGTTGCGAATCGTCGCGTTGACGAAACTGAGCGTACAATAGACATGACATTTTAGTCTGTAACCTGCGTGCGTGCTTATATACCCTCTGCTCAAGTGGTTAATAATCCACTACGATTGGAGGCATGACTATAAGCGATACTATACTTTACTATGTATAAGCGTTTATTTGGTGCTACGGTACATAAGAGCGTGACCCATATCGTATTAAACGTAAAGAGGGGTAGGTTACACCCTTTTATTTGCCGGTTGTCAATATGTGCGACTTAGAGAGTTGGGATGACCTGTTTGAGAGTATATACCCCGATCCATTAATCGAAACACAAAACATGTTCGATACATTGTAAGCCTCGGTGTATGCATACAGGCGCACACACGCACACGCTCATAATATTTGGTCTTCGGGTCCAAACGCACATGTGCGTGTGGGTGCACGTGCGCGTGCGCACCTGCGCGCGTATGCGTGCGTGCACGTTTGCGTGTGCGTGCGTGTGCGGGTGTGTACCGGGTGTCCCAGATGAACCGCCCGAGCTCCGAGTTTTGTACCCGTCCTATCTCATTCTGAACTAAATCCAATTCATTTTCATTCATTCTGCCATTTTGGCGTCCGACAAACCGTTACTTAGTTACAACGCGCTCGTTTCGTGCTAACAGCGAGCAGACTACACCGAAGCAACGGTTCGTCGGACGTCAGTGGCTGAGGCTTTTTTAATTCAGAATGCCGAGATGTACACACATCGCTATGTACTCACCGGCATCCTTGCTATATATGCCATTTAGGGCTACGACAATGGGTAGAGCGTATCCCAATAGTACCCCGCCGGGCGTATGAGTTTTATGTACATCTCGGGATTCCGAACTAAACGGTCTTTAGCGACGTTGACGCCCGATTAACCGGTGCTTCGTTAAGGCCCACGCACACTAGGCCAGGGCGGGCCGCCGCAGCGCATCGTATTTTCAATATCGCTTCTATACATTTTAAATGGACCATCGCATATTAGCTGACGGGCCGAACCGTGCCGCATCGGGTCGCATCGGCGGATTTTTGCGACCCATCATTGACCCGGCTTGCTCCATCACAGTGTGCGATGGACGCGGGCGGAATCGAACGCACTAAATTAGTTTAAAATTATGTACGAGAGCGTGCAATTTCACATTCGAATAAGGAATTATGTGTTAGATTTATTGTCAAGTATTAAATAAAATTGTTTGTAATGCAGACGATTGCACACTTTCGAACAGTCACAAGAATTTCCAGTCATTAGTTAGGAAAATGATGATTTTCTAATTATTTAAATAATTTTCATTTCAAGCAAATGTCGTGTTACAAAAATCTGCGTTCCCTTTTTTATTTGATTTTTCTTTCATTTATTCCTCGAACATGATTTGAAATAAATAAAGTTCTGTAACGGAACTATCCATTTTAGAAATAACCTGCTCACAAACAATGCACGGCGTTTACTAAACCGAATATTTTTTCCGGCCCGCTCACATGTCGCGCCCTCACATTTTTTCAGCGCGATGCGATGCGATGCGACCCTCTCGATCATTAGTGTGCACGGATCTTTACGTTTCGCCGGACGCCACAATGGCTAAGGGTTTTTTAGTTCTGAATGACCGGACGGGTACAGAACTCACAGCTCGGGCGATTGACGTGGGACACCCTGTATTCAGAGTTATACAAAAAATCGATATTTTTTTTCGATGGTTCGGGAAGGGAAGGGAATATTTCATGAAAAAGTAATTCTCCCAAAAATTGAATTCTTCAAAAAGTTCTTCCGTGAAATGCCCCGTCTTAATATATATAAAACACGAAGTATTTCTGTCTGTCCGCACCGCAAAAATTCCCGCACGGTGAATCCTGGAGTAATCAAGAGACGCGGTAGCGGCTCGACGCTAAGTATTAAAAGAAAGCTTGCGCGAGCCCTGCCGCACTCTTATATACTCGAATATGACGGTTTTCGGTCTTTTTTTTTATTTATCAAACCGTTCTCACGGAGGAACGGGTTGGGTAAAAATTCTGAGTGTAGGGGCTAATTTTTTTTCGATTTTTTAACATTTATACAGTTTATTCGCCTTGGGAAAATATGACGAATGTGTCTATTTTTAGCTCGATGCGTCGCTCCGTTGCCGATTTATTTGATAAAAAGCAATTAACACACGTTGCGGGCATATGCGTAAGTTCATATGCGCTACGCGGGGATCAATGCCGCACTCAACGTCTTAACATGTCTGTGCGTGTGCGCGTGTATGTGAATGTATGTTAACGTTTGAAGGGTGCTTTACACATGCTTCTCGATACTTAGCGATTCAACTAATAACAAAAAAAATCAGTCAACTCTGAGAGGTTACAAATATTGAATTTCATTAATAGCATTTCTTAAAAGATGATTTGCGCATATTGTATAAACAAAATATGTGAAAAAATATAAAAAAATAATGACCCTTGTTTACGCGTATTTGTAAAAACATTGAATATCGTATTTAGAGAAGATCTAAGGCATTTAACGAACCGTTTCATAAATACCACCTTCAGATAAACTCGAAAAGGGGAATTTCAGAAAAGCGAGAAAATTCGAAAAATTCCATTGCACAAAATGAAAGAACCAATTTCATAACACTAAAAAGATTTGAACAATTATTTGCTTAAACATTTTGTTAATGGCTTATTGATGAGATGCATTTCAAATTTTTCTCTAATCGCTAAGTAGTGAAATTTTTTTTGAATAAAATTAGTTCTATTATTATGTATGTGTATGAAACATCTACCTTGAATATCTTTCGTACTCACGACGAATTTTCGCATGATGCATGCGAAGATTGATGAAGAAAATTGGTTTTTATAACAATTTTTCTGGTCGAAAAAATTATGAAACATTGTTGATCATATTAGAAACATATTCGCGAAGGAAAAAACAGCTCTGGAGCGTTATTTGATGTTTAAAAACAATCTGTTTTTTTTTTTTTTTTTTTTATATTGTTAACAACAATATTCAATGACAACAGATTTTTTGCAATTTGAGAACAATAAGTAAACAGTCGGAAAATTAGTAGCAAAACTTTTTTTTCGACAATTGTTTATTTCATTACATCATTTTTTATTGTCTTGATAGGTGTGTTGCGAAAGGTTGCGTGAGTGTTATTAATTCGCGAATTTATGTGGTCGCTCTCCCTTAGACAACAATAATGACATGGTACGTAAGGAGAAAGAAAGAAATGTCAAGAGGCCTTTCCCGTAGGACATTTATCCCTCTACATGATAGAAGTAAATAAAATGATGTCACATCGCTTTTGGTATCGAATCATCGTAATCGAATTTAACGGATGTCCCGAGACATCTCCAAAACCGTGAACAAAAGATGGAAGAGACGTCTCCCGGCATAACCTAAATTCGATTATGATTTTTGGTTACAAACGTAACTTTTAGTCAATCCATATTAGCTGCTGTGTGTTTTTTAAATTATTATTCCCTTGTAGACTTTACGGATTAGAAAAATAAAATTCTTAGGGAGTTACACTTATCGAGTGAATCATTTTCAACTTTTTCATTGGTTTTTTCATTTCTTTTTTAGTTTTTTTGTTGTTTCGTTTTATTTTTTTTTTTTTTTTTTTTTTCAATTTTATGGTTTCTATTGATTTTTTTTGTTTCGTACTTTGCATTCTTCCAGTATACCATTTTGCAGTCGAGAGTTTTTTTGTTATTCGGGTATTGGATTGTAGGTGTATTAATTTTTATTATGCCCTAAAATGTTGATGGCAAATAATTTAGCATGATAATTTATCTTTATCAGCAAAAATGATTAGTTTATTAATAGTGCGAAATTACAATGGTTGAGAAATCGTGAACTATTAGGAAAATACCGTTATTCTCAGTACAATAGTATCTTTATGAATGCTTCGTTTGTCCCAATAAACAGCACATTATCGTCTGTACGGAATTGAATGTCGTGCTCGGAAAGAGACGAGCGAAATCGTGATGAAATAACGGCGTAAAAAATATTGGGCATAGAAAAAGAACGAGAGTCAAAATGGCGGATGAAATGTGCCTATAGGATTCGAGGAATTGCAAGGCGCCCCCAAGCGCGGAACGCTACAAAAATTTCGGGAAATGCAAAATGCAAGTAAATAAAAATATCTAACGTATATAGAGTAGATAAGAGGGACAGAGAAATTTGAAGTTCTTTTAGGACCTTTTTTGCTTTTTCTCGTTCTTGGTTAATATCCATTTTTTATATCGCAGTTATCTAGAATTTTTTTAATCTCTCGTTTTGTTATATCCTGCGTTATACGTATATTTGAAGAACAATTTGGCTGGTTACAGCCATGATGAAATGTTCGCAGAGTTCTCTTACGAGAATTCAAGTTTGCTTGAATGCTTGGAGTATTCGAAAGATTTACATGCTGTACACCAACATTTGTACCGTGTATCGTATGTATAATTTAGATGCGGAGATGAGCCCCAGCGTCCACAAACGAGACTTGCTTTCCGTATAGCCCATGCTCATCTTCTCTCGCGTCAATGATATCTCGTTGTGCGAAGTAATTGACGAGATCGCGTGTAGGCGGTCCGGGCGCTTAGATAGCCTCGAGCGTTCGACTCTTTTCTATATATATATATCCACCGAAAATAAAAAAAAAATATTGAAAAGTCTTATAAGTATAAGCGACCGCCAAACATTTTTTTTAAGAGCCCAAATTTTGGGAAAATTACTAAAATTACTTTTTTGACAAAAGTACTAACAGCTCTCCTACGCATTCGAAAAACAAAAAATATCGATTTTATTTGCATCACCCTAATATATATATATATATATATATATATATATATATATATATATATATATATATATATAGATGTGTAGCCGAAAAAAGTTTGTCCGTTTATTACTCGAGAACCAATGAACCGATTTTAATGAATCTTTCAAAGGAAGAAAGCTCATGATCCACATTGGGTTTAAAGTTGTACAACATACCGATATATTGCTTTTTACGAAAATGCAAAAAAAAAAATAAAATTTGTTATTCAACCTTCAACTTAAAAATTTCATCGGTAATAAAAAAAATTTAGATAAAAAAACACGAATTACTCATTTAAAGCAGTAGTCTCACCAAAGCGTTTTTCCATAGAATTTTTTATTTATTTTGAGGACACATTCAGGACACTATTATGTAATTTCGTGCAAAATTCCGAAAGGATTCACCGTTCCGCATTCGAGATACTGGGAATCAAAGATGGCACAGTTTTACATATTGGAAGCGGTAGAAAATTTCATATTTCATGCAATAACTTCGAAACTTTTCTACAGATTTTCATTTTCATTCGCATTTACAGAGGAACATATAACGAAGAACGTCATAAAAAAAAAAAAAAAAAAAACAAGAATTTTGACCATTTAGATTCAGAGCTATAGCGATATAAAATATCAGCTGTGTATATTAGATATGGAAAACGTGGTTATTTCTGAAATACCAAATTTTATATTAGACATTTTTCCAGAAAGCTTATACGTTTTCACATTTCTATAAGATACAACAACTAACGTTATTGGATTATCTGCAAGTTATATTCAAGTTTTCAAACATTGACCGGAGAGTTAACTTTTGAACGTGACTGTGGCTAAACTTCTACCGTCAGGAACTACAATCGCAAATCCGGACGTCGACAGATAAAAAAAAAAAATGTTATAATTTCTAAAAGACTGCAGTATCTGTGCGCTCCTAAAATTTAGAAATATTTGACCGGTGAGAACCGGAGTTAAGTTAGCATGTTTATCCCACGTTATCGCGTATAGAAAGCCTGCTGCTGTAGACACGGTCTATATCGCCTTTCTTTCGATCGAAGCAAATAAACGCCTCGACAGATTCTAATTAAAAAATATTCTGATGTAAACGAATGTTTTCCGGACAATTGAAAAGAAAAATAACTTCGATTGATCATTTTGAAGTCGAGAAGATATAACTAAAAAAAAAAATTTTACCATCGGATGGGCATTGACCACATTATATTGCGGAAGTTTCATTTTTTTGATAAGTCGAACGTTCTTCCAATGGCGACGATGTAAAGTTCAAAAATGAGGGGAAATCACCCAATCTCGAGTAAAGATACACTGCACGTCTTGCCTTTCTTTTTAATACTTGGCGTCAAGACGCTGCCGCGTCTCTAGATAAGAAGATGTAAACTTTAATAAAGTTTTCACGCGTACGCGAACGGGGCAAATACGATCCGACAACACTGTCATCGTCGCAGTGACACTGTGTGTAGCTACACAAATACATGGGTTTTCTTACTTGGGGACGATTGCGCTGTTACCGGTATAAAACTATAAATGATTAATTATAGGCTGTGTCTAGCCGTCCGGATACCGGACGAATACAAGACTGGTATTCGTCCAGATATTTGTCGAGAATGCGATTATAATTGTTTTATTTAACTTTTCTAATTAACTTTTCTACAGTATAATGGTATATTGAAATTCCCTCGTACGTAATTTGTACGTAATCCATTCGGATATACAATTTATGATAGTTTTCATTTATATATGGACGAATAATCGCATATAATTCGTCCGGGAAAACGATTCTCAATGGATTTTGATGGATGAAAAATGAATGAAAATTTATAACTACAGGGGGGAATACTTAGTTTCCTTCAACTATAGTGGGGAATATTCAAAGTTTTTTCAAATGTAACGGAAAATTTTTTCGGTATCCGGACGACTAGACACTGCGTTAATTATAACATTGATCGTGAGCTTTATATAAATTAACGAAATATAATAGAAAATGGATAAATTTCAACTTTTTTTTCAAATTGTTATTCTTCATAAATTTGCCTTTATACCGTTCTTGTTTCGAGATTATTGATCATTTTTCCATCACTCACAACAATGATAGAGAAATAAGAATAATACTCTCATCTGCTCACCGTGAAGTTAGCGATATTTCATGGTGTGCGCGTGTTCATACAGACCGCTGTTTTGTGTATTGTAGCAGTCTGAATACAGGCATGCCCAAAAGATTTTCACGTTTAGCTTAGTCTATCGCCATGATTTGTTCATATACATAACGCGCGAAACTTTTTGACGAAGTTACCGCAATCTTTTCTCCTTAAAGATAATTCGAAAAAAAAGAATGAGCCGTGGTTGGGGTTCCAATTTTTAATAGAAAAAAAGTTACAGTTATTTTTGTGCCACGGACAACGCTCGCAGGCACAATCAGTGTCACATATATTTAGCTGTTAGCCCATGATTACATTTTTTACGAGACCTGACGTAGCTCCAGCATCGAAGAGCGAACCCGCGACTGGCTGTAATGGCACGGGTATTCCGCAGTTTCCCTGTGCTCATGGAATCGAGTCCCATGACCAATTCGCTACGAAGAGGGAAGTCGAATCCGACTGCACGGGCTCTGGTAACTAATCTGGGTCATAGGCGCAAATCTCCGAAGAGGGAAAATTAAAATAAAATATAATTGAGCAAATAAAAAAAGTTTTATGATCATCGTCTCCGTTATGTATATTGTTATCTTTGAATAATGGAGTTTACAGAGTGAGAAAGATTAAGTCTGATACAACAATCATGAAATATAGTTGAAAATTAGACTACGGTAGTACATAATTACTCGAAACTCACGTTTCGAGTAAATCTTCTTTTTAAATAAGTTCGTAAATAATCCCTTGGGATCCGCAGATTTTCCAGCCGCTCTATGTTTGTATGTGGATAAATCTGATGTATACGCGGTTTTGTGATTCGCACAACACACATTGCTAAGACCTAACCGCCCCCCCCCCCCCCCCCTTGGATATCGAGGGAGCGTTAGATTATAGTGGATATTCCGAGGGATATTCACAGAATTTCCGCAGAAAAAGGAAATATTAAGCGTTTTGAAAAAAAAAGAACAATAATAATAATAAAACGCGACGTGATTTTTCTTCCGACGTCAGTACTGAAATAATAAAAGGCTTCATTTTTGGGAAGATCCTTACTGGCTAGGGCTCACTGAAAACCGAATTTTGTTGAAATATTGAAATATTTTGTTGGACGTATTTAACGGGACAGACCTAGTTGGAACGTCAAAAAAAAGGCCTTTTTTCCGATTTTTTTTTGGTCAAACGATAAAATAATTCACAACAAAAGTTCTTCCGTTTAAAAGATACATATGTAATGTATATGTTGCAATTTTTTCAACGCAATACATATCGAAATAAGCTGGTGACCGTCAATTGCCGAGGACGCTGCAAAAAAAAACACGGTTTGCGGTGATCAAGCTCACGCTGCAACGGCTCATCTGAAACAAAAAAAACGGAGGGGATTTTTAGTTAATGATATAATGCTCCAGTTGAACGAAGGGTTTTGAAAAATTTCCATTTTTCACAAAATGGCGGCCGTTAAAAGTCAAAAGTGTTTTTTTGACCAAAATATCAGTTCCATTTTTTGCTATTAAAAATAAAAATAATTATCCAAAAAAAAATCCTTCGTTCATATGGAGGACTACCATGTATAGAAGAAGTGATATAAATTTCAACCCGATCGGTAAAGCCGTTCTCGAGCTACAGTGATCACCGACTTCAAAAACATGGTTTCGAGAAAAACGCACTTCAAGTCCGCTACCTGCTTACCTATGGCTCAGACACGACGTGCTACAAAGTCTTGTATTTCGGCGAATAATGGTCCGATTTACATTTACCTGGGCGGAAAATGTTCGTAAGAGATTCTACTTTTTGAAAATGAAATAAAAAAAAAATCGATTTTTCGAAAATTCTAACTAGGTCTGTCCCGTTAACAAAATTATTTCGTCCAGGCAACAAAATTACGAATGTTACAACAAAATTTCGTTACTCTGAAAGGAAACTTTGTTGAAACGACAAAAATTTTGTTGCCTGGACGAAATAATTTTGTTGAATACGTCCAACAAAATATTTCAATATTTCAACAAAATTCGGTTTTCAGTGGGTAGCTGCAATCTAGGTCACATCTGAATTCTGTTGATCCCTTTGTTATAACATAATCTATATATATAGAACAAAATGTGTGCAAAGATTTAAGGTGCGCAGGGAATTTTAAAACGGTGCCCTTGAAAGTTTGATTTTAAATGTGAAAATGCCGAGGGGCTGCTCACTTAGGAAATCTTTGAACCATTTTATCAAAAATCAGATAGGCAATCGCTAGAAGTCGCTGGAAATCGCGCGAGTCGCATGATTCCTGTTTTTCTTATCATTTTTCAAAGTAGTATATAGGAAATCGTGGGAAATCGCAAAGAAATCACAGGATTTCGGGAATCACTCCCATTCATTTCAATTGAATTTCTATGGGTTCCTATCGGTTTCAATCGATATCTATCGGATTTTCTAAGCAGGGTAATAAGCATCTCTTTGTCTACTGTATTATTGATTGAGTATCCACGTATCCCTAACCATAAAATAATTATTGTTAATCTATAATAATTAATCGATGTTATTCAGTCTAGAAATCAGTGATTTTTGAAATTTAGAAATCACTCGTAATCGTTAGAATCAGCATAAATCACACGAAATCACAAGTAATCTCATGGATTCAGAAATCGTGAAAATCGTAGTCGAAATCACAAGAAATCGATTTCTTTTAGAAATCGACGAGCCACGGAATTAGTAAGTGAGCAGCCCCTCGGAAAATGCATGTACTTTGCTAAGTTGTTACTTAATCATTTTTTTTACGTATAATAATGGTGGAAAAAATATAAAACTTGACACACATTGTAGTTGTCATGAGGTATAAGACAGAATTTTTACAGATTTTTTTATCAATATAACCCTAGGTTCTTACTATATTTTTTCGTACCACGTCGATCCTACATTGAGACAAATTGACCCAGGTCACCTTGCGAGTTCACAACTCATCGCAGAATGAGTATTTTTGAGGATATTTTTTTTAAACAATCGTAAGATTCCCGACGAATCGAATGGTACAAATCTAAATGCCAGCAAACGATTAGATTCCCCATAGTCAACGTTTAATAAAAATGATTTTTTTTTTTTTAGTTTTTCTAAATTAAAAAAAATGCCATTGTTCCTTGAAGTTAAGGTATGAAACTGTAAGAAAAGAAATATAGCAAAATAATTTTAACGTTTCTTATACAAAACTGCAAAGGGTCAAGTTATGGTATTTTTAGATCTTCATATTTCAGAACCGGAGAAGGTGTCCAATAAAATACAACACAAAACTTTTTCTAGAGGAGGTACTGGTTTTATATATTCTTTGAACAATTGAAAATAATTTACACGGTACTGCTGTCTATTTGAGACACAATGGCGAACGATGCGCGTCGCATCGTGGTAGTTTGCAATGGGGGCAAATGTTTTGGTACTTTCGGTTGTTTCCCACCAGACAGTACAAACAGACTTTGTCGATCTTATAGTCGATGGTATCTACGGTACAACCGGGATCATCGACGCCGATGGCGGCTCCCACTTGTACACGCAGCGGCATTGATAACACGCTCGAACTTAGCCTCCTCGCCACGAACGGCGTGACCAAATCTCTCAACAGTTCAATTAGGAAGCTGTACCTGTTAAATGTCACTTCGGCGGCGAAGTGATCGAGGATGTAGCTGTTGATTCCCGCCCGAGCGTCCCCGATTAGAGCAATCGGAGTGGCCATCGGTTCATGGCACGCGCCATTGAGTATACTTGAACATATTTGGTCAAATAAACGTATCCGAGCCTCTTTTGGTTTTGTTATAAAACTCGATTATCTTGAGTTTCCCGGAATCACCAATGCTGTTGTTTTTGGCCCCACAGAAACTATGAGAACTATTTTTTTTTTCGTTTGGGGCAATGTGACAATAAAAAATCAAGCCGTCCGAGTAGATAAATCGAGAATCATTTACGGATATGAACATCTCCTTCATGATTGTGGGAATCCCCCATTTGTTTTTTCTGATTGTCCTCGTCATTGTTAAAGAAAAATCCTTTTTCAACTTCAGCAGAATTGGTACTGATTTGACTCAATTATCACACGGATGCGTGTTTTTCGACACACAAAATTACCAAAACAACCACGCTACATAAAATCTCTTCAACGCTCGCTTTTTGAACGTGCAAAACGTATTTATGTTAAAAAAATAATAATTTTCTGACGCCGTTCCTACATCGATACAAACTGACCCGAAATCGAATTTAAAACGCCTGTTGCGTTCAAACCAGAGGCTATATAAAGTTGCCATTTTGTGTACTAACCAAAAAGAGTTCAACTCAAATTGTCCTCTCCCCGGGGAGCTCGAAAATCAACGACAAAAAAAATGCGAGAAAAAAAGTTGATTTTGGCTTGGGTCAAATTGTCCTCGAGCAGGGACCTAGGAATAATTATCCAAATTAAAAGCCCTGCAGAGACAATCTCGTTTTCAACTTCTTGAGATTTTTTTATCAAAGAATATCTAGGTATTTATAATTTAATCCAATTCTAGAGCTGACTGTAGCCCGATGCATAATGGCAAAGTTTGCTTCGTGAAAAAGGTACAACAGCTTCTAATAATCAAATTTGAATTTTAAAGTAGTAGTCTCGTCGAAGCGTTTCTCTATAGAATTTTTAAAAATTTCAAGGACATTCAGTACACTATTGTGTAATTATGTGCAAAATTTTATAAGGATTCACCAATCCACATTCGAAATACAGGAAATCAAGGACTGCAGAGTTTTACGTGTATAGGGCCGGATTTCGTGAGCGCATAACCAGGGTCCGTTTTTTTTTTTTTTTTTTTTTTAGTAATTCGCATGTCTGTCATGATACAGTTGGTTATAAATATATTATTGGTAATTTTATACAAAAATTATTAGTTGTACATCGATAAATAAATACCGTAAAATTAGTACAATTTTATGTTACGGTACTGCATGGAGAAGTACGGTAACGTCGCAATTCTCTATCTCACTCTCTCCTCTGATCTCTTTGTCGTACTCATGACAGCCAGCTGATCGCGAGTCGTCGCGAGTTATTGTGTATAAAATTTTGGTTTTTTAAAAGAGCTTACGGTGTATTGTTTATTGAAAAAATGCATTGATCAAATAGTTCAACAATTCAGAAAGTCTTCATTTGATACATATATTTTGTTTTAGTAATTTGTTAAGATATTTATAATTTTTAATATACGCTATGTGATATGAAATTTATAAGATGTCTGTTTACTTTGTAATAAAAATTTATTTTTCATTATTGTTGAGAAATAGATGACAGGTTTCATTAATCGATTAAATTATTTATTTCATTACGATGAAACCAACTTTTCGACCTATACGTCAATCACAAACGCATTTAAGGTTAGGTAGCTGATGATTTAATTCTCGCGCCATGCCCTTCTGTGTTATACGGAATACCTGATTTTTGCGACGCTGCCGAATCTTCATACGGTCGCGAAACCTGTTGGAACTTCAAGTATTTCGACATTTCAATATTAAGTATCTTTTTACATAAGTCGTTGACTCAAATTCTTATAACCTAATCAACGTTACTACAGTTTTTGTTCAATATCTGTTGCGTGAATGCGAAGATATCACTGGATACAAGCCTTTTGAGGGTGACTTTTCCATAAGCCCTGTGTTAAAATTCCCAACTTTAACAATTTTAACAATTTTAACAATCTCTCTTATTTAGTCATAGACCTTACCTGAAACTTTGCATACGTGACTATGGGCGCTTTATTTATGGATCACGTTCGTGATGGAGCCTCCTTAAGTCTCAATCACAGAGGAACATATGACGAAGTTTGTCAAAAAAATACAAGGATTTTGACCGCTTAAATTCGGAGATGCCTATAGCAATATAAAGTATAAGTTATGCGTATTTGATATGGGAAACGTGTTTATTTCTGAAACTCTAAATTTTATATTAGACATTCTTTGCGAATGTTTATATATTTTTACATTCATATAAGGTATAACAACTAACATTATCATATTATTCTTCAAGTTATATGTAAGTATTCGAACATTGATCGGAGACTTAACTTTTGAACGTGATCGTAGCAAGACTACTGCGTTAAATCAAACCTGAGCACAAAATAATTTAAATGAAATCTATTACTGCACTAAATATTATAATTGTTGGATAAAGAATACATTAAAACTCAAACTCGTACAAAAAAAAATCATTAAGTACCACTTTAGTATTTTTTTTTTTTTTTTTTTTTTTTTTTAGTGAAGCAGTGTTAGCAAAGTCTTTCTGTCAACTTTCGACTTATGTGTCCTGTATTCGCACTTGGGCAAAAAATAACTTTTCGGCCCCGAAATATCAGGAATTTCTTTCTTTTTTTTTTTTAAATCTACGCCGAAATTTTAGTATCTATGTTTTGAAAATAGTATACACGTGTGTTCGAAAAAACGAGTTTCAAAAATTTTTTAATTCTGACCCCAGATTCGGATTCGGCGACCCCAAAAATCCCTAAGCAACAGGCCTATGAGTATCATAACATTTAGCTGTCTTGATCCGCCATTTGAAATTTTGAAAATTCAACATTAGATTTAGGTTCAGTAACCTCCAAGAATTACCGAGCACCGGGTTACCTTAAACAACGCAGCATTTTGCTTTTTGATCCACCATTATGAATTTTGAAAGTTCGACATCAAGGTTGAATTCTGCGACCCCAAAAACTTCCGATCACCAGGTTTTATTTAAATAAAATAACGTTTTACTCATTTGGTTCGCCATCTTAGAAATGCTATTTCGAAATTTGTAAATCCAATATTAGATTCGGATTTAGCGACTCCGAAAACATATGTAATTAAATGTTGGCGTAGTTTATAAAAAATATTTCCTGATATTTTGAGTCTACAAAGTTGTTTTCGCGTCTGACTTCGAAGGGGTTAAGAGAAAGACAGTGGTTTAAGGGGTCCCGGTGGTCTAGAGCTCGAAAATTGTATGTATATTGCGGAATTTTTTTTTATCATAAAAATAAAGAAAAACGATACTTCAACTTTTCAGGCTTATTATAACATCAATTGTGAATACAAAAAAATTTATTTTGAAAAAAAAAAAAAAATTTTTTTATAGTAGAATTGCCGCTGAAGTTGACCCTCTCGAAAAATTGGACCTGGACGATGTTAGTCATTTTGGATCTATTATTTATCTGACAAATAAAAACGAGAAAAATTGTCAATCAGTATGAGTGCAGTTACGGACGGGACTAAAAAAAAATTGAAAATTGACAAAATGGCGCGCTTTTAAAAGTGAAGTTCTAAAAATCGGGTTTTTTTTTACCAGTTATTTAATTAAAAAAATAAGAAATTATTGGAATAAAAACATGATTCTAGTCCCGTCGATAGCCATTCATGTTGTGAATAAGATATTCAAATTTCAGGTGATTCGGTTGAATAGTTTTTTTTTTTCTATAACATCATGCCAAAAAAAGTAGTTTTGAGATAAATGAGTTTAAAGCTCCGAACAATACATCTATTGACGGAGCGAGTGGACCGCTCTCTACCTGCTAAACCGGCTGTAGAAGCAAGAATTGTGTGAATATCCTTACGAAAATTTCACAGTATATTCTCGAAATACTAAACTATCGAAATATATTAAAAAAAAAAAAAAAAAATCGATTTTTTGAAAATTCTAGACCACCGGGACCCCTTAACCGCTTCACTAATAGAATTATATTCAACTAGTACTTTAAGATTTTTTTTTCTATGAGCTTGAGTTTCGATGTATTTTTCAGCCATTAATTATAGTATTTATTGCAGTAATGTATTTGATTGAAATTAATTTGTGCTGCGGGTTTGATTCAATGTTAAAAATGTAATTTTAAGAAATTCTTATATCTCTATCACAAATAAAACTTTTCCATTACGCTTCGGGCTACAGCAAAATTCAAAATTGTATTAAATCGTAAGTAGCAAAAAAAAAAAATTTGAAAAAGAGCTTGTAATTAAGAGAGAAATTGAAAATGGTAGAGCGTGTAAATTGAATAATTATTGAGGAAAAAATGTGTGAACATTTTGTTTTGTGCCTCTCAGAAAATGCACAACATATGTGTGTCAAAGATACAAATTTTTTTCAGCAATATTGTGCGCAAAAAAAATGATTAAGTAAGAACTTCGCAAAACGCATGCCATCTTACATCTAAAATTCAAATTCTCAAGGGCACCATATAAAATTGTCTAGATGTCTTGAAACTTTGCACATATTTTTTTTATGCATCTTGATTGTGTTATTACAAAGAGACTAACGAAATTGAGATGTGACCGAAATTGCAGCTACCTCATTATGGGCGGATAATATATTTCATGTATAGGAGACTAGTTCGTAAAATAGCAAGAACCTTTTTAGTAAGAAATTTGTCCATAGTTTTCGCAATGTTGATAACAAAATATTGTTGTGATGCGGCTGCTGGGGAGAAGATAGTTCCAGCGACGCCAAGTGAAAGTGGTTGTAGCGACAGGCGAAGAACCAAGAGAATATAAGGCGTGTATAATACGCAAACGAAGAACCAGAAGCGATAGAAAAGGATTTAAAACTCCCTGGCTAAAAGCAACAAAGAGAAGAAGAGGCACATAGAGGAGGCTTTGGATGCTGTATCTCCCTGAATTTGTCCGAATACGTTACCTTCGAATCTCGATACCGTATCCAAGTACATTATCTCTTTCTACTGCCTATTTTTCAGTGCACTTCTTCATCTTTCTGGTACATTTCTATATATACATCTCTCTCTCTCTCTCTCTGCTATTGTCTGTACTTTTTTTAAATTAAATTGCGCTCTTTTAGTACGTAAAATCCTGTTATTGTAAATACATGTAAAGATTATTGCTCGAAATTAAATTTTTATAAATGACGAAAAATCTCATAAGATGTGACCATAGTTTCTTCGGTCGGTCTGTATGCGTTTGGTCTATCTGTATGCTTCTAGGAAAATTCTTGCGTAACAACTTGCACACCCGTTATATGGAGACACACGAGGAGTGAATACTGTCAATATTATACACCTACCCTGAACCTCGGAACGTTCTACCTACCTGCTCGCTAACGAGCCTACCTGCTGCACTTCTTACATCCAGAGAGGTCGTAGCGCCTCTTGGGCGAGAACTCCCCCCTTCCCTCTGCCCCCTCTACCCGTCTCTTTTGCTTCACGTCGTACCTTTTCCCCGCTAACCTTCTACACATCTCTACCCTCATTTCTCTATCTCTTTTCCTCTCATTTTTTCGTCTTATTTTTGGTGTACCTTTTCTTCTTCTTCTCCTCCTTTGGGTCTTTATGTGCGTGCATTCGCAGGCGCGCACGCGCGCGCGTCTATATGTGTATATGCGCGTTTGTGTAGCTGCTAGCCAGTTATTGTAGCCCCGAACCTTGGCACCTTTCAATTTTGAAAAAAGTATTGAAAAAATACAGTTCTTTTGGTCTGAATACGAAACTTTCTGAAAGTGATAAAGATTATTTTTTTTTAGCTTTGAAAAGGATTCACCGTTCCATTTTCGAGATATTGGAAATCAAAAATTGCCCAGTTTTACGTGTGTCTTTATGGGGAGCGGTGGGATATTTCACATTTTACGCCATAACTCCGAAACTTTTCTACAGATTTTTTTTTTTTTTTTTTTTTTTTTTTTTACTGTCATTTACAGAGGTATATACGACAAACTTTGTTAAGAAATTACAAGAATTTTGACCGCTCAGCTGCTGAGATATAGCGATATAAAGTATATGTTATGTCTATTAGATAGGGGAACGTGAATATTTCGAAAACTCTAAACTTTATATTAAACATTTTTCCCGAAAGTTTATATATTTTTAGATTCCTATAAGATGTAACAACTACAATTATTAGATTATTTCGCAAATTATACCCAAGTTTTCGAACATTGACCGGAAAGTTAACTTTTGAACGCGATTGTGGCAAGACTAATACCTTAAAGGATATTGGGGTAAACAGCTCTGATTTTCGCGCCTCTTTTTACAGGATTCCTTTTCGTTTGAAGCCATCTGATTATTAATGCGCTTAGTTCTTCGAATATTTATAACTTTATTCTACGCGATGATTTTATTTATAGATTTAAAAATAATAATTTTTCAATCTACTGCATTGTACTCGAATATCCATTGCATGCATTCATTATGGGAAGAGTAATTTTTTTTTCCAAATAAAATCGAATTCGAGCGGATTTTCTCTGCAATAATATGTTTTTAATAGATAACATATGAATTGGTGTAGCGAGCTTTATTTACCATCTTTTTTTCCAACACCCTTTGAACCGTGTTCAATTTTCTAGTTTTCATGCAACGAGTTCTGTTCTTGCATGGAACAATCGTAATATTTCTTATTTTTTTAAATTCTTTTTCTCTTATTCATTTATTCGCTTAGCATATTTTACATAATTTAACATTTAATAATTTGTGATAGTCTTTATTCTCGTACGTTTAAAAAAACAGTTAATGTCTATTATGATCCTCATTTGGAATTTTACAATTAAGATAATATGGCTGTTTCACACTAGTCGAATTTTCAAAATACATTTATGCAAAGTTCCATGCACTAATTAAATTAATTGAAGGTTTATGTGTATTGCAGCATGTCTTATTGACCGAAAAAAAAATTAATATCGATGGAATTGCGAAATCATCAATTGATAACTGCAAAATTCCATGAGTCATATATTCATCGAGATTTTTCAAAGAATAATTCGTACTTCTTGACCGATTTTAATGCACCACATCTTATTTTGTTCTTCAAGAGATCCTCTACGGATTCATCGTGTAGGTTTTTTTTTCTAAACTTGTTAATATGAAAATTACAGCAATTGGTTTATGAATATTTTTTTTAGCCATTAAACAATTAGCTGCAACAGTAAAACAATGAAACTCAGAAAAAACCCACCCGGTGCATTCGTAGAGGATCTTTTGACGAACAAAATAAGACGTGGTGCATTAAAATCGGCTGAAAAATACGGATTATTCTTTGAAAAATCTCAATGAAAATACGACATCATGGAATTTTGCATTTATCAGTTGAAGTTTTTGAAAATCTATTGTTATTAATATTTTTTTAGATTAATAAGACATGTTGTAATACAAATCAAACATCAAATCATTTAATTAGTGCATTAAACTTTGCATAAATGTATTTTTGAAAAATTTAGCGCTCATTTGATTTTATCTTAACGGGAGAAACCAATTTAGGAGGCCGAAATTTTGGTGTTTTTCGTGAATTTTTTTTAACAGAAGAAATAATCAGAATTTGTTTAAACTTGGAGGATATTTTATTCATGTTTTGAAGTACAACTTTGTAATTTTATTCAAGTCACTTCCGCCGGAAATAGTGGAGTTAGAAGCTGCTGTCCATGGACGACTTTTTTTCAACTGGTGGGCATTCTAGCTCAAAAAAGTTATTGACCAATCGTTCTGAAAATTTGTGTGAGTATTCTTTATTCAATTACAATCTATATGAAACGTAACTCTGGGATAATATTATTTATTAAAAATATTTTTTTTAATTCAAAAAAAGGTGAAAAAACATGGTATAAAGACATGACATTGTGGTCAAAACACCTCAAAAACATGCAATTTTCAACTTTTTTTTATCACAATTCATATTCATAGGAAATATGTTGTTAACGAAAAAAAAAAAAAAAAATTGTAATGATTACAGATAAAAATTGTGACTTCCGGAATGCCCACCAGCACAAAAACTCGGATGGCGATCGTCCATGGACAGCAGCTTCCAACTCCACTATTTCCGGCGGAAATAACTTGAAAAAAATTCTTCAAACCATGAATAAAATATCCTCCAAGTTTAAACAAATTCTGATTATTCCTTCCCTGTTAAAAAAAATTCACGAAAAATACCAAAATTTCGGCCTCCTAAATTGGTTTCTCCCGTTAATACAATTCTGCATATAATTCATATATTTGTATTTCAGTAATTAATAAAATCGTGTATATAAATTAGTTTCCTAATCTTTTTTACTTTTCTCTTTTCCCTCAATATTTGAATAAGATATTTTATTCTATGTCATAGTTTGTTTTATATTTCGAATTTGTTGAAGTCATATACTCATCTTAAAATTGTAAGTTCTTCGGAGTTCCAGTGTTTGATGGCGACTGGATGACCTTTAATAAATAAATGATGAATAATGATAGCTCCAGTGGTCCTTCGATATCGGTGTTTTTTTCTTTTTTTTTTTTTTTTATTTAAGTTAAAACACTTATAAATTGTGGCCGTAGCGGGCAGATCTAATTTTGAAATATCACATAATAAATTACGGTTTTATAGATGGCGCATGCTTTACATGCGCAAGGAGACTTCCATTGCCAACATTCCGAACCTTCTCAAGTGATTTTCTGTATCACTGTAGTATCATTTGAAAAACTCGCCGTTCAATAGTTTTTCAGCTGACTTACAATGAAAAACCGTGTGTGTTTACAAAAAAAAAATCGAGATAAATATTTTGAAAATCTTGACATGCCCACAATCTTGCAACGCTGGTAGGGGGGTGAG
>OZ022417.1:26530615-26574502 GCA_963989365.1 Rhimphoctona megacephalus
TCTCTATACTCTTTTATATGTCTACGCTCATATTTAAATTTACAGATGACACATAAGTAAGCGTTTTGAAGGGTAGAGATGTTATGTATTTAAGAGCAGAGATGTTTACCGGCCGTGTCATTGTGGAGTACAGCCGTATAAAGTAGATTTGTTGACATTTACAAAGTAGATTTGTAGACATCGTTTTCTTTTGCTCTCTAAATTTTTGTTCGCGAAAGTTTTACTAAAACTCTGAGGCTCAATTCAAATCAGTGCATCATTAAAAAAATTTTTTTTCCTCTTTAGAGTCAGGAATTAAAGATGATTTAAAACAGCTTCAGTTTTATTTTCAATAGAGTAATTTACGACACGATTACAAATTAATAAAGCAAATAACCAATGATACGGCTACTTTAACCCTGCGTCACAAGCGCTGTGACCGAAACGCCGCAATTTTTGCTTTTTCATTAATCAACAAAACTTGGTAAACGATACACTTGTGACAATTCAGCTATTCCTGTATTACTATTGGTAGAACGCTATAAAACAGAAAATTATATGATAATTTTCAATTTATATTTTATAAATAATATTTAATGTGACTAAGTGCAAAAAATGCGGTGTTTCCCCGTTAGCGCGTGTAGAGTCGTATATATGAAAACAGCCAAATCTCAAGTAAAGTTAAGCGGCACGACTTGCCTTCGCCGTTTAAAACTATCTTCTTAATACTTGGTGTCAAGACGCTGCCGCGTCTCTAGATTTTACATTCAACGTTGCCATATCTCCTACTGAGCATTTGAGCACCAGCGGCGCGTACATGGGCGTAAGAACGACGTGGCAACGCTATAAGGCTCAAAAGCATTGCGGCGATTCCCCGCGACGCGTGTAGCGACGATTGGAGGCAGGGTGTCAAGTCGTCACGGGCCTACTGTCTACTGTGTCAACTGGATCGCGCAACTCGCCATTGTGTAACTCTCCAACCGTAGCAAGTCTATCCTGTGTGGAAAGTCCCCAACCGTGTAAACTGGATCTAGCGCGAGCTCTAATCCGTAGTATTTTGATATTTCCCCGACGCTCGCGTATCCCCACTTTCACCGCCTTCCTTAGGTACACGCCGGGCAAGTGGGGACTTGCCCGGCGTACTTAGGGGCAGGGTGTCAAGTCGTCACGGGCCTACTGTCTACTGTGTCAACTGGATCGCGCAACTCGCCATTGTGTAACTCTCTAAGCGTAGCAAGTCTACCCTGTGTGGAAAGTCCCCAACCGTGTAAACTGGATCTAGCGCGAGCTCTAATCCGTAGTATTTTGATATTTCCCCGACGCTCGCGTATCCCCACTTTCACCGCCTTTCGGGCAAGTGGGGACTTGCCCGGCGTGTACCTAAGAAAGGCGGTGAAAGTGGGGATACGCGAGCGTCGGGGAAATATCAAAATACTACGGGTTAGAGCTCGCGCTAGATCCAGTTTTCACGGTTGGGGACTTTCCACACAGGATAGACTTGCTACGGTTGGAGAGTTACACAATGGCGAGTTGCGCGATCCAGTTGACACAGTAGACAGTAGGCCCGTGACGACTTGACACCCTGCCCGATTGGAGCTCTAGCGCGTGTGACGGAGGGTTAATACGTAGTTGATGCAAAATTATCGTCGCAAAGTTTATCTCGTTATAAAATCAGCAAATAAAACGAAAGAGAAAATTGAATGAGAGCAGAGTCCATAAACGTGTCTTCCTCGAAGTGTCATTTTACGCATTAAAATATACATTCGCATAAATATAATAATTTGAATTTGTTGCATATCCCAACGCACATTGGTGTTATCGAGATTTGTAGAAATGCTCGCGCGAAAAGATAATTATCTCATAATATGTACTATATATGTGCGTGATCAGCATAATTTTTCTTGCAAGGTCTCATTATCAGTAGATTTCTACGTACACACTAACACCCACACACGCACTTGTGTGTAAGTATATATATATATATATATATATATATATATATATATATATATATATATATATATATATATATATAAAGGTTTGTAAAAAAATCCCGAAAACCGTCATATTCGAGTGCATGAGTGCGGCAGAGCTCGCGCAAGCTTTTCTGTTTTAATACTTGGCGTCGAGCCGCTACCGTGTCTCTTGATCAAGAGTTGCGCTGGTGACTCGAGATAAGTACATTTACTATATGCTATTATGTGCCTGTCAAAGATGAGGGAGTCTCTACAAGACACTTATAGCGGACGAAGCGTCGTTAACAACTGTTTTTTTTTTAAATCTTTTCTTAATAAGTGTTATCAAAAACTCCGGCATTGTTTTTTTAATTTCAATGTTCCTGCGAATACCCTTCCGCATTTTTTAAATTTTTGCCTAGTTCACCAACTTTCAGCTGCTGCAATAATGCACTGCTGCATTGTATTTGCATGAGGGCTCGGGGAACCTGTGGACAATCCGACCGATTCAAGTGGCTATATTTTTACTGAGTTTTAGTTCGAACCATTAGAAACTATTAGAAACTCAGAACACTTTCTGCGTACTGCGTACTTTTTTTGTTCTGAAATTTTGTTCCATTTTGTTTTTTTTTTTTAATGTAAAAACCGTCGGTGCATTTGACTTACTTCGAATGTTCTTTTCGGTGCAATTCGTTGTTACGAAATTTTTGTGTTTTGAAGTTTTTGTAAATTCAGTTTTCGTTCGTTCTTGGTTCTTTTATGAGTCGTATTCCTTCAAAATTACTGTTCGTTTGAAGTAATTGAATAACTTTATAATTATTGAGATTTATTATGAGGCTGAGATTTGGTTGAATATTTCTTTTAGAAAACCTTAACAGTTTTTTATTAGTTTCAATATAGAGCCTCAAAATTTCCTAATGCCATGATTTTTAACCAAAATTTGAATAAATATGATGAATGGTTTATGCATTTCTTAACATTTTGGTTGAGGATGCAATTTTTGGAGAATAACTCTTTTACGAAATATTAACATTTTCTTACTGCAACAGTGAAAGAAAAATCGACATTTGTGGCACAAAATTTGTTAACGCTAGAGACATAAAAAATGATGATTTTTATAGCATCACCCAAGTACATACACAAAAGATACGTTTAATTGATAAACTATGCAAAAAGTCAACAAATCTACGCATAAAAAACAGCATAAATGATGTACAAAGAGTTGAGACAAGTACTTTTACTCCCAACAAAAAGTCGTCCCCTCTAAAAATCTCTGTTTTTAAAGAAACCCTCAGGAAATGAGAAATCCTCACAAAAAGTTTTAAAAGAGACCCCTCCCAAAAAAGTTATGATATAAAATCAAATCGCACAAAACAACGACTCAATCCTTGCAAATAGCTAAGATGGGATTTTACGATTAAATAAAATCGCATAGAACAATAATGACTCAATCATCGCAAAATGCTAAGATGGGATTCCACTAAGAGTTATTAAGGCATCTTCTCACTTTAAACGCCTCAAAAATAGGCTGTTTTTGCGATTTTTTTTCGAGGATTTTTGCTTAAAATTATGGGATAAAACGGATCCTATGTAATAAACACATCTTTCAAGTACATGAAAAAAATTTTATTTTATTTTTTTAAACAATTATTATAATACATCAGTAGCATTGAAAAACCCGTGTAAAAATGTTATGGTTGTGGCTTGTTGATGGTATCTCCGAGACGGGTCGTCTGAAACAAAAAAATAAAACTGTTTTAGATTCAGTATGTCAGTGGCTATAGCGCATATCATCAGATTTTTGATATTCGCGAAAATAACAAAATGGCGCACGTTTTTCGAAAAAGTAAAAAAAAACCACGATTTTTTTGCAGTTTTTTGTAAAAAAAAAATTCTTAAAATCAAAATTTAAAAAATCTGATGATATGCGCTATAGCCATAACTATGAAGCATATGTCATTCAAATTTCATGACAATCGGCCGGATAGTTTCCGAAATTTCATCAACAAAGCACCGAAAAACCTTGTTTTGAGATAACTGCGTTTAAAGTTTTGGTTGCAGAAAAATCATGAAAAAACCTTACCTCGGGTTAATCAGCGATGCCTGCTCCATACAATGGACCTTCCGATTCTTCGTAGAAGGTGTGTTCGTCCAAAGTAGCTTCCCTTCGTCTCGACCTAGTCTCTTTTGAAGCGTTAGAGCTGCGGCGGTTCCCTACGCGTACGCGATCACTGTCGCGTTTCTCGGCGTATTGAACGGCGATAGGGCCTAGTTTGACACCCATCACCTCCAAAATTTTTAAAACAGGTTGTAGCCCTTCGTTATAAATGCATGCCGCTGTTTGGCAAGCAATTTCCACGGTTTTTCTTGATGATGTTTCTTGAAACATCTTTGTTACAAACTTTACACTTCACATATTGTTGTAATGTAGAAAAAACAAGAAAAAACTGAATAATACTATATCCAGCCGTTGGATCGATGTGTACATCGAAACTTGTATCGTCCGATTTTTTTAATTTTGCTGCACTCGCACTAGCATGACTCGTATCTGCTTCAGACTGGTGTGGAAGCACTCCACGAAATTTTCTTTTTTTAGATTTCGAACTTGGACGTCGCCACGTGGCACTTTGTTGCGAAGTCTTTTTATCCATTATAACAATCCTGAGCGCAGAGATGTTGCCGTTACGAAGTTTCAAATTAGACTGATGAAATAACAGTTTAGCATCGTTGCCGAGTGATTTTCTTTTGAAAAATGCACGTGTTAAGGTCTTATTACATGAGTATAGACCCGAAAACAGAATATACCTAAGCAAGGGGTACTACATTAACAAAAGAACACGGCTATTCAATTGTATAGAGTCAGATATACAGGGACCGTCCGAGCGGCGTGAAAGGGATCGCCGGGTACTCTCAGGTAGTCACCTAACGGTCGCCAAAAAATGTAGTTAGACTCGTCCGATCTTTATGAAATTTCGAGATGACATTTTTGAAGATATGTACTTTCAAAATTTAAAAAAAAAAAAAAATCGATTTTTTTAAATTTCCAAAGTGAGAAGACGCCTTAAATAAATTGAGCTCTATTAACGGACAACACCACTGTGACCCCCTATTTTTTTCACATTTTTCAAGAATTTTTTTTTGTGGGGAAAAAAGAGATATTCGAAAAATTTTTTTGGGTTTTGTTCCTTGTTTATTAATGTATCAAAAAACATTTTTTTCACATTTTTCACGCCGCCTGGTGGCGCTGGGGAAGCTCTCGCGTCATCTCCGCAGTGGTTCGCGGCACGCAGCAGAACTCTCTTCAACGTCGATCTGAAAAAAAATACCGAGTGTTTTCGTTAATAATATGATATTTTGAAGAGAAGTACATAGGGATTTTGAAAAATATTGATTTTTAAAAAATAGGCACGCCTTTAAAATTAAAGAATGATTTTTGAGCAAAATTTCTCGTCGAAAATAGGCTATAACTTTTATAATTATTGAGATATCGAAAAAATCTTATGTACTTCTCTAGATAATCTACTTTTATTAATACAGTAAAAATTTGAAGTCGATCGGATAAAAATTGCTCGAGTTATGCTGCGTGCCGCACTCAAAAAAGTGGTTTTGAGAAAAACGCGTTCAAAGTTGGGACCCCGAGCGTCGCGGACCGCTGCACCGCTCCACAAAATATTCAATATCTACGAAAATAATTATTTTTTCGACCTGGGTCCAATGGCATTTCAATCTTAAAAGTATTTTAGATTTTTTAAAATGGTTTTCAAAAAATCGATTTTTTGAAGCCGTCACAGTGGTGTTGTCCGTTAAAGTATATATGGCCAAGTGCGGGAGGCTTTATTGTTGCTATTGTGTTTTATAAAATCTCCAAATAATGTTCAATGAAAGGTGAAAAAAATTAAGTTTGAAAAGACAGTTCTATACAACTAGATCAAGAAAAAAAAATCAGTATAAATAAAAGTCCGATTCAAAAGAAATGTTCAACGAAAGTAATTAGATTGAAAAAAAAATACGGTCGGAGTACTTGGCGAGTTCGTGACTATGAGTGATACATTTAATTTATTATTAAATGATTCACATAATTCATTATGGCTCGCTGTCGGTGACAACTGTACTGTATAGCAACGGTATTATCAAACTTCATTTTTTTCACCAACGTTCAACGTTATTTGAAGATTTTTTAGAACACAATAAATCCTCCAGTACTTGGCCATATATATTTTAATAGAGCTCAATTTATTTAAAAACTCTTAGTGGAATCCCATCTTAGCATTTTGCGATGATTGAGTCATCATTGTTCTATGCGATTTTATTTTTATTTCATAATTTTTTTGAGAGGGGTCTCTCTTATAACTTTTTATGAGGATTTCATTTTCTGAGGGATCTTTGTAAGGGAGCATTATTAGAGGGGTATTATATAATAGCTGTACCTGCATGAAAATATGAATCATGCCCGTAGCATGAGAATAGCTGTGACTTTCTTTTTATCCAAAATTGAAATCCCAGCCACCGTTCATTCTCTTTGTTTACAACTTATGTTTGAAGAGTTAGTGAACGTTTCTTTATTAATTGATATACAAACGAATCGGATTATTAATAAATGGGAAACTATTTAAGATATACGAATATACGTCTTGATTGTTTGAGGACTCTTGTGGAAGTAACAAGAGAGAGAAAAAAATAATATGAACAAAAAAAACATCGCTCGGATGGACTGTGTTATTTTATTTCCGATAAATAATCGTTGAATTAGTAATTCTTTTATTTTCATTTATCTGTACATTTTTTAATTACTGATGAGTTTGTAAAGTTGAACATTGAACAAAAAATTTGATTTTCTTTGCATCTCCGTAAAAAACTACATATATTGGAATGTTATACCGTCGTAAACCTATTGTGGATCAAAGGCTTTCTACCTGTGAAAGATTCGTTAAATCGGTACAGTGGTGGTCCTCCAGTGATAAACGGACAAACTTTCTTTTGGCTACGGATTTTAATATGGAACATTCCACCTCTAATCGGTCACATTTGAAATTGGCATTATTTATTGTGTTGATTTTTTTTTCTTTCAGCGCTCATTAAAAGCAACTCGCCTCATTATTTCAAATTTTTATCTCAACACGTTTAACGGAAACAAATTTTTGAAGAAATTTTCGATTTTTTTCTTCAAATATCAATAGCGCCCTCAAAAATCAAGCAAACCGAATGGATGAGGGGCTCAATATTGTTGTTTTGAAACGTACTTTCGTTTAAAAATATGCAATAATTCTTTAAAATATTATGTAAATCAATTTTTTGAATGCTATGCAAGAAATGTTTTTTTTCCACAGTGTTAGCCCCCTTTGTTTTTGCTGTTAAATTTTTATAAGGAACTATCATTTTTTTGATGACTTTTAAGCCTAGTTTGATGATGGGGAAATCATCCGTTGTATTTTTTTGTAATTAAAATGTGGATTTTTTAAGAATCAATTACCTATTATAATTCGCTGAAAAATCGAACAAAACGAATGGACGAAGGGGTCAATATTTTTGTTCTAAAAAGTACTTTTGTTTAAAAATATGTGAAAAATTATTCATTTCATTTAGCTATTTCAGTTCCAAGCAAAAAAACCTTTTTTTACATAGCGCATATACCAATTAATTTGCTTCTTTAATTTTTGTATGAAAGCATAATTTATACCATGAATTTTAGGCTAAGTCTTATTGTGAGAAAATAGTTCTATTTTTCAATTCGACAATTCTATTAAAGATTTTTGTTATTCTCTAGATTAATATTGCCCCACTATCAAACTCGGCTTAAAAGTAATCAAAAAAGTGATAGTTTCCTAAAAAATTCTACAGCAAAAACGAAGGGGACGTACATTGTGAAAAAAAACATTTTTTGCTCAAAATAAAAAAAATTATTTATGTAATCTTTAGATAATCGTTGACATATTTTCAAATGAAAGTACTTGTCAAAACGAAAATTCTGGCCTCTCATCCATTCGATTTGTTTGATTTTTCAGGGGCTTGTAGATAATTGATTTTTTTATAAATCCATCCATCTTAAAGTAAAAAATTTAACCCCCTCATCCATTCGGTTTGCTCGATTTTTCAGGGTTATTGATATTTGATGAAAAACATCGGAAAAATCTTCAAAAATTCGTTGCAGCTGAACGTGTTGAGACAAAAATTTGAAAAAATGAGGTGAGCTGCTTTCAATGAGCGCTGAAAGAGAAAACAAATCAACACAATAAAAAATGCCAATTTTAAACGTAGTCGCTTTGGCGTGGAACGCCCCAAATATACTAACTGTTCCCGCAGTTTCGCCCGCGGCAAGAAAAATCGTTATTAATAACAATTATAATAACAATTATATGCTAATCTAGTAAAATTTAGTAATTTCTGTACGAATAATATGAAACTTTTATTTTGTAATGTAGCATGAATAATATTATGCTATTGTCTTCTCATTTTTATCTGTTTTATATATAATATGAGTCAATGAGTCAATTAGCCGATGAGCCAATGAACCAAGATATCGAGGTGATATGTAACCTGAATGGTTACTTGCCATTCTCTTCCCATTTTGAACATGGTTTTTAGTTTTTTTTTTTTTTCATACTAAAACTCTCCAACAAAAGCTGCTCAATAAAATATTGTATATAACAAAATTTTCAAATTTTTTATCACTTCACTAAAATAGCTGTAACTTTTGTTCCGTCTAAAATAGGAACCCCAGCCACCGCTCATTCTCTTTGTTTTTGAATTACCTTTCAATTGCTGATTTGTTTTTTTTGTTTATATGCATTTTTTAATTACTAATACATTTTTTAAGTTGAACTTTGAATAAAAAATTTGAACGTTTTTTTTCACATTTCTATAAACAACAGTATATGGAAATGTTATACAGCCTACAACCTAGTTGTGAATCATGAGATTTCTTCCTGTGAAAGATTCATCGAAATCAGTTCAGTGCTTCTCGATTGATGAGTGGCCAAACTTTTTTTCGCCAATAGGTTTATATATATATATATATATATATATATATATATATATATATATATATATATATATATATATATCTTCGCTATCATATACACCGATATACACACAAATATTTGTGTGTATTTATATATATATACGTACATACTTTCATTTTAATCTCGTGTAAAAATATCTACATGCTCGATGACCTCGTAGAATACCAGTCGTTCCCATCGACTTTATCTTCAAGCCTTAAATAGCCTGCTTAAACACGGAATCGAGCATACCAGGGTAATTTATATGGGTATTAAAATGTCGAATCTCTTCTTCTCTTTTCGCCATTATTTTTCTGTCTTTTTTCGTATAGTTTTTTCCGTTGTGTACGCACAGAAAAAAAATGTCAATAAATATATGAAGTATTGTAGGGAGAGCGGTTGGTTCGGTGGATAAGGGCTCGAGTTTACACGCCGCGGGTCCCAGGTTCGAAACCCGGCCAAAACACCAATGAAAATTTGAAAATTTTTTCAAGTGTTTCTGCTGCAATCCCGGATGGTTCGGATTCCACCTTCATAAATCCATGGTCAAAAAACACCTCTCTGTGATGCATGAGCGGTCGGTGTACGGCTTTGGTGGTTTCCCGTGGACGGTTCTCATCGTGCGGATGATGGCCCTCTAGCCGTGCATTGGCTGGCTCATTGCATTACAGCTGAGGAGCTGCTTGCCTGAGCGCCTCTGGTGGCCGTGCTTGAGCGTGCTCGCATTGTCACCCGAGGATATTAGTCAGGTACCGGCTGTATCGGCAAGGTTTTCTGCAGTTTCCCTTCGCCCTCGGTAAATGCGATACAGTGCGGGAATAAGTCCGCTGCAGCCGCAACTGTGGGGGAATGGAGGGAAGGGTGGATAAATAGTTTAAAAGGGTGGGGGGAGAGCTAAGAGGAAAGAACCCTGAGCCGCGAATGTAACAGTGGCGGGGGCGATTGGTTACAAACCCCAATTAAAAATTATGAAGTATTGTCCCTCTCCAAATGAAATTGCATCATTCATCGGAACTGCAGCTAAGTTATAGGGGGCGGGCGGGCAAAGTGAGACACCGGCGCCAAGTGCCGCTGGCCCTCCCGCAAAGAAAATTGAATTTATTTTCCAGCAAAACTGAAATATGAATATCACACTGTCATAAAAAAAAACTATTAACCAGACTGTAACCGCATTTGCAAATTATTAGTTGTATATTAAAGGTAGCCTCCATCAAAAATGTTGGAACATACAAGATTTTCAAGAATTTTTTTCTCTAAACCCGCCCAAAATATTCAGTAAAAAACTTGTGATCTTTATCGATACATACTCTGAGTATTCAATACAATTTTTATATATCGATTTCTATAAATATTTATATGACTTATCTTGCCATATTTACAACGCCCGAAACTCGAGGGGCACCACTAGAACACGAGATGATCTAAAATAAAAAAAATTATTAAAATATATGGGCATGGCTATAGCCCTATCCCTAAAAAAGCAAGACAATTTATGTTATCGATTTTTAATAATGATTTGAAAATGAATTTACAAAAAACGGAGGATTTTTTTTACGTCAATCTGTTTATAAAAAATAAATAGATTAAGAAAAATTGATAAGTTTGTGAAGTGGGATAGCGAGACTAATGAAGACTGCAATACCGAAAGGAAATGCAAAGTCGGTCTGTAATTGCATTTTATTTTGAGTGGAGTGCCCTCGTGAAGAAACCCGTTTCGAGAAAAATGTGTTTTAAGGACGAACAATTGTGGTAATCCCGTGAAAAAGTTTCACGGGATTGTATTCAGACTGCTACAATACACAGAAAAGCGGTCTATACGGACACGCACGCGCACTATGAAATATCGTTTCTTCTCACGATCGTGCAACGTCGCGGTGAGCAGATGGGAGTATCGTTCTTATTTCTGTATCACTGTTATGAGTAGTGAAAAAATTATCAATAATGTAGAAACAAGAACGATATAAAGGAAAAATTATAAAGAATACACATTTGGAAAAAAACGTTGAAATTTATCAAATTTTTATTATATTTCGTGAATTTATATAAGGCTCACGATCAATGTCATATAATTGTACCAAAGACTACATTTTAAATGTAGGTTTTATGTAAACTGCAATAAATAATAACCCCATGTGCTTGTGTGGCTATACACAGTCACTGCGGGGCGGTTACAGTGTTGCCGGATCGTATTTCCCCTGTTCGCGTACGGGTAAAAACTTCATGAAAGCTTACATCTTCTTATAGTTATATCTCGACTTCAAAACGGTCAATCAGAGTTATTTTTCGTTTCAATTCTCTGCAAAACATTCGTTTACATCATACTATTTTTTTAACTAAAATCCGTTGAGGCGTTTCTTTCGTTCGATTGAAAGAAGAGCGACAGACCGTGCCTACAGCTTTATATACGCGATAATACGGATTAAACATTCTAGCTTACCTCCGGTTCTCACTGGTCAAATATTTCTAAATTTTAGGAGCGCACAGATACTGCAGTCTTTCAGAAGTTATAAAAACTTCAAGGAAATCTGTCGATGCGTCGATTTGCGATCTGATCTCAAATTTTTGCGCACCATTTCTGAAATATTATACAATGGAAATATCAATAAAAATTCGATTTTTCCAAAATTTAGATAGGACCTTGAAAGTTTCCACTCGCTGATGATACTTGCCTATCTCTGAAGACTTATTTATTAAGAAAGTTTTGCTCCTACTTTGACGGATGCGCTGGATGCCGGGGATCCCCATGCTTATACACAGGCTAGTCAATTTGATTTTTTATCTTCTTCTCTCTCTTTCTTCTTTCCGTTTCGCTTTTCCGATCTGCGAAGTTGCCACGACAAAGGCTTGTGCGGCCATGTCCCAAGGAATTCGACAAATTTTCATATGTTAATTCGTTATATCTCAAGACATGCGTGGTAAATCAGGTCCATTTTTTTCTATGTCACTGTAATATATGAATAAGTCTGTATTTGATTCAATTTTCAATGAGCCACCACCTTTTTAACTGGACGATGATATTTAATCATTTCTTACGTCAAAGGAGTACGTGCCATAAGGCTCTGCGCAATTTAGAGGCAGCTTTACGATTTTTTATCTCAGAAAGTAGGTGGTTAATCTTGTTTGAATTTCGCAAGTACACGCGAAATATGTTTCCAAAAGTGCTATTGACATTTCAAAGACCTGCCATCTTTTTGAAATTCAAGTAGAACTCCCTTAAAATCTGTACTTATCGTAATTTCGAATTTAATTTTTTAGATAACATTCTTGAAATGTTATACACCGAAAATACCGAAAAAACGAAATCGATTTTTCCAAAAATTATGATGGGATGGTGAAGTTAAGACTTCCTAATTATTATTAATTTCGTATTGTAAATATTATAATTAAATGATAAAAATTGAAACAAAATTGTTTTAAGGAAGAGTGACACATACGGTCGTGCCAATCATTTTATTTCACAAAAATTTCAGTGCTTAGCGGTTCAAAAAAACTTCAATAAACAATATTAATAAAACATTCAAAAACAATGTACACACAGGCATCTGTCAGAGTTACGGGAACCAGCAACGGCCTAAAGTATGCCGAAACTATTAAGAGGGCACATAGTTATGGAGGCATCATCTATTGTTGTTTCGATATAATTTTTTTTTTTTTGTTATGCTGATATTTCAATAAATACGCATACAGTCGCGTTAAATTATTGCTCACAACCATGTTCATCTGTAATGGAAAGTATGTTCCAAATTTGGTAATGTAATTTTTTGTCGGTTTCTCAAATATTCTGGACGAAAAATATGTTAAAATCAGCTGATCGCGGTCAAACGCATAACTCCCGTCTTTTGTGGCGCAGGCAGTCCACAGTTAAAAAATTTCACAGCCCGATCCCTGGTGTCTCCACACTTTTAAGTATTCACCGTATATTCATTTTATATAAAAATATCGAATGTTAATATAAGCAATAACTTAATATATCATTCATATAAGCATTAAACTTGTGTTCTTTAGTCGATAATTTTATGAAAGTTTTGAAGCGACTATATTATTTTTTTATACTTTTCGGGGTCTCACTTCACCCTGATGTTTCACTTTGTCCGATTCTCCCCTATCGGTTTTTTTGTCCGGTTTGGTTGTATGCATCGTTTGGTAAATCTACGCTTGGTATGGCAAGCGGATTGCATATTCGAGTGCAGCCATAACATAATTTTCTTAACGCTCAACAGCGCCAAGATTCTTATATGTTTAAAAAAAAATGGCGGTTTGTATCGGTTAAAGGAAAACGGAAGTTTATTATAAAGTTCTAAATTTTGCAGGTACTTCGTGCTTCAGGAATGTAAACGTTCATATGGGGCATTCTATGCCAAACCGACCAGTCCGTGACCCTGACTATTTTTGATTTTGTTGAAATTTTTTTATTTTCAAGTAGCTACTGAAAGGAGTATTTAGGAATTTCTTCGATTTTTATCTCAATCCGTTTCAAAATAACGAATTTTTCAAAATTTCGCGTGAAATTTTTTAAATGCTTGTAGCTTTTTCAACAGCAGAGATATCAAAATAAAATAGTGGATCATTTTTTCGTCTCGAATTGCAGTTTCATAAAAAAAATACAAAAAATTATCAAAAGGCAATTTCATACGTTTTTGTTTTAGTTTTAATCCAAAAATATTTTTTTTCAAAACTTGGACCGTTTTGATTTTTTTGGAAAAAATTACCATTTTTCTAGACATATTTTTACATGTTTCAAAAAATTCACAGCTTGTCATATCCATACCTTCTATTTTTTTCTTACTTTTTATCACGTGTAAACCAATAATTATTAGTTGTTAATCCTGAATAATATTTTTTTATTATTTTTTTCCACTCATAATTCCATTCCTTAAGAAACTGTGAATAGAAAAAAAAAATTTTAAATATTGGAATTGATCTCCATGTTTTTTTTTTCAGTTTCCAACCGAACATTTTTTTTCACAACTTGGGCTGTTTTGATTTTTCTGAAAAAATTCACCATCTTTTATGACACACTTTTACAGGTGCCCAAAAAATCTGCAGCTTGTGAAATCCATAAATTCTATTTTTTTTTTCAATTCTCTGATTATCAATTATGATGACCAATGATTATCAATTATTAAACCTTATTCATGAATATCACAAGCTGCGAATTTTTTGGGACGTGTTAAAATGTGTTGTGAAAAATAGTGAATTTTTTCAAAAAAATCAAAATGGCTCAAGTTGTGAAAAAAAAATTTTGGTTGAAACCTAAAAAAAAAAAACATAGAGATCAGTTCCATCGTTTTTTTTTCTTTCTATTCATGATTTCTTAAAAAATGGAATTACGAGTGGAAAAAAATAATAAAAAAATACAATTCAAGATTGACAACTAATAATTATTGGTTTACACGTGGTAAAAAATAAGAAAAAAAATAGAAGATGTGGATATCACAAGCTGTGAATTTTTTGAGATATGTAAAAAATATGTTTAGAAAAATGGTGATTTTTTTTTTAAATCAAAACGGTTCAAGTTTTGAAAAAAAGTATATTGTTGGATTTAAACTTAAAAAAAGTTTTGATTATTTTTTTTATGAAACTACAATTCAAGACGAAAAAAATGACCTACTATTTTATTTTGACAGCTCTGTTGTTGAAAAAGGTATGTGCATTTAAAAAAAATTCGTGCAAAATTTTGAAAATTCGTTATTTTTACACGGGTTGCGATAAAAAATTTAAAAAAAATCCTAAAAACTCCTTTCAGTAGTTACTTGAAAATAAAAAAATTTCGACAAAATGAAAAATGGTCGGGGTACGGACTGGTCGGTTTGGCATAGAATGCCCCATATATTTCGAGTGGCGAAAACCGTATTCCAAGAACTGTGCTTCAAGTACGCGGTTCTACAATCGTTTTCTCCGTTCACGTTTGCTTTTTACTTTGAAACTCGCGAACGATCGCATACATACGATCGTTTGCTTCTCCGTCGAAATGAGTAAGGAAATCCATACTAAGCGTTATTGTGAGAGAAATAGAAAAAAAAAATTGGAGCAAATCAAAGCTTGCTCTGCAAAGGGTGACGAGATTGATAAGGAAAAAAAATATGATGAAAGAAGAAAAATGGAACTAATAGGGGGAATAAAAATCGGTGAAAAAGGTGGTGGTCTCGATCAATCGTTCATACGGCATGAGTCGGAGAGTTAACTAGGTCTTAATAAGGTAACCAGTTCCTGTACCCACTCTGTCTTTGTCCACTTTCATCTTTGATTTCACTCTCGCCTCCTCTCTCACTTTATTTCCATTTGCACGTATTTACATGTGTGTGTGTGTGTGTGTGTGTATATATATATATATATATATATATAAACATATGAATATACATATAATCTATAAATAATTGTAAAGTTGAATGCGGACTAGGTAAAGGCATTTATATGGGTGTAACCATTGGGATTGACAATTGCTACGTTTTGAAAACGGGGCAGTATCTTTCGTCGTTATTTGACTATGTAAAATACAGATATGGTTGTGCATAAAATCGTGTGGGCAGACACGACCGAACAAAAGTTTAGGTACACCGATCGAGTTTTTGACCCGGATAAAAAGTTGGATAATTTGGTTGAAAAAATTAAATTATAAACTAAATTTGCAAACGGTGTTTTCAAGTGGACAAATCCAGCTTCATTTTGGTTTTTTTTTTTTTTTTTTTTTTTCAACAGTTGCGATTTTTTTTGCACCCGGTACGCAGTTTTGAAAATGTCTGTTGCCTTGCGATTTTCTCACTCCGTAAAATTGAGCGCCGGGCTTTTAAAAAACGGTAAAATAACTTTTTGGTCAGAAAACATCGAGAAGGAGATTTGAAGTTTTTATTTAGTTGTTGGGAAAAAATTCTGCGATTTTTTTTGCGCAGATATTTAGTTTTTGTAAACAAATACTAGTTTTGAAATATGCGGCACCGCTCGGAAATAATGGGGTTTAATATAATATGTTTAAGGAGCGACAAGTTGTATTCTGGTATTTTTAATTTTTTTTCGATTTTTTTTATAGCCATTTCTAGTCGACATTTTTTTAAAATAAAAAAACAAAATGGTTATGAAAAATTCTTAAAAAATGTAAGTGTATTCAGGAGTATGGAATTACGAGAAAAATTTTATGCAAAAGTAAAGTTCGACAACTTTCAATCAGAAATGCGGTTATAAAAAAAAAAAATGTATGAAAAGTCAAAAAAAATTCTAATGCTTTCAAAATTTTTAGATAAGACTTTTTCTTTTCGAGTATATTCGAGTGCGTTTCGAGTACGAGTGTGTTTACAGCACTCGTACTCGTGCGAATATGCATCACAAGCCTTCGGCTCATGCCGCAACTTATTCGCACGCGCGATGTAATTCGTCGTTTTCCGCACTTGTTACTTTGTGATATTTGCCTTAAAAGTTTGATTTGAGATTCGATAATCAATTGTAGTTATGTTCAATTCGTCGATCAGTGCAGTAAAGTATGCTAAAAGATGGGTTCTTTCCAAATTCATGCGGTAAACTAACGATAAGACAAAAAACGAATTGTTGAGAAATAAGCCACTTTCCGCACGCTGTACATCAGGCGAAAATCAAACTTTTGCAGCAGGCTTCACAAAATTAGTATATTACGCCGTTAGGGAGGCAAAGCCGGTTATGTCAAACAGCGTGCAAAATTGACGACGCTGAAGTTTGCAACGTTGGAGTCCAACGAAATGAACGAAAAAAAAAATGTTTGTAATTCACCAATTTTTTATTTCACGAATTATTCGTGTAGGTTGAAAAACTACGAATTGCAAATTCGGCAGGGAACAAAATTGGAGAATTACTAGACTTATTGGAGTTTTTTTTAGATCATTTCGCTGGACTCCAACGTTGCAAACTTCAGAGTCATGCAAAATTGCTACCCGAGCCAAAGGCGAGGGTGGCAAATACGCGGTTTGGGATAGCCTCTTTCCCTCCCGTGTTGCGTATATTATTTTTCATCACATCTCCGCGGACAATTCGACTTACGCATAGCGGAGAGTCGAACTTTCCGCGGAGTTGTGGTGAAAAAAATATTTTTTTTGCATCGGTCTAGTATGCGTATACAAGTCTGAACGCTCATACACTCGAGCTATTTCTCTCAGTTGCTCCCTGGTGCTCCTGCTTATTTTTTCCTCGTTCTTCTTCCGCATCTTATCTCATCTTATTCCTTTTTTTCTTCTTTCGGGTTTTCTTTGCCCCCCCCCCCCCCCCTTTCGCTTCGCATTTTCTCACCATATCTCAATTGTTTCTCCTCTCCTTTCTTCCAATGCGTTCGCCTCCGTGGTATGTTTGTTCTTCCTCAACTCGTTGCTCCTCAGTTTGCGTCGATATAGTTTTAAAAAAGTTCTGCTCGTACTTTGAGGATCGCGCAGGGCGCCAGGAGTCCCTATGCTTATACACAGGCTGGCCGCACTGCTGCCAACCTGATATTTCTATCTACCTCTCTCTCCCTCTCTCTTTCTTCTTTCTTTCTCTCTTTTCTGCTCTGCAAAGTTGCCGCTCCAAAGGCTTTTGCGGCCGTATCCCAAGGAATTCGACAAATTTTCATGGGTTAATTCGTTATATCTCATGACATGCGTGGTAAATCAGGTCTATTTTTTTCTATGTCACTATAATATATAAGGCTGTACTTGGTCCAATTTTTAATGAGCCATCACCTTTTTAACTATATGATATTAAATCATTTCCTCGTCAAAACAGCATGTGCCATAAGGCTCTGTGCAATTTGGAGGTAACTTTACGATTTCTTATCTCAGAAAGTAGGTGATCGATCTTATTTAAATTTTGCAGGTACACGCGGAATATGTTTCCGAAAGTGCAATTAAAATTTCAAAGACCTGCCGTCTTTTTGAGATTGCAGAACTCCCTTAGGAGAACACAATACGAATGGATTTTGATCACGTGTTCTCTCTCTCTCTCTCTCTCTCTCTCTTTACTTCTCTATTTTCAACTGATTTTGTTAAAAGTTCGTTGTCGTTTAGTACCTACTGAAAGGAATTTTTGGGAAAATTTCAAGATTTTTATCTCAACCCATAATAAAATTATGAAACTTGTAATAATTTTAATTACAATAAAAAATTTTATTCAACAAGATATCGATTTTTCATGGATATAAGGATGGAATAATGTATCTCATCCGAAGTTTCACGCCGAATATTATTAATTGATTTTCACAAAGGGCCAATTCGATTCAATGAACAGAAATTACAAATATATATATATATATAGCCGTTGCCAAACGTATTAGGCACCCTGTAATTGTTCTATTCGGACAAAAAGACAAATATCTCGGTGAAAAAAATCGTAAACGATTTTAGCAAACAAGCTTTTAAAGCGGCCAAATTCAGATCTATTTTGCTGTTTTTGTTTAATTTTTACGATTTTTTTGCACACGGTACGTAATTTTAAAAATTACTGTTTTTTGCGATTGTCTCACTTTGCGAAATCGGGTGCTGGGCTTAAAAAAAATGGTTAAACTGACTGTTTGGTCAGAAAACCTTCAGACGATGAGATCGTACATGTCTCTTAACTTCAATATACGTGTGCGTATCAGATAAAATTTCAATTTTCACACATATGCTCACACATATATAGCCCATTCCGGCAGCTAAATCTGAATTTGTAACTTGCTTTTTATGATTTCGTACGAATGACGAAAAATTCATTACGAACTTGTTTCAGTGAACTTATCCTGAGGAGCTTGAATACTCAAATGTTTTAGTATTCGAATACTCGGATGCGATGATCGATAAGGTGGATGTATCCTCCGGGGATTGATTGTCGAGGTATTGAACTGATCAGGTGTTGGGCAGCCCAGCATCCTTAAGCTGAGGTTGAATCCTCGATGAGGCTCACCGATAGGACCCCGTTCACCGGACTTTTCGTTCGATTGAGAATCGTCGGTTAGACTACGACGTAGGCTGTGGACGGAAAAAAATGATCTGCAAAAATTAATAGTCGATATTTAAAATTTACTGAAACTAAAACAAAGTTTTACAAACTCGTTTTACAATATGTTCCATTACAAAATAATGGATTTAATGTGTTTTTTTACTTTCTGATCAATTATTAATGTTGATCTAAACTGTTGAAAACTCAAAGTCCACAGTAAAAAAATGACATAGCAGAAATTACAAATAAAAACGACGAATCCCACTGTGTATGAAATGTAAAATTTACAGGGTCCCCAGTAAAATATTTAATACGCATAGGAAAATAAACTGTGAACCAATACTATTTACTGATGTTGAAAATTATAAAAAATGTTAAACTGCATGCATGAAAAATTGTAATTTTAAAATATCAAAATTGTGTACTTCCAACAGAGAATGGTCAGTTGCAAATGGATCATTTGCAAAATGGATTATGGATCAGTTGCAAAAATTCGTCGTGCGTGCGAGAACGATGCAAGATGGCGGACCCATGAGCTCGACTCATGCACAAGCTCAAAACATCAAGCAATTACATTTTAGCGAAGTTTAGTCAAATATTATTAAGATTAAACTTGATCGCGAACATTAAATAATGTTCAATTTTCATTTTTGTTTCTTACCGATTTATTTTCAATTTGTTTCATAATTGTTGCCTAGTTTACAAAATATCTGGTTATCTTTTTTAGAAGGATCCCTAGATTTACTTGCCACTTTTCCGGCTAAGTACTTGATGAATCTTTTCGAGGCAAGACATCTGGCAAAACTTTTTGTATGATTGGAAAAAAATAAAAGATAAGGATGGTGTCGGATAAATAGCCCTCTTTCTCTTTCTCTCTCTCTCTCTCTCTCTCTCTCTCACACACACACACACACACACACACACACACACACACACACACACACACACACACCCATTCACTGTGTACCTTGGTCATTCAGAACATGGGTAGACGAAATGAGAAAGAGAAAAGAGTAACAGCGAGCAGAGTGTTGGAGAGTAGCTGATGATGGTGCTCACTGATTCGATCTCTCTTGTCTTATACCTTCTTCCTCTCTTCTTCGACACAAAGGCAGGGGAGAACGAGAAACATAGAATGTAGAAGTATCTATACTTTGTGGCGTCGGCTTTGCGGCGTTGCCGTTTCGTCTTTTCGTATCTTAAACTTTGCATTATATATATATGAGGCATTCCACGACATTTCATCTAGCCCGTGACCCCGACCAGTTTCAATTGAGGTGAATTTTTTTTTTTTTTTTTAATAGTACCCCATGAAACGAATATGCACACCAATTTTTCGATTTTTATCTGATGTTTTTCAAGAGTGACAATTTTCCGAAAGGTTTGAATTTTGGAAATTTCGAAAGGGTTCTAACGCCGATACCTTTTAAACTAATAGAGATATCGACAAATGACAATATATCGATTTTTTTCATTTTGATTCGTACTATCGTGAAAAAATGAGAAATTTTTTTTTCTAAAATAGTATGATCAATTATATGATTTTTATCGCTGGTTTCATCATGGGCCCATTTTTCCTTCTATTTTTTTCTGAATTAACACATATTTTTTAAAATAAAGTTGATTTCTCTGTTACTCAAATCATTTCGATAGACGGTATTAACGATTGTATTATTTTTTTAACCTATCTCATTTGTGGTTATATTTTTAAAAAAAGTTTTGAGCTTTTTGAAGAAAAAAATTATTTTTCCTGCCTATTTAATTTTTTTCTTACTAATAACAATTTTGATCAATTTTATAGCCAATTCAACAATTCTTAGTTGGATGTAATTGTTGAAGAAAAATTATTCATATACATTCATTGCTAAAACCAATTTAAAAAATCATAAAAGACTGCCTATATGTATTAGTTCATAAGCGATTGAATCCGATTGAAAGTGGTTAAATTCCCAATAACTTCGATCAAAATTGTTATAAGTAAGAAAAAATTTGGATATATTACGGAAAAAAATATTTTCCTTTTCGAAAAGTTCAGATTTGTTTTTTACTTTTATATAAGGATGCTCCGTCACGAACCTCTTACCAACGGAAAAAAAATAATTTTTAAGTATATCATAGATAAGGTATCCATATTCACGTATGCAAAGTTTCAGGTAAGGTCAACGACTAAATAAGAGAGATAATAATGGTTAACGTTGGGATTTTTAATACTGGGCTTACGGAAAAGTCACCGTCAAAATACTTGTATCAAGTGATATCTTCGCATTCACGCAACGGATATTGAGCAAAAACTACACTAACGTTGATTAGGTTAAAAGGATTCCAAATATAATACAAACATTTTGGATCATCGACTTATGTAAAAAGATATTTAATGTTAAAATGTCGAAATACTTGAAGTTTCGAAAGATTTCGCGATCGTATGAAGATTCGGCAGCGTCGCAGAAATCAGGTGTTCTGTAAAACGCAAAAGTGCATGCGCGAGAATTAAATCATCAGCTACCTAATCTTAAATTCGTTTGTGACGTATAAGTAGAAAAGTTGGTTTCATCGTAATAAAATAAATAATTTAATCGATTAACGAAATCTATCATCTATTTCTCAACGATAATGAAAAATTATTTTTTTATTACAAAGTAAACATACATTTTAGAAATTTCAGATCACGTAGTATTTATTAAAATTTATAAATATCTTAATAAATTACCAAAGCAAAATATATGCATCAAATCAAGTCTTTCTGAGTTATTGAACTGTTTGGTCAATGCATTTTTTCAATAAACAATACGCCGTAAGCTCTTTTAAAAAACAAAAATTTTATACACATTGACCCGCGATCAGCTGGGTGTCATGAGTACGACAAAGAAATCAGAGGAGAGAGTGAGATGGAGAATTGCGATGTTGCCGCACTTCTCTCTATGCAGTACCGTAACACAAAATTGTACTAATTTTACGTTTATAACCAACTGCATCATGACAAATATGCGAATCACTAAAAAAAAAAAAAAAACACGGGCCCTGCTTATGCGTCCACGCAATCCGGCCCTACGTGACGGAGCTTCCTTAATTACAATCAAAATAGGCTTAAAAATCATAAACTCGATAATATCATCGAAACAGGGTTACAAATGATAAAATCGATAATATCATTTGAATTTATGTTCGAAACGAAAAATTTCGTTTTATTTCAAAAATAAAATATATCCATTCCAAAAAAAAAAAATATAAAGCAAAATGGGCCCACGATTGGACCAGCGTTAAAAATCGTATTATTGGTCATACTATTTCAGAGAATTTTTTGAAAAATAAAAAAAATGGCAATCATCTGTGAAAAAAACATTGTTTATTTCAGAACTTTCCAAAATCCAAAATTTCGAAAAATTCTAACTCTCGACAGACACGAGGTAAAAGCTAAGATTTGGTGTGCGCACACGTTTCATGGGGTACTATTATATTTAACGAAAAAAAATAGAAGCCAAATAGTGGTAGAAACTTTGGGGGATGTATAAATGGCAGCATAAAAAACTGATGGAAAGTAGTGATTTTCGAAAATTTCAAAAAAGTCATAGTAATTCGAAAACGGTGAGACTTTCACTAGGGTCACGTTTTGATATTCCGATAGGTCACGATCCAGGCTATCATCTCTTACAGTTTGATCCACTATTTATGGGACACCCTGTATATATGTATATTTATACATACATTTATATATAGTCCCTCAGATGGGCAAAGGAGGAGAAACAGCATCACGACATGTTGGCCGCGCCACAAGGCGCTTATGGAAACGAGGCCCAAGCGCACGGACGTCGCCATGACGCCCAGCGAACTTTGGGGACGTGCGGTCACAAGCCTTCCTCCGCCTTTTAAAATATATTGACGGTCTTGCGCACAGCCTCTCTTGGTTGCCTACGCTTCACGAATATCCGAGCTATAGAACGAGAAGAAAAAGAATGAACATGCGTAGAGAATGATGATGAGCCTGAAGGCTGCATGGTTGCGGGAATACACGCGTTAGCTCCTGGCATCAAGTCCTCATTTTCACGCTTTTCACTTTTCTCTTGCACTTAACTTCTTCGCTTCCTTTATTTTGGAAAATATCGTAAGGAGTCTCGAAGATTCTTATCAGGGAATGAATTGTAGAAGATGAAAAATTGTATGTGCGCGATGATTCTTGGCTACTTTAGGGAAATGGGGCACTCTGGACTTCAGAACATATTGTGGGATATGCCAATAAAATTCTTGAGTATGGCACGAACCACCGTTGGCAGAAATGGATACTTGAGTCATTTTGATATATGCGAATAAAACAGTTGGCTCCGTTGTATGTAGGGCTCGATAGGCACTTTATGGATATCTCATAATTTTGTTATGTCCATCCATTTGTCAGTCTGTCACAGGGTGATGTAACTTTTGCAATTTTCGAATGATTAAGGTGAAATTTAGTACGTTAATACATCTAATGAACCCAAACACGAACATAACACGTATTTTTATCATACATTTTTTTCATACTCAATTCATAGGATTCGATATTTTGGTCCTTTCCATAATATAGTTTTGTTTTATGTAAGCATACAAATTTTGCAGTTTTGAAAGCCGCACGCGAAGACAACGAAGCGGGATCGCGTAGAACCAATTCTCGATAAGGAATGAGAAAATAGTTGACTTCAGGATAATCATTTTGATAACTAATCAGTCATTTCGCATTAGCTCTTTCGGTATAGTCATTTCCTAGGAAAAGGTAATTTATCGTTTTGACCATGGTTCTGTGGGCGGCATCTAAACAATTTGTTTTGAAACACTTTTTACCCACTCGTCTACTGTATTTTCCTACGTTCGTTCCATGACTTTACCGGTAACGCATTTAACCGGTCGTATATGTCACTGTTATTATCGAATGTCGATTTTAGTGTGCTCACTCTTTTATCTTGTTATTGGAACAAAAACATTCGAGTGAAATAATCCAAATCTTTTAGTTATAAAATGGTTCTGCTAAGTCGAGGTTATTTATTTTTAACGGGAAGTTGTTAAGGTCAAAGGCTACATGCGGTATAATGTATTTCTGAGCAGCATGTTCTTCCAAATTTGTGGGAAACACGAGACGACGTTTGTAGTTCTACTCTTAGTTATCCACTGTCGTTCTGAGCTTGAGACGCATCTTCAAGCCAGTGTCTCGAAAAGTTTAAATGGTCTAAGCCTCAGAGGTTCAAAGAATAAGTACGGATGATGCTCTTTTTTCAATAAAAAAATTCGTTCCCAATTTTTTCTTTGCTGCACTGTTTTTGCGTTATTTATAAATTGGTGATAGCCAATTCGCTGCTTCAGAATCAGCAAGCGTACAGTGGCAAAAGCACGCGTAACCATTCCACGCTTCTTGTTGATGCACTGGTTTGGCTATTGGTAACTTATTAATCTCTCGTTAAGGGTACTCAGAAAAAAAGCCAAAGGACTTTCCTCGTCAGAATTTTGCAATCGCATTATTTTTAATATAGACCGTTTTATATTTTTAACGTCCCGTTCAGAGAAAACTTGCATATACCGCGGTTTCCACTCTTATATGTGTATACATATGTGTATACACGCTTCGTCTCGTCTTCCGCTATTAGCATCATAACCCGATCTCCCACTCGTATAACTTCTCTCATACATCAATCTCCCCTCAGTTCCCCTCTATCTTTCCCTTCTCCTGATCACTGTCTGTGTATCGTATCTCTTATGTGTATTCATCTTTGTTATCTCTGCCGCTTTATCTACCCACCGCTATCATAAAGCGCGCTGTATGTGCAGCAGTTCGACGCGTACGTACCAGAATTACAACTGCAAACTCCTTTCTCTTTCTTGCGGTCTACACTTGTCTCGCGTATTATCATTTGGAGTATAATTTTTGTTTTCTCCGATTCATGAACTTATACTTCATGCACTGCCGTGGAATTCGCACTGATACCCCTCTCTGTTCGCCCCCTCCCCCCTTCTTTTGACGAAGATCCGCAATCAGGGAATTCGTTGGATGGACCAAATAATTGAACAGAAATAATAAAACTAATTATAACTTCATTATATGTTTTATTGTGTATACACAAATAAAATCGATTTTTCCAAAAGTGTGGCAAATTTTTTTCATCTCCTCTGTACTCGTTTCCATCTCCTCAACGATGCACTGAGGTGCATCGTTTCAAAACTATTCTCACGATTGAGCTGGACGAATTGTACCGTCTCCTCTTCCCGGTGCAGATGGAGGATGGATTGGGAAATTATGTCGACCCTCAAATTTTGTGCGGTCGATTACACCTGCCTAAAAATCATAGTACAGAACTTTTCAGGTCGTTAACAGTCTGCCTCATCGCCGTATAAGGGTGCTTACACGGCGACCTGACAGTGCTTTGACACAAAATCTCATAGTGCAGCACATGCATAATGCCCCGATCAGGCTGCATGACCAGATCCGCGTCAACACGACTAATACCAAACACGAACCCGATTGATCTGCCTCACCGGGGGCCATTACTATGCTCCCCCTGAATAAATACATACCCGCGGGTACGTATATATTTTTTTTAGATTAGGACTTTATTTATCATTACATTTATATTGTCATTAATACTTTTCCCTCATATTGTTATCACTTTTAACGGGAGAAATCAGTTTAGGAGGCCGAAATTTTGGTGTTTATCATGAATTTTTTTTTAACAGGGAAGGAATCATCACAATTTGTTTAAACTTGGAGGATATTTTATTCATATTTTGAAGTAGACTTTGTAATTTTTTCAAGTCATTTCCGCCGGAAATAGCGGAGTTAGAAGCTGCTGTCCATGGACGACTTTTTTTCAACTGGTGGGCATTCCAGCTCAAAAAGTTATTGACCAATCGTTCTGAAAATTTGTGTGAATATTCTTTATTCAATTACAATCTATATGAACATATTACAATATATATGAATATATATCTCTGGGATGATATTATTATTGAAAATATTCTTTTTAATGCAAAAAAGGTTAAAAAGCATGGTATAAAACATGACATTGTGTTCAAACACCTCAAAAACATGCAATTTTCAACTTTTTCGATCACAATTAGGTTCATATTCTTAGGAAATATGTTGTTAACGAAAAAAGAAAATTGTAATGATTACAGATAAAAATTGTGACTTCAGGAATGCCCACCAGCAAAAAACTCGGATGGCGATCGTCCATGGACAGCAGCTTCTAACGCCACTATTTCCGGTGGAAATGACTTGAAAAAATTACCAAGTGTACGTCAAAACGTGAATAAAATATTCTCCAAGTTTAAACTAATTCTGATTATTCCTTCCCTGTTAAAAAAATTCACGAAAAAGACCAAAATTTCGGCCTCCTAAACTGGTTTCTCCCGTTAAATGTTCGTTTAATTTAATCTTTTGATATTTTGTTTTTCATACGAATATACTGAATTAGTTGTTTGATTCACATCACTCGTTAGATTTTTTTCCATTAATAACTCATAACTACAATAGTTACATTAACAAACAAATAGTTTATTTTTTACCTTAGTTTAAATGAATATAATCTTTAATTGTTGACACCATAAATACACATGTTGTAATAAAATAAGTATGTAAAGACCCGATAAAATCGGAAGTAATCTTCACACAAGTATTCAGAAATTTTGAGACGAGGAGTCTATGATGAAAAGGCGTTTCTCTCCATTATTTCCATGCAATCGATTGCAGTACCACGAGCCTTTATGTATGATTGATTTATTTTGGTTGAAAATTCAACGTGCTTGGGGGAAAAAAAGACAAATGGTAGAAGAAATTCTGTCTCAGAAGCAAAACACCATACAGCAGCGAGAGTATATAATAATGCAAAGCAGCAGGAGAGGGAGAGAGGGCGAACGAGACAGAAAGAGGGAGTATAGCAGAAGCAAAGTCAGAAGGAGCGGGAAGAAGGCAGCCTTGGTTTGCGGAGGTTCTGGCCAGGGCACCCATTGTCCGCGAGACGTCTCTTGTTACGAGACGAGACGAGCCCAACACACACGGGGCCTCCATCGCTCGAGTACCCAAAGGCCAGAGGAAGGGAGATACAGAGAAAGAAAACGAGGGTATAAGAGAAAGAAGGAGAGGGAGAGAGACTTTGCCAGGCAAACGAACTTACAGGGGAAGAGAGAAAAACTCGAGAGAACGAGAGAGTGAGATGAAGAGAAAGAGCGAGGAGAGAGAGAGAGAGAGAGAGAGAGAGAGAGAGATAAAAGAAGTAAGGGAACGAAGGAAGCAGCGGTCAAACAAGCGGACCCAAAGCAGGTCCCGGGCCTCTTTCCAAGCACCTCTTATTTCTTCTTTTCGTTTCGTTTGCCCCTCGCAAGGCAAAGGGAGAGGAGAGGCAAGTTGGGCCCAAAAGAGGCAACGTGATATAGTAAAGGAGGAGAGAACCAGAGAAACGAGAAGGAAAGAGTAGAAGGATGAGAAAGAAACGAGTAGGAGAAAGGGGGCTCCGCAAGAGGCGAGTAAAATCCACGAGTGTTCTAAGGCTTTTGAGGCTCCAAAGCAGTGGGTCTTTGCCTCTGGGTTTTTTCTCGTTCTCCTCACAGGAATTTCGTGCCAAGGAAGAGCGAGAGAAGGGGGGCAGGGAGGGCGGAAAGAAAAGATGAACCATCTTCTTCTCCGTTGGGTTCCTCGTGCCCCATCTCTCTTGACCTTTGCCCGTATACCCAATTCACCAAGAAATTCACTCGGGCCGGATGCCCACACCTCTCTCTCTCTCTCTCTCTCTCTCTCTCTCTCTCTCTCTCTCTCTCTCCCCCCCCCTTCCCCCCTCTAACTCTCACCTCTCCCACGACTTTCTTCCTCCGTCTTTCTTTCTGTGTTCCACAGATTTATAACTTAGATCTCATTGCGACGGTTATCTCATCATTTATATTGTCACTTCAAATTATTCAGAACTCCGTCTATCTATGTTATTTCTCTTTTCTTTTTTTTCTTTTCGGGTCAGCCTATTTTGAATAGGGCAATGATGATAACTGTTTCTTAATAATTACTGGGACCGAGCTCCGTCTCGGTAGAAGCATATTTGAGTCACGTTCGATGTATGTCCAGGACGGATGTTTATGTAGTCGTGCAAATTACGTCGAGATACACTGTGTACAACTATAATATACCAGGAGTTGCCGCGTTATACCATGCTTCCATGTACCTCTTTATGTATCGAGACACCTTCTGCATATATCACTTCATACATACATACATATATATATATATATATATATATATATATATATATATAGTATATAAATTTGTCCATAACTTTGGTCCCGGCTTTGGGGAGGGGGAGGGGGCACGTCAAAAATCCGCAAGGCCCATTATGCGAGGGTGCGTCTGGACCTCTTTGCGAACTTCCACCTCGACTTTGTCTGACTTTTATATTATGCCAAATCCGTTTATCTGATTCGTTTACGATATACGGAGAAAAATTTATATAAAAGATTACTATATTTTTGTTGTAGCATAAAACTATATCGGCACAATAAAGTTAATCGATGTGAACGATGTGAAGAAATTTTTTAGAAGATTCCAATTTTATGAGAATAATTTTTCCATGAAATATACTAATATATTAACTTGCGACACGAAGAGAACTTTTTTTTATATCACGGTGTTTACGAGAAATTGAAAAAAATAAATTTGGAAACGCCGCCGAGGCGACCTCTAATTTTTTTTTTTTCTTTTAAACTGAAATTTTGAGCGAATCAACTTTTTATTAAGTACTAACAACTTTTATTGCGACACCGAAAAATCAATACTCTTATATCATGATTTTTCGCCAAGATTGGAAAAAAATATCTAAACGTCGCTGGTGCGACCTCTAAAATTTTTTTTGGAAGGCCGAAATTGTGAGAGAATTACTTTTTCGTGAAGTATCGACACTATCACTTGCGACTTTAAGAAAAAAAGTAGATTTTTTTAATCATTCTAATATATGTATATAGTACCGGCAAAAAGTTACCGGAAAAAATTACGAAAATGTCTCCGAGCCATTTTTCATGCCATTTCTCAAAAAGAGTGGCTTAAGCCTCAATTTTTCTTTTTTTTTTTAGTTTTGCGCGATTTTTTTCGCATATTTTTGCACATGTGCCTCCGACACATTTTCGTAATTTTATTGTCCGAAAACTTTGTAGTGTATACATTGGACGTTTTTTCCCGGCTATTCAAGCGACTCAATTTTATTGACATTTTACAATTATTTCTGGATGCCAGCTGAGGAACTTTCATCGACAACAATTTATTTAAATAACTGTAGAATGAGATATAATGGATTCCCGGCTACGATAGCCTTCAAGGATGATACAGAGGCGTGCGCGTTGCACGGTAGAAATAAAATAATGACGACAAACAATTATAAAAATCCAAGATCACAAAATTATTTTATTCGAAAATTAAACCTTATATCGTAGAAGATGAGAACGAGAGAAACATAATTGTTAATTACAAATTCCCGAAAAAGATTTACATTTTTCTCTCTTGTGTGTCGCGAATTCATAATAACAAAATCACTATCAATAAAGATAACGATAACAATTAAGAATAACGTTAATAAAAAATAACAATAAATAAGACGGTAACAAATGTATTTTAAAGAAACAAAATATCCCGAAACATTCGATTTTAAGGTATTCCTTTCACGAACTCGAATATTTGACAATTCACGGATTTTTTTGTACATAAAAGTAAAAGCACATCCCAGTCCACTGGAAAAATATCGAGCCAGGTTACCGAACCTTTAGAAAAGAATTATAACTTTGAAAATCGTCTAATTTACACGACACTTTATGGAGATGACCTGTTGCTCACATTTCTATTTAATAATTCATATATTAAATAATGATAGATGTTTGATATAAACTGTCTTGCGGTAAATTAAATTCTAAAGATTCCGTAGCAACGATAAAAACAGAGAGTCACCGGACGTTTGAAGAAAATATTCACGATAGAACTTGAAAGAATGTGATCAGCAGACGATTTTTCGTAGCCATGACGTTCAAGAGGTTATGTTATCTTCGGCAGTTTTTACAATATTTTTAACGCTATTCTTGTTTTTGCCCGTTACAAATTGGCTCACATTTTTACCAATGTCACTGCGTACTTTATACGTATTTTCACTCATATTTCACTATTTTTTTTAACCAATTACAATAAGTCCAGCTTCTCTCTTTGACAGTGCAGTTATTGACATTTGTAGCTCTCCAAAAAATATCAAAAAGTTTCATAATTTACACAATTAAGCTGAAATTTTCGATTTATGTTTACAGTTCGGACTAATAATTGGTTGTAACTTTTTTAAACAAAATGCAGCCTAATTTATGAACAAATGTGGAGGGCCCTGCTTATGCACCCAAAAAATACGGCCCTCCGCGAAAGGAATACCTTAATCCACAAAATTACGATATCTCAGGATTGGGTGGACGTATTGACTTGGAACGAGTATCAATGGAAACGGAAAAATCAATAAAAAATGATCCTCTACAATCAGATATTTTACTCAACCTATCCCTCCATGAGAGCGGTTTGAAAAAAAAGAACAGTCCGAAAACCGTCATATTCAAGTATATAAGAGTGTGGCAGGGCTCGCGCTGGCTTTTTTTTAACGGGACAGACCTAGTTGGAACGTCAAAAAAAAGGCCTTTTTTCCGATTTTTTTTTGGTCAAACGATAAAATAATTCACAACAAAAGTTCTTCCGTTTAAAAGATACATATGTAATGTATATGTTGCAATTTTTTCAACGCAATACATATCGAAATAAGCTGGTGACCGTAAATTGCCGAGGACGCTGCAAAAAAAAAACACGGTTTGCGGTGATCAAGCTCACGCTGCAACGGCTCATCTGAAACAAAAAAAACGGAGGGGATTTTTAGTTAATGATATAATGCTCCGGTTGAACGAAGGGTTTTGAAAAATTTCCATTTTTCACAAAATGGCGGCCGTTAAAAGTCAAAAGTGTTTTTTTGACCAAAATATCAGTTCCATTTTTTGCTATTAAAAATAAAAATAATTATCCAAAAAAAAAATCCTTCGTTCATATGGAGGACTACCATATATAGAAGAAGTGATATAAATTTCAACCCGATCGGTAAAGCCGTTCTCGAGCTACAGTGATCACCGACTTCAAAAACATGGTTTCGAGAAAAACGCATTTAAAGTTTTGAGTACGGTTTGCATGGCTCAGACACGACGTGCTACAAAGTCTTGTATTTCGGCGAATAATGGTCCGATTTACATTTACCTGGGCGGAAAATGTTCGTAAGAGATTCTACTTTTTGAAAATGAAATAAAAAAAAATCGATTTTTCGAAAATTCTAACTAGGTCTGTCCCGTTAATACTTGGCACCGAGCCGCTACCGCGTCTCTTGATAACAAGCTCTCGACTGTAATATCACAAGACTAACTCAAATTTCGAGAAAATGGCATACCCAAGAAGGTGGCTCAATCAAAAGATTGTACAAAAGTAATTCTTACAACCGAGAATGATAGGACAAAACATTTGAACTATGGATCTCAATTTTGACGTTTTAAAAGAAAAAGGAATCTCTTTCGGCTATACAAAATATATTGAATACGAGAACATCGCGAAAGAACTTGGTCGCGTAAAAGATGTTACGTAATTTAGCCGCGCGAGAACTTTACCGAAAAATATCGCAATTCAAAATTGTCGACAAACGATAGACAAAAATCCCAAAAGATAGAGCGAAACGGTGGGACATCGCTAGTTTCGGAAGAACAGGATCTGGCTAACGCTCTCGGTCCATGATCAACGATAAATCCAATGGCACCGGTTTCTTATACGGCGAGATCAGCAGCAACGCAGAAATACATTTCACTCCATGAATCGCCAAAACTCGAGTCCCCGATAATTATAATTTGACGGGGCTTCGCAGTTACAGGTCCTATCCCCCCCACTTTTCGCCTATTCACGGTAATCATCGTAACGATGATAATCGAAAATCGGCGATAATCGTTATTTCGGAATGACGCTTGGACGAGAACGAAATTGGCCACGTACGTTGTCCCTCCATAATTGACGGGATCCGCAGGCTGCTGGGTGATTCTTGCAAGCTCCGAGAACGATGATAAAAATCCATAGATGACGAAACGATACCGTGAGCTTGACAGCTCGGGATCAGGGCTTTGAACCAGCGGTCAGGTCATCCTTTAAAGGAAGCCCTATTGGAGCCCTAGTACAATCAAACGTTAATAAAAATATTCTTTTTTGGATTAAAATTGCATATCCGATCATAGTTCATCTTATTTCAGTATTTGCATTACTTCGGATATTAAGGATGAACATCAGCTTCAGCCAAATGGTGATAGCTCAATCAAAATTTGAGGAAATATTAATGGATATATTTTCTATGGCCTCTCAAATTTTTAATTGATTTCATTCAGCCATTTTCTAATAAATCACTTTCAAATGTCGAATGTTTAACACGTAGTCATACAGGCCCTATCTTCTTTTTCTAACTTATCGACGGTTGTTAATTTTTCTGATTGTGAAAAGTTAGGTTATATATGTTAAAGATTCGAGATTTGGAAATGATTTATTAGAAAATGGCTGAATGAAATCAATTAAAAATTTGAGAGGCCATAGAAAATATATCCATTAATATATATCCTCAAATTTTCATTGAGCCATCACCATTTTGGCTGAAGCTGATGTTCCTCCTTAACTTGCGCGGAAAAATTTTCTCACCGACACCGGAATCGATCCAACCTACCTATTGATCTTCAATCCAACGCGCACGCACACTACCAATTACACTATTATCTAGTTGAGAATTTTTGGTTAAAAATGTAACATATGCTACAGATACGTCGTGTATCTATTACATAGTATATATATTTATTTATTAGTAAATAATTATTTCTAATTGTCGATAAATAACTAAACATTCGATGTTGCAAAAATAAGCTTTCTTGCTTAAAAAAAAAACACGTTTGCTTGTGAATTGAAATGAAAAAAGGAGATTCAGATTTTTCATCTAATCGAAGGAATTCACTTCAGTTTTGCTATTAATTATTACAATTTAATTTAATGAAAGCTACTCTGATGAAGACGGACTAGATCATCAAAAATTCAACTCAAATGCATCATTTTTTAATAATATTGGCGAACCTGACATTTTCCGATCGGGTATTATCGGGCCTGGCAGTATTAGGGCGATAAATTTAAGGCTACCTTGACAATGCCAGTCCGAGTTCTCAATAAGTTTCCTCGCAATAAAGCCTTTTCTTGTAAACTTAACCAGCCTTGTTATTCCCCTTCTAGGGCCTTGTTTGACTGTGGCGTGAAAGTCCCTAGTAGGGAATCCACATTTCGGCCCTTACGGGCCCCAAATTTATTTCGGGCGACCCCAATAATTTTCTACACGGGGTAATATGTCGCGTAAAATATATGGATTCGTTCACGATCGAATATGAATCTTCCGATTACAGGTATAGTAAAAAGTACTATACTATATAGCAATAATAAATTCTGAGTATGCACGCTGCTAACGTTTAAAGTGAAATTTAGCGTACCCCATAGGGACAGGAATCATCCTGCGTAAAAATTATTTTGGGGCCTGCGGAATGTCCAGATTAATTTTCTCTCACTTTATTAAGGGCTTAATATAGTAGTACGATGACGCTAAAAATCCGGACGCGCTTTCCGACGAAAAAAGAAGCGTTCTTATTTAACCTATTATATTACATATTTTCGCTCTGGGTCGGGATCGAGCTGCCCACCTACGAATTTCTACCTAGTCGGGAGATAATAATAAAATATATTAATTCCAAAAAAGATATAAGAAAAAATGGGCATACGATCGGACCAGCGTGAAAAATCGTATGATTGGTCATACTAGTGTAGAAAATTTTTTGAAAAAAATTAAATTGGCAATTATCTCTAAAAAAATAGTTTTTAATTCAGGTGCAAAAAAAGGTTGGCAATGAGGATTAAATTTTTTTTTTTTTCATTTTCTTTCATGAAACTATGAATCTAAATGAAAATAATCGATATATTGACATTTGTCGATGTCACGATTAGTTTAAGAGATATCGGCGTTAGAAAATTTTCGAACTTTCCAAAATGTCAATTTTTTGAAAAATTGTAACTCTTGAACGACGTGAGATAAAAATCTAATAATTGGTTTTGAGATTCCTTTCATGGGGTACTATTTGATAAACATTTTTTTTTATAATTTCCTATTTGATAAACATTTTTTTTATTTTATTTATATTATTCAATTTTATCATTTTTTATAATTTCCTATTTTATAAACATTTTTTAAATAATTTTTGGGAACATTGAAAATGCTCGGGATGACGATCCGGCGAAACAGCGTGGAATGCCTCATGTATACATACTGCTGAATCGGTCGTTGTACTACGTTGTATTTTATATGGACGTAAGCCAATCAATTAATTTTGAATGAGAGCGAAAGTGAGAAAGCTCTTATGTAATAGCATTCCTGATACGAATAGTTTTGTGCTTCTTAGATGTTTATTCGATTTACCTTCAATGACGCAAAATTTCTACTGCTAAAAACCATGATGCGGGAAACAATCCTAGGCAGGTAACGGAAGAAAATATCGATAGCCCCAGGTAAATCTAGAATATAAGGAAATATAAAAAAAGCGGACAAGTGCGAGTTGAACTCGTGTGGAGAGGTTTTCGTACGATGAATATGTTATCTACCATGTTTTTTTTAAATTTCACTCAAATTCGTTTGTGGTAATTAAAAATTTTAAGACCATAAACTTCTTATGGGTTTTCCTGTAATCTATAAGTAAAGAACTATTTTTTGTATTTTTTGCAAAATTTTAGGTTCAGCAGTTTCGGAGATAAGGGGGGGGGGGTATGGTAAATTTTCATCTATTTTCTTAAATAACTTTCAAACTATTTATTTTAAAATTATAAAAAAAATATATTTGAGACCCTCACAACAAGCCCTTTCATTTGATATGTCACACGGTACAGTTTGCAAAACTTTTTTTTTTAATTTTCTAATTTGCCCCCCAAAAGTGATCCCCATATTCAAAATTCATTTATTTACGTTACACGTCTGTGTTTGGATTAAAGAAATTCATATGTGTACCAAATTTCAACTTAATCGGTCCAATAGATTCGGAGCAAATCGGCTGTGACAGACGGGCAGACAGACAGACAGACCGACACACGAGTGATTTTATAAGGGTTCCGTTTTTTTTTTTTTCATTTGGACGTACGGAACCCTAAAAGTAGAACTTGAGGAAACAGTTTATTGGGTGATTTTTCAGTAATTTTCAGTTAAGAAAATCAAAAACAAATAGTGTGCCTAACTACGAGTATTGCGCTTCTTGTACAAAGGAAACATGGCCCTTTTTTCGTTCTTAGCTGCATCGGTCACATGGGTATGAAAATGTTTCTCTGACCAACTAAATTCTGAGATATTATCAGATCCTTCATCAGTGGGTCCACGAACTATAGAACTATATATACATATATCTGTACACTATATTTATATATAGCCTTTCCTTCGATTTTTGTTTGTTTGTTGGACTCCCCGTGTCGAGGTCGATGAGACCGGACACACAAACGCGTATTTCTATTGACCCAAGACCGGGTTCGGGTGGGTAGCAGAAAGCAACAAGAGAGAGAGAGAGAGAGAGAGAGAGAGAGAGAGAGAGAGAGAGAGAAGGGCGGGGTGTAGAGCATAGCGACTTTGGTATTTACTTGAAATCTGTATGGTTCTCTTAACTGTGTGTGTTTGTACACTGGGACCCAAAAGTTTAGGTACACCGATTGAGTTTGCTGCCCGGTGACAAAAAGTTAAATAAATCTATCGAAAAAAATCATAAACCAGTTTACCAACGGCGTTATGAAGTGGACAAACGCAACTTATTTCTGTTTAATTTTTTTTTTCAATTTACGCGATTTTTTTGCACCTGGTATGGAATTTTGAAAATGGCTGTTTTCTCGCAATTTTTTTACTCCGTAGAATTGAGTGCTGGGCTTTGAGAAAATCGTAAAACGAATTTTTGGTTAAAAAACATCAAAAAGCAGTTGTAAAGGTTTAAAGTGATTCATGGAAAAGAATTCTACGATTCTTTTTGGCTGAGATGTATAATTTTTTCCAAAAAAATTCAGGTGTCTAAAAGTGAGACGTAACTCGAAAATATAAAGTTTCCAAATAATATGTCTAAGGAGCGAAAAGTTGTATTTCGTTATTTTCAATTAACTTGATTTTTTTTTTCAATTTTTCCTATGGCTGTTTCTAGAACTTTTTAAGAAATGAAAAGCAAAATGATATTAATCATCCTCAAAAAATGTGAATATATTCAGGAGTATGGGATTTCGAGAATAATTTCATGCAAGTGCAAAATTCGACGATTTTCAATCAGAAATAATCATAAAATAAATTCGTATGAAAATTCGAAAAAATTGGAATACCTTCAAAATTTTTAAATAAGTATTCTTCTTCTATTGCTTATTTCTTTAGTATTCCATAGTTACCAAGTTACATCAATAAATTGATATGACAAATCGGCGAAAGTCAACTAGAAATAGCTATAACAAAAAATCTTTAAAAAATTCAAGTGAATTCCGAATAACGAAATACAACTTTTTGCTCTTCGAACCTATTTCGTTAAATTCCATCGTTCTCGAGTTGCGGTGTATTTATCGAAACCGGTATTTTTTTTTTTTTTTTTTTTACAGAAAACTTAATATTTCTGCAAAAAATAATTACAGAATTTTTTGCTAAAAACCGAACAAAAGCTTCGGTGCACCTTTTTGAAGTTTTTAAATAAAACTTCATTCTGCCGTTTTTTGAAAGCCCAGCAGCCAATTTTATGGAGTGAAAAAATGCCGCCAAAGCAGCCATTTTCAAAGTTGCGTACCGGGAGTAAAAAAAAATCGCATAAATTAAAAAATGAAACTGAATTTGTCAACTTCAAAAGGCCATTTGCTAAATTGATTTGTGATTTTTTCCGACCGAGATATCCAACGGTTTGTCCGGGTGGAAAACTCGATCGGTATACCTGAACTTTTGGCCGACAGTTTATATACATACAGTATTTTGCTAGTTCTGATCGTGCTTGACGGCTTCTCTTGACCGTGTCTTTCCCCGGATGGTGTGGTAATCCTTGACCTTTTTTTTCTCTCCCTTTCTTGGTAAGTTTTCCCTCGGGGGAAACTTTACTAACTCTCCTTACGAAGCCCCGATTGTGTGTGTAATGCCAGTATGCGGCTGTCCCGTAACCGAGCCGTCCTTCATATGTAGATTTTTTTAATTCTCAAACACGTATTACGTCAAATGAATCTCACGAAATCTTGATAATCGCCACCTTGATTTCTGATAAAGAGAAGCGATGTGAGAAACAAAACGAGATTAAGCGAACCATCAAAACATTGGATCGGTTGGGATATGAATTTACAGAGATTGTGCATGTTCACAGACCAAACAGGAAACGGTTCATCGTGTTTACGAATTCTCTTATTACTACTCCTCTTATTCTTATTCTTTAGTTACTTTTCGTCATTTATTTTGTTTTCGTTGGTTCCAAGAAGATATAATGTACTTGACGTTTGCCGAAAGTGCTCTCTGGTTTCACTGATTAATTTCTTTTTTTCAAGTCAATATTGCTCGTTAAAAAATTTCCACCAAGGAAAGGACACTCAAGTCAAGAATCATCTATGAGTGCCAAACTAGTTTTTCAATGGAGAAGTACAATTTATGGTTATATATATATAAGTATTTCACAAATGGAGAATTTTTCTTAACAGATGATGTGTTTCAAATAAACTGGTTTGTCATCAAGAGACTCGGTAGAGTTTTAATAAAATGATCAGCGGTCGTGGAGGTAAAAATTCGATGCCATTTTGCCAAGCTTCAAAAACTTAGGGGTCGTTAAGCAACTTGCAAAGTTAGTTTTAAGCTAATGGATCGATGCTCCTTCGATTGAGCTTGAAATCAGCCCGATTGGTTGCGCGTAGTTACTGAGAAAAAACTTTGCACAGGCTTAGGATTATGCTTGATTCTAACACATTCAACTATCTGACGTATATGTAGGTGCGCGTTTGGACTATACGAACAAAGGCCTCGTGTGACGCATTGCAACCCATTTCCACAATGCCAACAAAGGAATAGCTTTCTGATTGGTTACAATGGTGACGGCGGTATTTTTCTATGTATCTATATAGCGCTGAACACTAGTTCGAGAAAGCAAGACTAACTTTTGAGAAAGTAAGACTTTAATTAAATTCTAATTTACAATTTAATATTTTCTTAAAAGTTTAATTTTTTTATAGGGCTCCGACAGGGCTAGTCAGAAAGGCCCTGACTTATTTGCCTTTAAAGGCCCTTGTTGAAAAACCATGACCGGCCTTTCAGGGGCCAGTATGAGTTTCCACGCAGGGGCAATTTAAACTAAATTAAGTTACTAACTAAGTTTAATAAAAAAAACTAAGTTAAGGAATCCTGATCGGGGTCTTTTCGCATCTTCAACTAAATTGATGCACGGGCGTCCAGAATGTTCTCAAATCGAATGAGGAACGGGGTAATCGCGAACATGTTCGCATTTTGAAAACGTTATCCTCAACAATTGTGTATGCCGCATGTCACGGCGTATTTTCGTCGAATAACCAACACCTTGGCAGATGACACCAAGTCATCTGTCACATTGTTATTTAATATTTCGTCTTGTGTTACAAATATATTAAGAAGAATTAATAAATTCATTACAGAAAAACATTATTATTCCTGAAGTATTATGTATTTACTGAAAAATAATTGTTGAAAAAAATTAACAACAATTGTATAAATAAAAAACTGTATAACTCGAAATAACAAAACACTAAAATATCTATAGATACAATTTTAATTGTACTAAAAAAGTTACAGAGAAAAATAGCATTCAGCAAAAAAGTATGACGTATACCGTGAAAACATTACAATTAAAGAAGAGAAAAAAATTGTTTTAAAAAACTAAAAAACTCCCGTCTGCTATAATAGTATAATTTCATGAAAATATATTTTTTTTTAATGTTTCAAAAAGCCAATAAAAGAAATGTTTCAAAACGAATTAACTAAAAACTCTCCACTAAAAGTAGTGGTGAACTTCAAAAAGTGTCAAATAAAAATTGATCAAAAATAACACAAATAAATAAATAAAAATCATTTAATTGGTAAGTGCAACTCCCTCGAGATTCAAATTTTCTGGTCAATGCTAATTGACAGTAGAATAAGTAATTTACATGCGAAAATGAAAAATCGAAAAGTAATAATCAGGAGTTACATGAATGTATGAAAAATGTAGGTAATGAACACAGTGTACAACTTGCATAAAATTAAAAAAAAATGTTATAATTATAATCGAATTCAATTGTGATCGGGAAACGTCTAACTAACAAAGTCATTGAATGAGAAAAGGAGACGTCTCCCGACCACAATTGAATTCGTTTATCGTTATAACATTTTTATAATTTTATGTAAGTTGTACATTTTTTTCATTACCTACATTTTTTATACATTCATGTAACTTTTGATTATTGCATTTTGATTTTTAATTTTCGCATGTAAATTACTTATCCTACCCTCAATTAACCTTGACTAGAAAAATCGAATCTCGAGGGAGTTGCACTTACCAATTGAACGATTTTTATTTATTTATTTGTGTTATTTTTGATCAATTTTTATTTTACCCTTTTTGAAGTTCACCACTACTTTTGGTGGGGAGTTTTTAGTTAATTCATCTTGAAACATTCCTTTTATCTTTTTTTTTAAACAAAAAAATATATATTTTCATGAAGTTATATTATTATAGCAGACGGGAGGTTTTTTGGTATTTAAAACAATTTTTTCTTTTCTTTAATTGTAATGTTTCCACGGTGTATGTCATATTTTTTTATTAATATGTTTTTTCAGTACATAATTTTAAACTTTTTAATATTTATTTCTGAAAGACCTCTTTGAATACCATTTTTCCGTTCACAGCAACCAAGTCCGTCACATGTTGAATGAGCTCCATTATTTTCCGTTCCATTCATCAGCGCGTTATTTATCTACTTTTAAAAACGTATTCGTGATTTTTAATTTCTCTACCCAACGAAATGTATGTCGATCCTATGAATTTTTTTTTTTTTTTTTTTTCATTATTTATTGAAAAATTTGACTGTAATTTCTTTAGTACACAGAAAAAATCGTGTTTTGAAATTGACACTCGGAATAATCAACCGCCGGGTAATCAACGCTACCGGAGCCGGGTTAGATATTTTACAAACATAAGCGGCGATCAGTTATTGTAACACTTCTGACGCATGCAGCATGCACGGTTATTGAGAATGTCGATTTTAAAATGCCAACATGCTTGCGATTGCCTCGTTTTCCCTCGATTTCAAGAGTTTGCATGCCTGTCTCTCTCTCTCTCTTTCTCTCTTTCACAACAACCGACTTCACTTAAACTTTTATTATAAATAAAACAATAATTCATTTCAGGATCTATCACAAAATGTAACGTAACTACGTATTTCTTGATCTTGATCGCTCCCTTTTATCCAAGCATCATTTATGTCAATTTGTTTAGTTGCTAGGCTTGCGATCTCTTTTTTCGGTAGTACGCGGCGACGCCTTTTGGATTTTAGGTACGATCAATATTTTTCGCTCTCAATGCCTTTCCGGTAGCGGACGTTGTCCTTAAAATAATTTTTTTTTTTTCGATATATATCATGTAAAATTTTTTGTTCGTTAGATAACCCGTTACGGAGTTATTTTAGAAGAACCGAGTTTTTGCACCGATGATTCTTTGAGATAGCGACTTACGCGTTCTCCCCTTAAACTCGGAAATTTGAATTTTTCATTAGAGGCCCGACCTAAACAACACAATATAAAAATAGTTTCTACCCCATTTTTTGTAAAGCACACGGAGAAAACGGATTTGTTTCATCAAGTAACATTTAAAATGTTCTTTTAAAATATCCTCTATACTTTGCACAGAATATGAGAATTAAGGTAATAGTTACAATGAGGCATTGTAATTTTTGCAACGCGCAGTTTTCCTTTGAGTACGATCTAAACAGTTTTGTACAAACAAAAAATGATACTGTGCGCAAAAACAATATTTCGATCTGCCTTTATGAAATATTCACAATGCCTTTAGGAACTGTAACTGATGAATAAATATACCTTGAAAGTGAGCAATTTGGAAGACCAGCATAATAAAAATTCACCTTTGATAAGAGAATAAATACCAAATGTGTGTCAGATTTCAGTGCAAGCTTTGTATGGTGTTTCGTGATAGCAGTGTACTAGTTATCTGCCGTAGTAATTTTTCATTTCCATATTTTTTAAGTTGCTTGATGGCTAACGTAACTGTTATTCTCGTGAGATGTATTAGCTACTCGATTCTCGCTTTCACCGCTGCGTGGCGCAGAGCGCCAAAACTTTTCTCGCATAAAGCATCACTTTACGGCTAGCATAAATTCCGCGAGGCAAACGGGTTCGGTTGTTTGAACCAATTCTGTCCAAGAATTTGGTAACGAATATTTATTTTTACCTAAACACATATGACTCAATGCTTTCTCTATACACAGAGAATAAATATGTCGTGTAAATATTTAACAAACTACACCAAGTAAATTACATGAATCGTTTCAACTGTATATTAAATTATCTAATGCATGCAATCCCAACTCGTTTTTTACTACGCGCATTTTAGGATATGTAACCCTGGTTCTGTTCAATGGATGAGTCGAATTAGCAAGACAGATATTTAATAATATAACAAACGTTCGAGATTTTTACCGTGTCACGATGTACATTCTGATACCACAATGAAAAAATTTGCTATGTCGCTATATACATTCTAACGCCAGTATGCCAAATACCAAATAAGGCTATATAATCCGCAGCATTTTTAACTCCTGACTGCCCGTAGGGCAAAAAGACGGGAGTTATGCGCTTCGCACTGCGATCAGCTGATAGGGGGTATTTCTTTGTCGCCACTTTTCTCCAAAACGGTGACAACCGTCTTGACCAATTTTCGCATGTACTTTCTGTGTGTAACAGACAATGTTCTTAGACATATTTTATCCATTCATGTAACTCTTGATTATTACTTTTTATTTTTAATTTTCGCACGTAAATTACCTGTCCTACCGTCAATTAATATTGACCGGAAAAATTGAATCTCGAGGGAGTTGCACTTACCAATTGAATGATTTTTATTTATTTATCTGTGTTATTTTTAATCAAATTTTATTTCACACCTTTTGTAGTTCACTACTATACTTTTGGTGGGGAGTTTTTAGTTAATTCATTTTTAAATATTTCTTTTATTGTTTTTTTAAAACATTAAAAGAAAAATATATTCTCATGAAGTTGTACCATTATAACAGTCGGGAGTTTTTTGTTTTTTAAAACAATTTTTTCTCTTTATTTGTAATGTGCATATTTTTTTTATATGCTTTTTTCAATACACAGTTTTCAAACTTTTATAAATTTATTTTTCTAAGATCTCTTTGAATATCATTTTTTCTCTATAACTTTATTTAGTACAAATAAAATTGTATCTATAGATATTTTAGTGTTTTGTTATTTCAAGTTGTACAGTTTTTATTTGTATAATTGTTGTAGTCGGGAGTTTTTATAAATTATTCATTTATTTTTTTCAACAATTTTGTTCCAGTAAATATTTATCACTTCAAAAATAATAATATTTTTCTGCAACGAATTTATTTTTACTATGCCGGGTAGAACTTTTTTCCGACGTTTTAATAAGTACTAAAATTCGGTACTGTCCTCAAAGTATTATGTTATTTTGGCATTAATCCCCTGGATTGCTAACGGTATATGTTTGAATTTTCGTCCCCGTTTGATCGGTGCAAAAATCTCTACTGACTGGACTATAATTTCCTCAGATAATTTAGTTCAATCGAAACTTGTTATTTCTAGCTTTATGCGGTAGAACTACAAGCGTGTTATTTTTTGAAATCGTAAGTTTCTGTGTTATGTACATGAGTATAGACATTTAATTAGAAAAGCGACCAATTTTGAAGAAATGGTTCAAGGCTTATCGCGTACGAAAAGTTGATACGTGTTATATGTGGTTGGTGTTCCAAGGTAATTCGGAAGTTTGTGCGTCAGCTTGTCGATGTGTGTGCACGTTTGTGAACCCGTATATATAAGATTTGAGAACCGCTGGGCATAAAACAGTCACCTTCGCATTGTTCTCTCCACGCGTATATATATCTTTCTCTGTTTCGCTTTCACAAAATGGCGAGAACGAAAGGGACAAAGAGAAGTTCCTGTTGTCGGTCGATGTTCGGTGGCGCTCTCGGGAACTCGCTTTGCGATGCGCTGGTTAGATGGTGTGTTGGCCAGGTCGGTAGGTAGGCAAGGCAGCCCAGTCACTGCGAGGTAAAAGCGAAAGAGTCTGTTATACGTCCGTTGATGGACCAGAGCTAATCTAAAAATCGCCGGAACTTCACAATTATAGTAATTTACCAGCCGACAACAAGCTGTATACATAAGATCTTTCCTCTTGGTCCTTCTATCCTCTCTCTCTCTCTCTCTCTCTCTCCCTCTCTCTCCCCCCCCCCCCCCCTCTTTCTTGCTCATTCTCCTCTTACCATCACTCTCCGTATCTTCCGTAATAGCATTAACCGACTATGCTCTCGCTGTTTCGTCTACTTTGGTCCTCGTTCCTCTCATCTCTCCTCCCATCCATCTCTCAATTCTCAATGGGCCACGCACGATTTACACAATTTCGTAAATACCCGATGGCGATGAACGCGCTATTTTCTCCCCCTTCTTCTCCTCCATTTTTTCTCTTTTTCTTCTCCTGTCAATATAATAAAATTTCGCGCTCCTCCAAACCTCTCATCGTCTCGTTAACACGTCCAGAGTAATTATATATATATATATATATATATGTATATATATATATACACACACATATATGGATGCTTTTGTGATGATTGTCGCCAATTAAAATGAACATTAAAAGTTTCCCTGTGGCAAAATCGAGATACGCTGCCTTCTCCTACCATTATAAGTGGATTTTTT
>OZ022417.1:26574702-26646230 GCA_963989365.1 Rhimphoctona megacephalus
AAATGTGACTATTAGTCTCGGTGCTTCGCACCCTGCTCAATCATTTTTGATTTAACGATTATAAACTGTATAATATTTGTCTACGGGAGACCGCAGCAGAGAGATGTATCTAAAAAAACAGTCATTTTTTCTTCCTATTCGAGTGCGTGAATCATGTTCCAACTCGGTACAGCTTCGACAATGAATCGAGAATTGGGTTGACTTTGAATACAGCTCATTGCAAAACGGTTATCGGTTATCATGTATACTCACTATATCGTCTACGTTGATGTAGACATTGCAGAAGATTAATCTTTGCTTCTGGCTATTTTATCGAATTTATTCTTTCATTTTATTGGCTCCTCGTGATATGGTGAAACTGTGAGAATCACGGTGTTACCAGCATGTAACGTTTTTTCTGTGGAGCATTTTCCATGATGAATGACAACTAATAGATAATGATACATTTTTTTTCAAATCAGACCTTGTCATTTTTTGTTTTCACTGAAAATGTTGTAAGACATATTTATAAAAACAAGCACTCTTGATATTTTTTTCAATTTTTTTTATCTATCCACTTCTGAGATATGATTTTTTTCTCAAAATTCGATGTTTTTTTTTTTTTTTTTTTTTTTTTCAAATGACTAACTATCCGAAAAATCGATCAAGTTGAATTTTTTTTTGAACGCTTGGTTTTTTACCTTACAGTTTCAAAACAAATATGAACAAATGATTGATATTTGTATTGTATATTTTCTCTCAATTTAAACCAAAAAATCAATGATTTCAGGATGTGAGCTTTTTTTAATTTTTTTTTCAAAAAATTCACACAAATTTTGACAAATTAAATGTTTTTCTGAATGAAAAAAAATTCATTTTTATCCAGTAAATTTGAACTAAATCGAATTTTTTCCCCTGTAATCTTGGTTTTTACCTGATTCCAAAAAAATTACGAAAAAATTATTAAAAATCGTGTCCTATATTTTTTACAATGTTTAAAAAAAAAGCAATTTAAATCAAGATATAGGACGCTTTTGATTTATTTTGAAAAATTCACAAAAAACCTTGACCGATTAAATGATTTTCGAGACCAGTCGACAGGGTCCACAACCGTGTCCCGGGCAAGCGCCCGTGGTGTCAACCGTACCGTGCACATAGCCCTTGTAACAACTCTCCAACCGTAGGAAGTGTACTCTGTCCTAAGTATGAATTGTATCAACCGCGTACCCTTCTTCTTCTTCTCCTCCTTCTTCTTCTTCTTCTTCTTATTCTCCTTATTGGCTATCTCCCTCGGACGGCATGTGCCATAACCGTACCCTGTGTCAGCTCTAACCCGTAGCAGCCCGAAATTTCTCCGACGCTAGCGTATCTTCACTTTTCACCGCTTCTGTAAGGTACAAAACGGGCAAGTCCCCATCGTGTCAACCAGCCCGCAAATTTCACCATCGTAGCGAGTCTCCAACCGTACCCTGTGTCATCTTTAACTCGTAGCAGCTCGGCATTACTCCGATGCTCGCGTATCCTCACTTTATACCGTCTTTGTAATATGCAAACCGGGAAAGTCCCCATCGTATCAACTGTACCCTGTGCCAAGTCTAACTCGTAGCAGCTCGACGTTTCCCGGACGCGCTCGCGTATCCCCACTTTTCATAGCGTGTACTTTTCGAACGGAATCGCCCGTACACGTAAAGCATCACAGCAGCGAGATTTCTTCATGTACCGATAAGCGAGTGCGTCAGTTCTCTACTATGCCAATTGATTTCAAATTAAAACTTAACGAAATATATTTTATAATGTTTTATTTCACAATGCTTAAACACACATTGTAAAAAAAATTTTTAAGCCAAACGAAATTTATTTGATCCAAGTAAATTGTTTATTTTTAATATTATCCAGTAATTCAGTATTCAGATGGAATAAATATATCTTTGATCGAAACATCATGGTTAGTAAAAGCAAATACAAAATTATTTAGAGAAATGCACAGTTACAAAGGTACAAGACGGAAATCAAAGGGTTACTGAAAACAAAAAATCGATTCACTACAGCCAAAGAAAAAAATAACGATTTACATAGACTCTCAAAATTATTAAGAAGAATATACCCGGTTAATGAACGAGAATATACAGTTTACTGGAAATAATTCATTTATTTGATTCAGTCAAAGAAATGAGAGTTTGAACGGAGTCTTCGACTATTTAATTCTCAAACGTAAAATAATTACAAAAGGTAAAATAAATTCGTATTTTATCATTATAAAAAAGGGTGTTAAAAAAAAGAACATTAAAAAAGATTAAAACATGAATAAAAGCCAAGTCATCAAAAACCTCTAAATACTGAGCCATATTGAGTTCATTTTTAAACAGATTTTTTTTTTTTCACTAATATCCCAAGAAAACACGAGTAGGAGTAAGAAGAAAAAAATGTTTTGCATCAGTCTAATGAACAATTAATAATTTTCAAACATGCTTACGGCACTGTTAGTGGTACTTTTATGCTAGTCAGATATTCACATCTCCGTTTTGCAGCAAAAGAAATTTTTTTTTCATACACATTTTCGTTGAATATTCATTTTTTAATTAATAAATATATTTTAATTTTCATTTTAGAAATTTTAGACGTTACAACGAATACTACTTTTTCAACGCATGTCCTGAGTCAAATGATCGAATTTTTCAGTTTTCTACTGAAATAAAATAAATTTCACTTTTTTCGGGGGGGATGTTCCGCTTTGTCCGGGTGTTTCACTTTGCCCGGCCTACTGCCTACTGCTAAAACTGTGCATTTTAGATCCTTTCAGGAGAATGTGTAAAATCGCTATGTACAATAAGCAATGTAAAATACAATTTCTGTAATTAAAAACTCATTTCATTTCATTTTACATGAATAAATCTGACGACGACCCCGATCATGACTGGAACGCATCTAATGCTTTGTTATTAATATTTATACATCCTCAGCGACCAAAATCGAGTTGTGAGTTTGATTTGTTTACAACAAAATTCTGTTTGTCATGGAACTTTCAAAAAAATCTCGGTATTCCAGCCGGCAGAGCCATACTTTTATTATCAAATTTTGTGCCCGAATTCTTGTTATTAATTTTGTTGAAATTTACAGTGCCAAAGAATTTGTACACGTTGGACTTGTTTATGATAACACACAAAGTGCTGTTTACGATATGCGAAAATTGAATTATCACTTGCTTGGATTCCGCTATTAATGGTGTTGGAGTAAATGGTTGTCGCGCTTTGCATGCCTGTGCGCTCATGTGTGTGTGTGTGTGTGTGTGTGTGCGTGTTGGTATGTTCGTAGTAAAGCTCAAGTATGACTCGTATATCTTCGTATATTACAACTTTCGTATGTAACGAGTAAAGGGACATATTTTCTCAATATCGATCGAAATCTCATTGCTATCACACGTACTATATTAATCAATAAATAATTATCTCTGTTTTTCTATATTAATTTGCTTTTATTATTTTCATTAAAGCTACATATCTGGAACAAATGGGAAGAAAAGAATTCAATCATAATTTTGTACGTAATGGAGCCTTTTCACAAAGCACCCCTAATATTATATAGTAGTCGGGATACAGTTTGTCAATAACTGAGCGAATCCGTATCACTTGTCGAATACATAAGCAGGTACAGTACAGGATAATCAGCAAGTATATTAGGTATAAAAATAAGTGTTTAAACAAATAAAGAAAAATAGTTAGCCACTGTACGAGGATGTTTTTAATAAAATGTTATTAATTTAAAAAAAGAAAAGTCTAAACTAAGAAATAAAAATCGTTGCGATGTTCTGTGTGTACGGGCGATTCCGCTCGAAAAGTACGGGCGGTGAAAAGTGGAGTTACACGAGCGCGTCGGGGAAACGTCGAGCTGCCACGAGTTAGACTTGATACAGGGTACATACAGGTGGTGGCACGATGGGGACTTGCCCGATCTGCGTATTACAATGGAGCTATAAAGTGGGGATACGCGAGCATTGGGATAATGCCGAGCTGTTACGAGTCAGAGATGACACAGGATACGATTACTACGTTTGGAGACTCGCTACGACGGCGAAATGCACGGGCTGAATGACACGATGGGGACTTGCCCGGTTTGTACTTTGCAGAAGCGGTGAAAAGTGGGGATACGCGAGCATCGGATAAATGTCGATTTGCTACGGGTTAGAGCTGACACAGGGTACGGTTGATAATTGATACGATTCACACTTCGGACAGGGACACTTACTACGGGTGGAGAGTTGCTACAAGGGCTAGTTACGCGGTACGGTTGACACGATGAGCGCTTGCCCGAGACAAAGTTGGGACTCTGCTCAGAATCATCCAACCATAAGTTTATTTAAAACAAATAAAATGAAAAAAATGTCATTTATAAATGCATTTTTAATCATTGCTCACCATACTTTCGTATATCTATCACTCCCAACATAAATTTGTACAGAAAAGTTTTTTTACCTACACTGGGATTCGGTCTGGCCTGCCTAAAAGTAAGTGAACCTTTTTTCAGAATTTTTTTTTAATTGATCCAAAAAAATACAACTTTTTGAGAATTGATATATATATATTTTCATAAGAATGTTAGAAAAGAAGTGAAAATATTACTGAATATGTCTGAAAAATATATATTACAAGGAAAATTTTTTCGAAACAAAATGACGCGGCTCATTTTTGTTCCATTCCTAACATTCTTTTGGAAAAAATGTATCAATTCTTCGAAAAAAGTTTTTTTCTTTTGTTCTTTGTTAATGTAAAATAATAACAAATTCTGAAAAAATATCCATCATTTTATAATTTCCATTTTCATCAAGAATCCGGCGAAATCATAATATTTTCAAGCACAAGTGAAAATATATAACAAGAAGATATAGTGTATTGAATATTTTTATTGAACTTCAAAAAATTCAAATCGCTGTAACTTCTACAGATAAAGTCTTACTACATGGGATCTTTATATTTGGTCATTTCATCGATTTGTACTGCTAGTTTTTGACTTTTTGCTCTATTCCTTTCGATTTAAGCTGCGATAACTCAGAAACTATGAATCCTACAACGTAATCTATCTGTAACAAATTTTATGCAGTTTTTGACGTACTTTCAAGTAGCAATTAGCAGAAAATTTGGTTTTGCGTAAACAACGGTATACCAAAAAATGTAAAATAACTTTCGTTTGGGCATTTATATATTTACATAAAATATGGAAAATCCGTGGAAAAATTCTAAAATGCGTGTAGGTTTATTTCTTTTATACAAAAACATAAAAAAATTTGCGCAAATTAAAAGGATTCAAGGCTTTGAAATGTAAAAGTGATATAAAATGCCTTAAAAGCAATATGGAAAATTGTTCAACAAAAGGGCGTAACCTATTTTTTTTTTTTTTTTTTTACGCGTTTTGACGCGTAATTGATGACGCCTTTTTCTTTAGGAAAGGGAGTCGTTATACCCGCCAAAAACACACGTGTGGTCTTTTTCTATGTATATATATATGGGTATATCATATAAAAATTGGAATACAGAACGGAATGAAGAAGGAGCAAATAATTTCGGAGAATTTTTGAATAATTTTGGAAGTATGCTTCTCTAACGCGTTTTCCTTGCCCCATTCGATGAGAATCAGGCACACGATTTGTGTGTGTGTGTGTGTGTGTGTGTGTGTGTGCGTGTGTACGCGCGCGGATGACGTAGCCCTGGTCGCTCGGAACTCCTCCGAATACATTCGTATATTTATATACATTATATATCTGTGTCCATAAAGATACAAACACGTGCGTATACAAATATGTGTAAACATATGTATACCGTAAATTCTTCCTCGTCTACCTGGAATATTCGGGGCCGAACGATTTCGGGGCTCGATAAATACACGTTGTTCCGTTTTTTTTTTTTTTTTTAGTTTTTTTTTTTCATCCTTCTTTTCACCAAACGAGAACGATACTTCTGCATACATAAGCAATATATATTCTTAATGGCGATGAGAATCGTGTACGAAAATTAGCGACTTTCGTAGTTACATGTCTAGATCGTATTTTGTTTCATTTTTACGGAAACGGGTATGATTATGCCATCGAGATGCGATTTCGATGAATTTTTGGAAGTCGAAAAATACGAAATTTTTGTAGTTTCCATTGGTGATTCGTGTATTGGATCGCCACAGATTTATTTATTTGATTTTACGGATAACGGTTGGGCGTGGTGTAGTTACGTATTCGGAATGATTTTGAAAACATTCTGCGTCCATGAACGAATTTATTCGTGAGGAGTTCCATTGAGGGTCAAGCAAATACAATGTCATGTTGTTGTCTCATTTACCTTATTTATAGACCCCTTATACAGCCACGTCCAATTGAAACGAAACACGTGGTTTTATCTCGATCTCGCGAGTACAGATTGACCGATTCGAAAACAGCCGAAGAGTAAATTTTAGCGAATTTTGTCAGCTTTCGAATGAGCTTAGTCTCGTTTCGATTGGACGCGAACTGAACAATTTGCAGCGGAGTTTGTGAAAAAGTGCGAAACGCATCAACGAGATATTGTCAAAAACTGGATGTTTGAAAAAAAAAATTAGCACACTTAGCGATATTGCATCAGAAAGATTATTCCTTGCCGTGAAAAAAACCACCCTGCTTTTTTTTTTCTTTTGCTAAATTTTAATGATTTACATGGGCAAGTTTAAGATAGACTTGTTTATTCGCTGGTGATGTGTTCTGACCACTCTCCAGTGAATGAACATGTGGCTTTGTTAATATAATTTACAGAGCAGAGTGAAAAATTGAAACAAAATATAGTTTTCAATTAATCTATTGGAAATTGCAAAATTAGCTTTAGTTAAAGGTAAATTCCACATGCTCCTGATTGAAAATTTTGATTAGATGAGAACTAGAAAACTTCGAAAATGGACAAAAATCTGAGAAATTTCAGGCATTTTTAAAACTTGACAACCATTGACTTTCAATGATAATAATTCTGAAAAGTTATTTACCATTGTTTAAACAATTTTCAATGATACTAAATATGAAAAGTTATTTAATTTAATAGTTTAAACAGAATACTTTTCGACGGATATGCAGACAATTTTTTCGTTCTTTACGTGAAATGAGTTTGACGATGGTTCTAAATGTATAAGATTTTTTTTAGAATCTTCCCTTTTTTCTAGATTTTTCAAAAAATTTCTATAAAATTGATAGAAAGCCACGAATTATTCACATTTTTTGTAAAACAATTCTACATCGTAAATACAAAATTTCTAAGGCATTAAACGAGCAATTTCTCATATACCGCCTCCAGCAGAAAAAGTCGAAAAGAAGAATTTGAAAAAAAGAAAACATCCCGAATAAATTCCAAGGTATTCTAGAAACCCTACAAATTCACTCCATACGACCAAATTAAATGGTCTGATTATTTGTCAATTGTCTGATTCATGTTGAAAGTTTTTTTTTTAAAACTATTTTTTATATTTTTTTTCAAAATTTCATTATTGCGTATCAATGTTCGTATAACATCTTTATAAAGACGTGTGAAATTTTTCAGATTTTTTGCGAACCGCTGAGTTCTGAATTTTTTATAAAGTAAAATTATTGGCATGAATATTTATGCTTAAGAGTTGATTATGTATATTTAAACGTTTCAGTAAAAAGCTTATTAATATATCAAAATTTTTAAGACGCATAAATAAAATATCTTTATTCTTTATACCAAGCGTTTATCTATATACGGAGAGAATTAAAATTGAAAAATGATTACCGTTACAACAATAGAAAAGGGGGGGGGGGGGGAGAACCTTTAATTTTTGTGATTTCTACTGAGCAAAGTGTACATTTTTATGAAAATAAAATAAAGTCTCTTGTATAATATAGAAAATTTTCTTTTCTTTTCATAAAAATTTACATTTTTTTTCGTAAAAACACAAAATATCAAGATTGTCCCCTGTTTCTATTGCTGTAACGGTAATTTTTCAGTTTTAATTCTCTGCATGTATCATTCACACGTCCATTCACTGGCGATCGAACGTCCATCGACTCCTAATTTCGTCCATTCACTGCTATTTCTAGAATTTCGCTCGAGATTTCGCTACTTATTAATCAATTTCTCCAATATTATTTGCTGCAATTACCTCGAATATATATATTTTTTTTTTAATTATAAGAATATGATCTCCTCCCAGCTACAACAATCGCAAAACATTTTCTAATAATATTCTTATTTTACAATCTATTTAAGCACTGCAGTTTCGTTATTTGCCCGTTCACTGGTCAGTTTACCCTACCCATGAGTTCCGGTCCTCTCTTATTCATTTTCTGCATCAAAATTTTCTCGTAATTCGTTAATCCAGTGTCAACGGTTAACGACGCGCTGCTGATCATTGGAAAAAGCTCCGCGTTATAATACCGTGCGCGAATGATCCCATCGAGAATGGAGAATTGTGTAAGACGATTCTCTCACTCTTTTGGTTCTTTCTCATTATCGGCACAACTCTTATCGCGATGAGTAAAAACCCGAGTTCCTATGAAAAAAATTGTAAGCCGTATTACTGTGAAAATTCAAATGTTTGCATACCATTTAAAAGTTTACCGATTTGCGTGTTGGTTTTTACCTTATAATTAAAACTTCTCGCTTACAAGATCAAAGGATTCGAGTCGTCGAACGTGCGCAAACTTTTTGCGGAATATATATATATATATATATATATTTTTTCAGTCTCACTTTGCAACCATGGAAATACAATATTCGCGATAACACCGAGGCAACGGGCCCATTGAGGTGTAAACGTTTCAAAAAATACCGAGGGTACCGAGGGTGGAGGAGGAAAAAAATCCATCGTGTATATATATGTACTCGCCTATTTTCTCTCGAGCAACACTTCTTGTATATAAGTATCGTATTACTCTTCGTTCCTGAGATTCCCGTGCTGAAATATTCTATAACATCACCGTGTTTTGGGCTTTGGAAAAACAAAAATAAGGAGAATGAGCGATTGATTGATTGATTACATACCTTTATGCCCAGAAATACATACCTTAAGGCAACAATTTTATTATATTGACTAGATACAAAAACTTATAACTTATAACAGTATATAAGATGACGAATATTGCAAGTAACAATAATCTGTATGGCTTCTCTTTTGTGCGTATTAATAGAAATTGAAAATAACCGAGCCAGTAATTATGCTGCACCTATATATGTACGAAACTGATTCGCAATCTATATATAGGGAATCGCCTGGTGAAAAATCGAGAAATGAGCTAATGCGGATCGAAAAAAAATGCACTTAATTAGCACAATATATTAGCTTAAATATCATCAATAAAAACTTCCACTAAACGCCAAATATTAAAAACTCGCATCTTCAGTTACACATTGATTCAGATATAAATTGGCCACCCAACATTTTTGTTCATACCTTCAAAAAAGCCGAAATCTCAATGTTCTAATATAGCTAAAAAATGTACGTGCGAATAATGGGCGTGACACACAAGTTCACTCTAAATACAATATAACAATTAGGCGTTCTGTCCGTTACACTGAGAAAAATTTATGGTTCACAGTACCATATTTGCATATTTCCCTGAGAGGATAGAAATACTTTTAAGGTAACGCTAACTCAAAAAAATATGGTTGCATTTACTGTATTTTATAAGTCGTTTATATTACGCGCATATATTAACAGCAACAATGATCTTGCCAAACATATGTTGCGTATTTGTTATCAAATAATAGCGATATTTTTCCTAAAATAAATATTACCGTTAACGATCAGGAATAGTACTCTCGACTATACTCACGGTACGCTTGGCAAAAATTTAAAGTAGACCATACTAGATATTTCCTTGGTGCCATAAACATATTATATTGCTACTATAAGATGAAAATGTTTAGTCAGATTTATCACATTTTAATAAGAAAACCTGATGTGCACATACGTTAATAGTAACATTCATTTTTGCGGATACAAAATAGTGTGATCCGTAATGTTTATTGTAAGGACCATTGATATTTTTTGAGGATACCATTTTTGGATTTTTTAATAAATTTACTTTGCTCGTGTTCTTAATTATCACACATCAAAAGTGCGTTTTACTTTCTGGAAAGATGTGTTTAATTAATACTTCGTTTTTGCAGAAAAACCATTGTCGCGTCGTACCTTTACTCAGGTGAACGGCATAAATATCCCTTGCGGTATGGTTGATATAACGACAACAAATAGTCATTGATAGTTAGAAACACAAGTCTCCGCGACATTACATAAATTGTTACTATTATGAGATATTTTAATAATGCCTATCCATTAAAAGATATTAATTACCATATAAATGGTAAAATTCAGTGCAGGTCAATCCAAAAATGAATATGCTACAGTATACCATATTTTTTATATCCATAGTAACTTACTTATAATGTTACTTGGATTATTTGATCATTGTAAGGGTTTTTACTATGATTTTTAGTCCTTTTTAAATAACACATGGTTATCCACACCATTGGGATTATATGTTTGGATGAACACTACAGATATAGTCCAATTAACTATAACATAATTGTCCTAACAATATTTTTTGGTACATTTTACCATAGAGCGGACAACTATACGTGTATAGTTGCGAGAACTAGTGTCTTTTTTCTCAGTGTAAGTATGAGAAAATTAGTCGAGAACGTTTTGACAAAAACCAAATTTGTAGTTTAGCCAAGAACTATGAACGGGGGAAGATGTGCAACGTTTTGTTGAAATCGAATTAGACGATACAGGTCAGTTTGTTCCCGTCCACAGCTTTTCTAATATCATTATATACTCTTAATGATGGAGTCTGCGAATTGAAGGTCCTATATCCCGATTGACGCGATTCCAGTGAATTTTAAAGATCAAGGTACTACTTGATAATTCGAATATATTTAGCGATGCGGCTGCGTCTTAAGGTAGTACTGTCGATACTGCAAGAGCAAGAGAATGTATACACCGTCATGTTTGACTTACGTAGTATTTAGAATAGACAACATCGCGATAGAGTGAGAGAGACATAAACGGTCTGTTTCACTCGAGAGGTGTGCAAAAGCTATGCGTAAAGACTGACAGGTGACGGGCGCATCATTATTCGGTTCTGTGTGTCAACGAGAAATAAAACATCTTTAAAATGTCAAAACCACGAGAAGAAAAAAAAATATCTGCCACTGGAAGGGCCGCAGGGTAACAGAAAAAATGTACCGGAAGAGATTGCAACAAATTGAACATTTTTAAATTACGCGCGCATTGTAACCTCTTCGCGACGTTGCCACGTATATACTGAACTACGATATAAACGTATATTTGGGATATTTATTTGCTAATTACTGCTATCACATGCTCTCAACCTGTATTTTTAAGGATTTAAAATGTTCCTTATAATATTTTCTCTTATTCTACCCTTTTTTTTATTGAAATCTGAACGGTACTTTTTGTAAAATACAATGAAAACTGTGATTTCTCGTGAGACTCAATGTTAACTGTATGAAATTACCAATACAAATATCTTCTTTCTGATTCTCTGTAGCCTCTTGAAAATTTAACTGGATATTTTTCTTATCATAATCTACTGCTGTACCAAATTTGATTAAATTATGAACGGTATTAATTATACCTTAACGGAAATTATACCTTAACGCCAAGCATTAAAAAGAATAGTTCAACAATTAAAAGCTAAGACGCACCTCGTATCCATACTCGAGATCAGGTACTGTTCTCTATAATATTTTAGACGGCTCGCACAAGTTGGCTACGGGACGACAGTTAGGAGCAGATCGACGAGGGTTTTTTCTTTTGACAGAGGACGCATGAAAACTCGTTTCCATGCTGATGGAAAGTATGACCTTGTTAAATAATTCATGAATGAGGAGGCTAATGTGGTGAATAATAATGGTAATGATTTATGTATCGCAGATAATGAAATACCGTTAACCCCTTCAGCCATGGTGGGACTTACGTTGTCCCATCATGCAGTTATTTAATTATTCAATTACTATTTCAACAACTGATACCCGGTCTTTTGGGCCTAATGGTCTCTACGAGATTCGTATATGTAAAAAAATATGAACAGTCATTATTTGTTAATTGCACAAATGCCACATATAAATAATTAGTCGAATTTCGTACTTTTTCATGAAAAAAATCGTTTTCTACCAATCTACTATGAAAATCGGTATAGAATTTTTTTCACAAATTTAATACACTCCAAAGATTTTTACAAAATTTTTCGTACGATGGTTTCTGTTTAAAAAAATAAAGATACATACATTTCTGTACTAGGTCCAAATTAACAATTTATCGTGTTTTTTTTTTTTTTTCATATTTAACACCGAGTTTCGTCACAATCAAGTAATTTTTCGCATTTTTGTTCGCCCTAATGGATCTGCCATTTTGAATTCCCAAATTTTTAGTTCCCCCTCCCCTTTAAATCAATTCAAGTTTTGAGTACAGATTCGTAAGCAGCGACCCCAAAAACCCACAAGAACCGAGTTTCATTAATATCAAGCCACTTTTTGCATTTTTCGTCCGCCATATTGGATCCGCCATTTTGAATTTCCGAATTTTAAGTGCAGATCCGTAATCAGCTACCTGAAAAACCCCCTATACCAAATTTCAAGCCGATTGCACGTGAGAAAAAATGTATACAACATGCTATTTGGTGCAGCAATTTGGATAAATTTGGTTTTGGTAATTTGGCTAAATTGAAACGTGGTATTGCCTACGGGTAGCTCAAATTTAAATAGTCAGAGTGTTCGCACGACGGTAACGGTAAAGTACTACAGATGTTGACGAAAAAGGAGAAGCTGGAACAGAGGCCGACAGTTACCAGTTCTTAGAGATTTTTTATTTGATTTGATTTGTTATGTTCTAGTATCAAAATTTGGACAAAAATGAATATTACAATATTGCCAAATAATAACGATTTATACAATTTATCAAGAACCCCAGTAGTGGCTCGACACCAAGTATTAAAAAAAGCAAGCGCGAGCCCTGCTGCACCCTCATTTACTTGAATATGACGGTTTTCGGACTTTTTAATTAATACAGAAAACAATGAGAATTATAAGACTACATTAGTGTATGTATTATCACAGTGCGGACTACACGAAAATCTATTCTTATGTTATATTTACACCATCTCCCTCTCTCTCTATCTCTCTCGACGGAGATAATATAAAATCCGCAAAAAAAAAAACACTATAAATGCTGTAAAAAAAGTTGAGACAAGTACATTTACTCACCCCAAATAGTAGTTCCGGTAAAAAATCACTTTCTCAATACTAAACCCCCACAAAAAGTTATAAGAGAGCTTTACAAAAATTTACCAATTAAATCATAATCTCGCAAAAGATGCGAATTCAAACCTGATCAAAAATTAATACTGGACTTCACAAAAAGTCATTAAATAAATTAAAACTATAAAAGCATTAATAGTCAAATATACATTAAAACCTATTAAACTCTTACAAAATATCTTTAAATTACTTGAAAGTACCATTGCTCTACACAGCAAAGACAAGAATAAAAAATAGGTATGAAAAAAATTCCGATACAAAAAGAATCCAAAGGAAAAAAATTTAATTGAAAAAAAAATTTCGGCCGAAGTACTTGGCGAGATATTTGAAAAAACTCGCTAAGTTTTTTTGCGGAAAATTTCGTAAAAAAACTGTTTAAAAAATGTTATAACTTACTTTGAAGATCACTCTATTTATTTGGGTACAGTTCAAAATTTTATTCAAATTTAGAGAGTGGATGGTGAATCAGTCGCCCCGTCCGCTTCGGATCTTCGAAAGTAAAATTTTTCCTCAACGTTCGCCCGATCGAAATAAAACAGTTGTAGCCCACGAAGAAAAAGGCAAAAATCGGCCAAAAGTTCTTTATTACGATCGGACGAACGGTGTGGAAAAATTTCTACTGTGACATTTGCAGCTATCTCTCTCGCACTCACATGGTTGATCCATATCCTCAATATGAAAAACACTTATTAATTGTCGCGCTGTTACTCTTTATCTATAACCAATAGTCACGACTGTGACTCTGACCAAAAGTCAAGACTCTAGATATACAAATATACAATGCCATTGCAAAATTTAAAAAATACAAAAGATACAAAGAAAATAAGTGAGGTCTGAACGCACCTACATTGTCAGTCAGAGTGATGTTCCATGCGGAATAAATAACTAGCTAAACTTTTTTTTGAAAATTTACAATAATGAGGTAGAAGTTACCTATCTCACTCGGAAGTGAATGCCAAAAATAAGCATACCGATATATGGAAGGAGTTTTTATAAGTGACAGTACGATGAGGTTGAATCTTAAAGGTACAAGCCGGCAGTCTCAAGGATCTTCGCAATTCATCTTCTACTGGATTAAACAATTCTCGAATGTATTCAGGCACCTGCTCCTATAAGATCTTGTAGACCATAATTTTCTGAAAATATTGTTGACGACTATGCACAGATGACCATCTCAACTGATTTATATAAGGCGTAGTATACTCATCTCGACGAAGATCGATGATGAAACAAATACACGAATTTTGGAGCTTTTGCAATTTCTGATCAAGTTCGTCTGTCAGGTGGTGATATATAAAGCAACAATAATCCATGAGTGGATATATGGAGGTTTCAATGACCTGAAACTTTGACTCAATCTGTAGCGAGTTTTTATGGTATTTCAGTTTCAGTATGGTGTAGTTTGTGTAGCTTGTGTAGCCGAATGAACTTTTTGCAAAATGGTCGAAACTTGACTATTCTATGATAGTTTAGAAGACAATATCATACCTAAATTCGCGTTTCTTCCACATAGGGTAGTGGAATATTGTTGATTGGTAACAAAGGGTAACTCATTTAGAATTAGTCTCTGGACCTACGCATTACTGCCTATAATAAAGATCTTCCACTTCGAAATATTCAGGGCAAAGCCATTGGAATCAGCAAACTCGAAAATAACGTTTACATCACAACTTAGCTTGGCCAGTGCTCTGTTTAGTTCTTGAGGCTCGCAGCTCGGGTATATTTATGTATCATCAGCAAAAATTATGTGATTTGTGTAGCGCAATTCTTTGGCAATGTCATTAATAAATAACGAGAACAGAAGACGGCTGAGAACAGATCTTTGCGGTAGTCCCATATTTGTAGCGAGCCAAGCAGAATGATTACCAAGGGTATCCACCACAGCTTGAGAGCGATCCTCTAGGTACGAATGTAACCAGTTTAGCGGACCTTCATCAAACCCGGTATATTTAAATTTGCGAAGTAGGTGTTTATGCGAGACAGTGTCAAAGGCTTTTGTGAAATCGAATGATACCAAGATGGTTAGACGTGAATTATCGATAGCTTGCCTCACATCATAAAAAATACGAAGCAATGCTGTCTGTGTATTGAAACCCTTTCAATAGGCTGATTACCTATAGACTAAGGTACCATATGCAAGTAGAAAAATTCCATGATGTATCCCATCACAATACGCTCCAAAAGCTTGAAAATTTCCGGTAAATTGGCAATCGGTCGCGTGTCGAAGGAGACATTGGTATTTAAATCTTTAAGAGCGGACAGATAAGTGCACGTTTCCAAAAGACAGCAAAATAGCCTTGCGAGATAGATTTATTGAACGAGGCGACAAGATAATTTGCCAGACTGTCTGCTGCTTTACTAATCGAGAAAGCCGAGATATCATCAGATCCTGCAGAAAGCGATGAATTTGATGAAGAATTCAGTGTCTTAAGAACTGTAGCTGAGGTGATTTCGTTGAAATTAAACATTGCATTTCCACGAGGACAAGTATGTAGATACTGAATAATATCTTGATGGCTTTCACTATGCACTGAGCTAGAAACAGATACATAATACTCATTAAGCTCATTCGAAGAGTAAAAGTGAAAAGGTGAGTTTGTAGAAGATTTTACAAGTCCCATATTTACCAATTCTTTCCAAACTTTTGACTATTTACGGATATAGCTGAGCTTACGAAACTGGTAATCATTTTTTTGTTTTTTTTTCTAATGTCACTTGTTTGGCCTGTTTTTAAAGATAGTTGCGTTCACGAATTGTTTGACGAAGGTCATCAGTTAGCCATGGAGCAGCCGGTTTAGTAATTTTGAATTTTCTATAAGGCGCAGGTCTATCCATAACTACCCTCAGGGTATTCGAAGTCTGCTCAACCACTAAATCAATCGTGAAGTTTACATCATTTGCATCAAACAACAATTCATTTAAATTAGGCAGAAGAGATATCACCCGTATTCGAGTAAAGCTGTTGATCGAGCCGAGATAGTGGTCGTCAAAGGATCGTTTTTTCCTGGGTTTGTAAGGAATTAAATTTATACGATATCTCAAGTAAGTCGTGGCCATCAATAAATGGAGCATCGGACTTGAAAAAATGTGTAACCTTGTCTTAGATTATCAGTCATGATAATGTCAGGCCAAGAATCATTAAAATATGTGTGGCAAGTAGCACCGCAATGTACAAGGTGGAGCGCGCTGATGAAAAGTCTCTAAGGGCCGGTTGTTCCACCTTCAGATAAATTTTACCAGGCGGTTGTAGCATTGGATGCAGACCTTTAACTATTAGATAAAATTTGCCGGGAGGTGGAAAAACCGGGCCTAAGGGTGTTGCCTCAAAGTTATTTGTTGATAAATTGCAGCTTAGATTACCTGCAATTATTATGTTGTAGTAACCATGCGAAAACCGATCGAAGGTAGCTGACAAACTTTCAAAGTGACGACCTCTCGGCTTCCTGTAAATCGAGGCAAGTAAGAATGAGTCAGATCTACCATTGTTTAATTCTAACAAAATAAACTCGGGTGAGTTGGAAAACTCACTCAGTGATGAAGCTAGGACTTTAGCTTTTAGTGAATTATGCACGCAACTCGCAACACCTCCGCCCTCTTTACCTTCTCGATAATTTCAAATGAGGAAATAATTATTTGTATTCACTAACGCGTCTTGTATATGTGAGTGCAGCCACGTCTCTACTATCAAAATTACATGGAACACATTTTTAGAAAGATACAGTCCAATTTGATCTATATGAGCTAAAAATGTAGTTGTATTGAATTGAGCAAACTTCAATATGTTGTTGGGGGAAGAATAATCCGTAACTAGTTCTGTAGGACCTGACGATAATACTCTCGAGACTTCTCGTACTGCCTCCAGTCAAACCATTTTCGATAAACCATCATACGGCTTTATATGCAACTTCGCTATTATCACTTTTTCTGGCATAAATATTCCTATCTCTAACCCAGACATGCTTATATTTGGCCGCAAAATTCTTTTTCTTTGCTCCGAGATGGAGGCGATACGTTTTAGCATCAGGCATTTCTCTCAATCCAATGTTGAAATTGGCAGTATCAGCTGAACAATCTTCAAATATTTCGGACGTTACTAAGTTTTTTGTCCCGTTTTTTATTTAGAGCTACGCTCCTCACGAAACCACACGTTAGAGTGACAACATAGGATACGTTGGAGTGAATAAGTGAAGTACTTGCATTTGAATGTTTTTTAATAGCATAGTACCGTTAAAATATGAGAAGAAAGTTCGGAAATTCCTAACAGATCAAAGATTTTTTTGACAATATCATTAGGTGAAACTTCTGAATCCGGTGAGATTCCTGACATTATTAGTTCATTGGCGTTAATTTTAATGTTTTTATCTCGTACTGTAGATTTGAAATCTGTGAAGTGTCATCTTTTGTAATATCGTAAATTATCGAAATACGTTCAAGTAATTTCCCAAATTCATTATTGAGAGTATTCTGACTTTCGCTAAACGCCGAAATTTTGCTATCAGTCTCCTCTAGTTTGGAGCCACACGCAGTTATTTTATCATCAGTACTATCTAGTCTGGTGAGAATTTTAGCTAGCAAAACTTCTGAGCTAGATTTTCGCGAAGAATCCGATCTCCGTGAACCGCTAGTATTTTCACCGCTCGATGACGCACCATTTTGGTAATTGCGTGGCTTTGACGCGCTGTTGATTTACTAGAATATTCTGATAAGTTAGCTATGCAGCATTTGTTTGCTGATTTTGTGGGGAGATGAAAACTGACACAGCCCGGATGAAATACACGATCACAAGTTTCACAACTAACAATACTCCTAGCAACTCGTTTCGTGCAGTTAATACAAATATTTCGCATACAGATAGATCGCAGAGATACTTAAAAACACAAGAATGTACGTAGATTATGATGGATATCTTGATGAGAATTAGCTTAAGAATAGTATAAGACTCAGTAAAATAGTGAATAGCAAAAAAGTTTCTAGATATTACAGTGTGATAGACTTTGACTAGTGAGCAGTCTAAAATGTGATTTTAATAGGGTATTAACTGACGTGGAAATAAGTAATTAAGCTAATAGAGCACACCGATAGATGTCAAGTAAGAAACTGCTACATGCATGTGAGCTTGTGACAGTGATGCGACAGGTGTTCATACGGTGATACGCTTACAGTAGAAATACTGCTTCGGGTATGTCCATGGATAAGCTTTGGGCACGATCGCTTTGAGTTTGCGCAGAGTCACTGGAAATTCCGTAATACATACAGTCATTTGTCTATGCCTCGTTAACCGGTGGTAGCTTCGACTGTTTTCGGAGATTTATTCGACACAAGTCGATGACAGTGATCAACACCGCTGATAGACTGGCAGCAATAGGACAGTAAATGCGTACAAGCTCATACGTCTCAAGGTCGACAAGCGTGATTTAGAGCGCATGCGTTAACGGACAACACCACTGTGACCCCCTATTTTTTTCACATTTCTCAAGAATTTTTTTTTGTGGGAAAAAAAGAGATATTCGAAAAAAATTTTTTGGGTTTTGTTCCTTGTTTATTAATGTATCAAAAAATATTTTTTTCACATTTTTCACGCCGCATGGTGGCGCTGGGGAAGCTCTCGCGTCATCTCCGCAGTGGTTCGCGGCACGCAGCAGAACTCTCTTCAACGTCGATCTGAAAAAAAAATACCGAGTGTTTTCGTTAATAATATGATATTTTGAAGAGAAGTACATAGGGATTTGGAAAAATATTGATTTTTAAAAAATAGGCACGCCTTTGAAATTAAAGAATGATTTTTGAGCAAAATTTCTCGTTGAAAATAGGCTATAACTTTTATTATTATTGAGATATCGAAAAAATCTTATGTACTTCTCTAGATAATCTAATTTTATTGATACAGTAAAAATTTGAAGTCGATCGGATAAAAATTGCTCGAGTTCTGCTGCGTCTCGCACTCAAAAAAGTGATTTTGAGAAAAACGCGTTCAAAGTTGGGACCCCGAGCGTCGCGGACCGCTGCACCGCTCCACAAAATACTCAATATTTACGAAAATAATTATTTTTTTGACCTGGGTCGAACGGCATTTCAATCTTAAAAGTATTTTAGTTTTTTTAAAATGGTTTTCAAAAAATCGATTTTTTGAATTCACCTTTCACCTTTCATCCAAAGAAACACACAATTGCCAGGAACAAATCCAAAAATTTGTGCGGCAGGATAAAAAATGATTAATTGGCTTCGCCAGCTCTGAAACGAAAACGCCCGAAGGCATGCGAGAGTAGAGAAAAGTTTTGCGAAATGATAATTACAGACGAAACTGCAGCGTAATTTAAAAAAGATAATAGTAATCATAATATATCAATAAAGAATATAAAGAAGAATGATAATATAAATAAGAAAAAAAGTGGCGTTGTAAAAATACATAATAAAATATCAAAACATCAAAATATGGACAGCGAGAAAATACGATGTAAATATAAACATATCAACCATAAGATAGTATAGTACGGAGTATGATAGAATAAAAACACAATGCTCCAAGCACACCCTAAAGTGCGACATGAACCCGAATAATTTGAAGAGAATAAGAGTTTATCATATCTACCTAAAGTATAATTGTTTAATTTTACAAAGTCATTAGAGAATCAGTTGACAATAATTTGAGAGTAATCGGACAACAATGGATGCCGCCAAGTTTCAAATACAGCCATTTTGTGATGGAAATTGGACAATAAGTGCACCCAGAAAAAACATCCAGTTGATTCAACTAGGATCTAGTTAACGCGGTCGTCTAGTGTGAAGGCTGTTTTTTGAATGCTTCTTTGGTGAATTTTTTTTGACAAACTATTAAAATAAAATAATTTATAAATTGTATATCATTTTTATTAACATTTAAACAAACTTTGTGAATTTTTTGAAGTCAATGTATTGAATATAATCGGAGATACACCGCCCAACAGGAACACATATAAAAAAAGAGGTGCACCACTGTTGCCATGATTCCGGCCGTTCTGCTTATGTGAAATCAAAAAACCAAACGCCATTCCAATTGTGAGACTTGAGGCTCTACATAGAACTAAAATAAAGTCAGAATTCCAAAAAATAATTTTTTTTTACGCTTTAGAAAAAAAATTCAATTTTTCGCACTTTTTTTTAGGATCTATTTAGCTGGTAAAAGAAAACTAACGAAGCAATCTTCATTATTTTAGTTAAACTTGTAATTATATATTTACTAGAGAAGCTGCATAAATTTGAGCAGAATCAATTAACTAGTTTTTGAGATATCATGGCAGCAGTTTGAAAAAATCGTGTTTTGAGAAAAACGCGTTTGAAAGTTTGAGCGGGCACCGCGCGCTCCGTATACCTGCTCCGGTTTACGGCTGTAACTTTTCAACGGCTTCGTATTTCGAAAAATCCTTTTACCCACGCCTTCTACACATGTTTTAGAAGTGATTTATGAAGAAAAAGAATCGATTTTTTTTACCTGACACACTAGATGACCGCCTTAAATCAAATAAATGTTTTTCCTTGTCTTACGGCCAATGAAGTCTATTTAACTTCAAGAAATTATTTTTTTTCAAATACAATATTTTTATATTTCCGTTTAATGAAAAAATTATTTAATCCAAATATTTTTTATTTTCTGTAACGCGATTTTTACCCAAAGGCAAAAACCCGTCCCTTCTCTACCCGCATTATCCGACCGTTCGAGCTCCCCTGTAACTGTTGATCTACGATCGACTTAAATTTGCCCACCCTTGCCAGCCACGGTTGACCGGGATGCACGAAGGACGAGTGCGGCCGAGGACGGTCTGACTACTCTGCTCATCTGAGATACTAAAGGTAGAGGTCCTTTGGGCTTGAGAGTACGACACAAAATAAGACACAAGGAAACGCCAAATTAAATGAAAAAATGAACAAATATATTGAGGTAATTATGTTGTTAGGCCAAATACAGTATTATATTACAAATGATCGCAGACAACGCGAGGTAACTTACAGCTAGGGAAATTGACAAGTGGGCAGTATAAATGATGGTAGGCAACGCAAGGTAACTTAAAGTTAGCTAAATTAACAAGTAGGCAATATAAATGACCGTAGGCGACGCAAGGTAACTTAAAGCTAGCCAAATTGACAAGTAGGTAATATAAATGACCGTAGGCAACGCAAGGTAAATTCCCCTGAAATTTGCATACGATAAGTAAGTGGCCCTAGATTGCCGATATGGTACGAAATTAAATTATTAGTTGCAAAAAATAATGAGATCGAAAAAGAAAAATGATGAACATGGAGGTGAATTCCCTAAAATGTCAATAGGGCAGGTAAATAACCCAAAAACCCGAATTTATATGAAATTAGTTTATTAGCAGCAAAAATAGTCAGATCGGAAAAGAAAATTGACGAACGTAGAGGAAAATTTCTTAAAATGTCAATATCACAGGTAAGTGACCCTAAATTACCGAATTTATACGATATTAATTTATTAACTGCAACAATAGTCAGATCGGAAAAGAAAAATGAAGAATATGGAGGTTATATGAACGACCGAAATAATGTAAAATTAACGGGGCAATATAGATGTCCGAGGTAACTTAAAATAAATCGGAGGTAGTGCCAGATACTCTAAAGCCGCAAAAAACAGCATAAATGCTGTAAAAAAGTTGAGACAAGTACATTTACTCCCCCCAAATAGTTTGTCCGGTAACAAATCTCAGTTTCGACACAAAACCTTCACTAAAAATTGTAAAAGAGGTTTTCTCCCAAGAAAACCAACCTTGCAAAAATTCTCTGCTTCATATCAAATCTCTCAAAAAATGATAGGAGAACCCCACAAAAATTTTCTCTATAAATTAGAAACTCACAAAAAGTTATAAGAGCCTCTCAAAAATTTATCAATCAAATCATAATTTCACAAAAGATGCCAATTCAAACCTGCCCAAAAATAAAGTCTAAACTTCACAAAAAGTTATCAAATAAATAAAAATGATAAAAGCATTAATAGTCAAATACATTAAAACCTATTAAAATCTAATGAAAGCACTTTCAACGAATTGAAAATACAGTTGTTCTACCCAACCAGAATAAGAATAAAAAATAATTATGAGAAAAAATTTTGATAGAAAAAAGATTTCAAACGCAAAAATTAAATTGAAAAAAAAATTTCGGCCGAAGTACTTGGCGAGTTTGTAACCATAAATGATATATTATGTAAATTAAGCGAAAAAACTCACCAAGTACTTCGGACGAAATTTTTTTTTCAATCTAATTTTTTGCGTTTGAAATCTTTTTTGTATCAAAATTTTTTCTTATAATTATTTTTTATTCTTATTCTTGTTGGGTAGAACAACTGTATTTTCAATTCGTTGAAAGTGTTTTTTTTGAATTTTAACAGGTTTTAATGTATTTGACTATTAATGCTTTTATCATTTTTATTTATTTGATAACTTTTTGTGAAGTTTAGACTTAATTTTTGGGCAGGTTTGAATTGGCATCTTTTGTAAAATTATGATTTGATTGATAAATTTTTGAGAGGCTCTTATAACTTTTTGTGAGTTTCAAATTTATTGAGAAATTTTTTGTGGGGTTCTCCTATCATTTTTTGAGAGATTTCCTATGAATCAGAGAATTTTTGAAAGGTTGGTTTTCTTGGGAGAAAATCTCTTTTACAATTTTTAGTGAAGGTTTTGTGTCGAAACTGAGATTTGTTACCGGACAAACTATTTGGGGGGAGTAAATGTACTTGTCTCAACTTTTTTACAGCATTTATGCTGTTTTTTGCGGCAATTTGTTGACTTTTTGTATGGAATTCATACCTTATCAATTAAATATGTCTATATTGTGTACGTACTTGGGTTATACAAAAAAATCAGCATTTTTATTCGGTGTTGCAGCAAAATATAATAATATTTTATCAGAAAGTGATTCTATGAAGAATTCGATCCTTAATAAAAATTGTAAAGGCCGCTCTAACGATTTTTTTCTGATTTCGGCTAACTAAAAATGGATACATGATCGAATTTCGGGCTACTGTATCGCTACTATATCGGGACAAGAAATGCATTGTGAAATAGTTCTCTAAGAAGTGTTCAAGTGAATTCAAACTTCGTAATTAACCGTCAGAACTATAAAATTATTAGATTACTTAAAAACTTGTAGTAGGTCTGAAAAGATACGACGTATAAAAGAACCACGAACAAATAAGAACTCATTTTTTTTTTAATTTTGTAAAAAAAAATTGCTCAATAAAATATTAGACCGTAATATACATACCAACAAAAATAAAATGCACTAAGTTTTCGAATTTAATAAAAAATCTAAATAAAACAAAATTCTCGGAGCAAAATAAAGTATGTAAATTATACGTCGAATTAAAAAAAAAAATTGTTAGGAAAAAAATTCCGTATCGAAAAATATTCCATAAATAATTACACCGAAAAAATACTTCAATAGCATCAAAATTCACTTGAAGTTTTTGAATAAAAGAAATCAAAACGAAACGATATTTTGAAACAAAAAAGGTATGTGCACAGAATATCGAGAGCAAACGTTCGATTAGAAAAAAGAATTTCGGCCGAAGTACTACACCAGTTTTTTTATAACGTTTATTGATTACGAATTTTATATCATCAGCAATTGGTAAAAAAAAAAGAAATTGTTGAAGTACTTATGAAATTCTTTTCTTTTAGCTCAAAATGGTTTCGCATCACTTGCTTCCGTTTTGAGTTGGTTTCATTCTGATGGTTTTTTTCATTTCAAAACTTCAGGTGCATCTTATTTCTATTAGAATATTTCTTCATATACTTAATCTCTTTTTGAATTTGCGAAGCAACCAAATTTATGCTGACAAAGTTACCGACTAAATAAATTTGGATGAAAAAAAAAGTTTCGACCGAATTTCGAACATAGCGAGGTTATGACAACGTTTATCAATTATGCATAGTACATTATGTACATTTAGCAATAAAAATTATTTTTTTATTTAAAAATTATTATTTAGTTTTTTTGATTATAATTTATACAATGTGCTTAATTCAGTTCAATGTACTTAATTCATTCATGGTTACAAACTTGCCAAGTACTTCGGCCGAAATTTTTTTTTCAATCTAATTTTTTTCTTTTGAAATTTTTTGTTGTATCCGAATTTTTTTTCATTCCAATTTTTTATTCTTGTTCTTTTTGCGCAGAACAACTGTACTGTAGCACATCCATATTGTTAATTAATTGGAAGATTTTTTATAAGAGGTTAATAGGCTTTAATGTTTTTACTATTCATGCTTTTATAGTTTTAATTTATTTTTGTAAAGTTTAGACTTCATTTTTGGTCGAATTTGAATTAGCATCTTTTGTGAGATTATGATTTGATCGGTAAATTTTTGTAAGGCTGTCTTATAACTTTTTGTAAGTTTCTAATTTATTAAGAGAATTTTTGCGGGGTTCTATAATTTTTTGAGAAATTTGATGTCAATGAGAAAATTTTTGCAAGGTTAGTTTTTTTGGGAGGAAATCTCTTTTATAACTTTTGTTAAGGTTCACGTTCAGAAGGAGATTTTTTACCGGAACAACTATTTGGGGGGAGTAAATGTACTTGTCTCAACTTTTTATACAGCATATATGCTGTTTTTTTGCGACGATTTGTTGACTTTTTTGTATGAAATTCATAGCTTGCCAATTAAACATGTCTATATTGTGTACGTATCTGAATGATATAAAGTGACATAAGTGACATTCCGATAAACTGTAAACAAAGAGGAAGCAGATCTGTTATAAATATCCGAAATATTTTGGCTGATTATTTCGTAAACATTGATCCATTGTTATGGCAAAACAAATATGCTTAAAAAAAATATTTTCACAACACATCAAGTGTCTTTTTATCTTCCATCGATTGTTCTGCGTCAGCAAATATTTCTATGAGTTCTTCCCATTTTTTAATTTTTTGTATACGATCTCCATAATCTTTACATTTCATGCCCCAAATTGCTGGTCATTGTTCTATTTCAAAAATAAATGTTTCCACATCTAAATCCATTTTTTTGAGATAGGAAAAACGTACGTTGCGTTCTCTTTTTTATACGAAACGAACGCAGCGACCTGCGCGACCTCTATGTGTAAACAACCGCTTGATCGCACGGTTGGCAGTACGACCTAGCGATAGCCGCGTGCGTCGTGGTCAACCGCGCAGCCGAACGAACCCGTGTGTGTGTACAGTCTCATTGAAAACAATGTCACTTATTGACTGGATGTCGCGAGTCATGACTACAGGCTGTCTCGTTTATCTTCTGTCTCACAGACATAGTCAGTCGGAATAATAAAACTACTTTCGCTCCTGCAATATATGCACCTGCAGAGCGCAATTCGTATATGAGAAATGCCTCGACGCACTGGGCCACGTGGTGATCGGAGCGAGAAGCTTTAACATGGGTACTGAAATAAATGGACTCAAATAGCATTATGTGTTAAATTTAAATACAGCTTCCTAGTTGAAGCGAATATAAATTTTGCTGATTCAAATTTAACAAATTCGAATAAACCATCCTAGTAGATTCGAGCAGATATTTTTTCTGGGTATGAACCGTGTATCTTCTAGGCTGGTCAGACTAGCTTTTTATCATAGTCGGCTTCAATATTAATACGGAAAAGGAGAAAGAGAAAGCGAAGAAGTAATCGATGCAGATGTAATTAGTACCAATTCATGAGTCTCGGTTCTTGGACCGGTCATCTTAAATTTCAAATGAGGGACGTGATTATTGGATTATACTACCAAATCCATTTATTTTCGGTTGAAGACTAGGTATAGAAAAATGGACCGAAGATCCGAATGTAAATATCCAGATGAATACGTAGTACATATATGAATATCCGCTTGTCTTATATATATATATATGTATATATTTAAGCGTGAATTTGGCTTATTTGTTTGAGCAGGAAAGGTGGACCCGACGCCCCACACATCATCCTTCAACATGGGTTACCTCGTCTCACCATATCCTTACCCCAACGGCGCAGGAGGACCGATTCCCGTCTCTATGGTGAGTCCTATTTAAATAAGAGTGTTTTTTTGGTTACATCATTATTTCAACATTTTTATAACAAGATATTACTTCGCACGTATTTCGTGCTTACCAATATGGTATAACTTGCTGGAGCCCCACAGGACAAAAAATCGGTCGTTCAATTTATACGTCCAAGTATATGGGATAAACAAGCTCACAATTAACGGAAATAAAACACGTAGTGAATATGATCGTTTTTTTCGCTATGATAAACGGATAAATATTACAATTGATCAATCATTTTCCATGTTAATTTTGTCGCGCGAATGTAACCATGCAACTACCCTTTGATTTTTCACCTCATCTAATTTCATAATATCTATATAATATTGAGATGTTGTATAGATATTAATTAACCCATATAAAATAACCCATAGAAAAAAGTACAAAGAGGTAATTTCAAGTCTATTTATCGGGAAATTTCCTTTCATTTAAAATTATTTATTTCAATGTTTCTTTTCTCTCTGTTTAATACGCTCATCTCTTTCTCTCTCACTCGTTGGCGCACGTGATCGCCAGCGTCTGCCCGTAGCGCGCTACTCCCTTTCCGGCGCGGCGTTTGTGTGTGTGCGCTTACGGACGCGAAAAATATCGAACTTCAGCGTCGTTTTGCAGGGATAAAGATTCACCAAAATCGTCTTGGTGTGTTCGTTTTGTAATTTTTTTTTTCCATATTAAACAAAAAATCGAGTCTGACTAAAAATTTGAAAAAATGTACGTTTTTTGCGTATTCAAAGCGTCTTGCTGCTCGCTAGAATTGCAAAAAACGTCTTGTATTTTTGTAGCAGTTTTGGGGCACATTTTTTGATAATATGCCGCAAAAATTAGACATGACTAAATATCTACGTTTTGATTTTTTTTTTATGACATTAATTAATTTTGAGACAAAAGCAATGCCCACGTGCTGCAAGCCGATTGTTTTCGTTTATAAAACATAAAATTAGATCGGTTGATAATAAAAGTAGCCATCACTCGCTCCTACAAAAAAAAATTCACTGGCTCCTAGACTCTATTATGGCCTATAGGGCACAAAGACGCAAAGTGCGAGAGAGGGAAGAGGAAAGGTTCGAAAGCGATAAAATCAGGAGACCACCCTTCTTCTGTCTCTCTCTCTCCCTCCCTCTCTCTTTCTCAATCGAAGTTCTTAACTGGTTCAGAGGTTGCCCCGTGATGAATGAGATTTTCCGGCGGGGTCTCTGCCCGTGCGTGAGATAAAGGTGCATTTACGATGAGCTTTTGGGTTAGGTTGGCATACTTGTAATTCACACCTACAGATATGGATACAGTTTATTGAAACGTTTCGATATTTGAACACGCCACAATATTCAAATATCGAGACTTAGAGTTTTTCAGTTCTTCTTTTCTCTCGAAAAAGAGGTTATTGTACAGGTTCGTGCACTTACCGGTGGGTTTTGCCTGAAGTAGGAATTATCTTTAGATTTCTCCATCTTGCACTCGAAGAAGATTAACTGGACTCATCATTCAAGACGAATATTCTCGATTGGATGATTGAGTAAGGACAGACAAACAGGAGCGACTGTTCTCAAGAGCGCCTATCGTGACACAATTAAATGGGTGCATCCAGAAAAATCATCCAGTTGAGTCAACTAGGATCTAATTAAATCAAATAATTTTTTTTCTTGTCTCACGGCCTAATAGAAGTCAATTTAACTTTAAGAAATTATTTTTTTCGAACACTATTTGTATATTTCTGATTTATGAAAAATTTATTTAATCTAAATATTTTGTATGTTTCTAATTACTAAACGTTTTTTGAAATCAAAAACTATTTTATTCTAATTCAAAATATATATAGTAAATTTGAACATATTCTTGTCTCAAATATTAAACGAATATGAAGTTGAAATAAAAATGGTATTTATAATATTGTTTATAGCAAATTCAATTATATTATTATTCAATAACGTTGCTAAGGGTTTGCTGCAACCCTGAGTAGGTATAAAAATTCACGACTGACTTCTTACTTAGATATAGTTAGTTAGAAAAATGAAACTACTTTCGTCCCCGCAATATATACACATCCAAAGCGCAATTCGTATGTGAGAAATGCCTCGACGTTGTGCGCCACGTGGTGGTCGGAGCGAGAAGCTTTAACGTGGATACTCAAATAAACGGCCTCAAATAGCATTATATGTTTGATTTAAAAACAGCTATTTAGTTGAAGCGAATACAAATTTTGTTGATTCAAATTTAAAAAATTCGAATAAACGATCCTAGTAGATGCGAATAGATCTTTTTTCTGGGTGAGTGCTACCGTACTTTTATTGTACGATAGGGCCGTACGTTTCGCGAGGATTTGGGTTTTCTTGACGACAGTCGGTGTTGCTCGATATTCTTATGATTGATTCATTTTCGGTACAAATAAGGAGAAAAAGATTGGAAAGGTGTGTAGCCTGATAGGCTTACGGGCGGTGCATCGCTTACGCGAGAGCGCGTCGGCTGTAGCCCGCTAGCAGATTTATGCCACACCAGAAATTGTGCCAAGGGATAAGGCTGTTCTGTTACATTATATGGGGCATTTCATGCCAAATTTACAACCTTTTTTTTTACATTTTTAATTGCGTAGAATTTTTTTTCTCTGATAAGGCTCATTAAAAGCAACTTACCTGAGTTTTTTTTTTTCAAATTATTATCTCAATACGTTTGCTCGATACGATTTTTTTGAAATTTCTCCGATTTTTTTTCAAATATCTATAACTCCCTGAAAAATCGAGCAAACCGAATGAATGAGGGGGTCAACATTTTTTATTTGACATCTACTTTCGTTTGAACAGATATAAAAAATTATCAAAAATTTATACTATCAGTATTTCAAATTCTAAGTAAAAAATATTTGTTTTCGCCCTTCCTGTCCCCATCAATTTTCTCCATAAATTTTTATACAAAAACTGATACTTTTTTCATGAACTTTGAGCCTAGTTTGATCGTGAATAAATCGTTATTTCTTAATAATTGAACAAAAAATCCACCTTCCAATTATAAACAAAATAGAAAGGATAATTTACCCATGATTAAACTAGACTTAAAATTCATGAAAAAAATAATAGTTTTTTATAAAAAATTATGAAGAAAATTGTAGAGAACAGGAAGGGTGAAAACTAATATTTTTTACTTTGAACTTAAAATACTGATAGTTTTTCGCGTTCAGACTCTACTTCCCCTCCAATGAGTTGTTGCTTAGCCTCGGGTACCTTCCTCTCTGGGATTCAGGCGATGATCCTGGACTCAGGGGGGCCTTCCTCAGAGCCTTCAGCGTCCTTGAAGCATTGGCGGGCCCACAGCAAATCGCCAGAAGGCAAAACAGCACCTGAAGCCCAGGGTTAATCCGGATCCCGCCTGACGAGGCGCCGTGACAAGCAGTCCCCTGTACCGGGAAGCAAGGCGATGTACGGTGCAACTCTTGGTTACTACTGCTTTCGCTGTCCTAAAAATTCGGTTACGGTTCATCGACACCCTTAGACGTAAAAGAAGCGACACCTGAGCACGAGGATAAAATGGATGTTTTTTCGGTAAAAGAGGCACACGTGAGCCGTTTCCTCCCCAAGGACAAACTATGGTAGGGTTGCGCTCTCAACAATTTCGATCAAAGACCCCAATAGATCAATCAAATATGGTAAAATAGACCCTGAGATGAGCACATTAAAGTACGCCACACTTGAACGCATACAAATTTCGCCACGCCTCGCCCAGGGGTAGGTAGTCGCAGGAGAAATTTTTGCTGAAATAAATATAAATACATACCTTAAAATTAGATAATAAATGCTATAAACAATTTTCAGTCCGCGAAATAAGCCTTGATAATACATCCTCTCTAGCCCAGTCGGAATGTACATTTGCAATGAAAAAAATAGCTCTGCACAATTTTCTTTTCGTAATCGTTGGGAGGGGGAAATCATTGATAGTCTAATTTAAGAATTATGACCAGATTCTTCAGGAGTTTCGACCGCCATCTTGAATTTAAGGGCAAATTTGTTTTTGTTGAATTACTTGCCCATTTTCTACTTTTGACTAAAAATGATCATAACTGAACTTGTAAGACGAAAGACGCATTCGTCTGTGCTATTTGCCAACTTTTTTAACATTTCTGGTGACGAGCAAAATTCACTAGGAGTTAGCCACTCGAAAACACCTATAAATACTCATTTTAGACGAAAAAGTCAGAGGCAAAATTGGAATGGTTTGTCAATGTGTACATTTAAGTGGCGTGACATTTTTTTTTCATGTGGAGGTATCAACCTGATTTCAAGGTTAACTCCACTTTTTTCAATGGAAATCCCTATTTTTTATCGGCTACAAATGTATAGCTTAAAAACAAGACCAATGATCTATCATGTCATGACCTTCCGATGACCATGGAATACAATTACAATTGCAAAACGGGAATTAAAATGAAGACATTTTTTTTCATTCGCGCGTGAGGTAGGTTTGGCTGGTTCGCACTCGTATGAGATTGATTCGTGCATCTCATGGCATGCGAGATATGCATCAAGTATATGGCGAGAGAGAGAGAGAGAGAGAGAGAGAGAGAGAGAGAGAGAGAGAGAGAGAGAGAGAGAGGAAGAGAAAAGCGGAGACGGGAAGATGGGGCTCAAGAGCAAAACGTTCGCGCTATGTTCTAGCACGCTCATGTACATACAGGTGAATAGAAAAATAAATAAATGAGGCAGTAAGAAGCACAGACGGGTAAGCTCCGTGTTGAATAATCTCACTGGGGATAAGTTTGCTAAGCCGAAGAAAGGACGATACATAGCGTTTAAGAAAGAGAGAAAAAAGGTAGGAAGAAAAGGGGATGAAATAAAGGGGTACGATGTGACTAAATAATGGGCAAAATTGGGCTGATTTCGTGTGAAAGAGAACGTGGCCGGTGGCTGTTGACGGGTATTCCACAATGTAAACTTGTATGCACACGATCTGTTCTCTGTGACGACCGGCCCATCGTTGAGGCTGGATAACACACACTGATCGCGGTAAGTACAACCCCGCGTTCATACGAAGTCCTCGCTCTCTCGCTCTCTCTCTCTCTCTCTCTCTCTCTCTCTCTCTCTCTCTCTCTCTCTCTCTCTCTCTCTCTCTCTCACTCGCTTATTCGTGCGTGCGCGAGTGCCTTTTCAAAGCCGTTAGAGGGCTCTTCGGGCTTGATAAACCAGGCAGGTTGGTCACTGGTCATCAATGAATCCCCGAGATCATGGGCGTGCCTTGCCATCACTAACTTTTTCGGCACACTCTCGGTCTCGTTGATCTTTTCTTTGATACTGGCTTCTCATCCTGCAACCTCTGCGGATTAGGCCTGTGAGGTTTTATCTTTCGTATGCTTCATCGAAAAAGTTGACTTTTTGTGGTGAATTGCGATATCAATAAATCGTGATGTTTACTTATGTATGTCTCTTTAAAGTACGCATCGGACTAAATTTTCCACAATTTTGAGTTTACAGAATCATAAGCCCTCTTCTAGCAAATTTATCGCAGAGAGATTTCCGTTTCCAAATAAAGGACTGCCTTGCCTTAACTAAAAAGAGTTTAGATCAATTTTTACATCTATCACTCTGAATTTACTTACGTAAATTTTGAGATTGGGCAGCGTGGGTCATTTTATGGATTCCTTCGATGGTTCAAGTACACTACTTTTTTTCAGATTTAAAGTGAGGACTGCATTTCAACACTAGTCAAGTCAGTGCTAAATTTTCACGACAGTTTTATGCGAAGTTTACTGCACTAATTAAACTCAGTGAGGGTAGATTTGTACTACGGCGTGTCTTCTTAACCTAAAAAAAAAAAAACATAAATAACGATAGATTTACGCAACTATCAGCTGATAAATGCAAATTTTCATGATGCCACATTTTCATCGATATTTTTCAAAAAATAATCCGTATTTTTTTACTGATTTTAATGCACTGCATCTTAGTTTGTTTCCGAGAAGATCCTCTGCGAGTTTACCGAGGCGATTTTTTTTAAGCTTATTTGGTTATAAGTTACAAATATGTTTTTGCTCTAAAAACAATTGAACCATCAAGCTTAGAAATAATTTATGTTTTTCTACTGTCTTATGTATTTTTTTTTGGCTCAACAATGTATGCATAGAATAGAATTCAATTCAACCGCGATTCCTTAGGCTGACAGAGATTGATTGAAATATTCATACTTATGGCTTTGATCACTTTCGTTTTAATTATATCTTTCCATCCTTAATTCAACTTAAACAGAGTCAATAAATCTCGATGATGTTTGGAACGAAAACTTTTCAGTTTCATTCTGGAGACATAATATGTTTTTGCGTGACTTCTCTCACTCGTTCAAAGCTTTTTCTGTTGGGGCAGGTTCGTTTTATTGTTAAATATCCTTTGCTCCATTGATTTCTGTATCTCCTTCTTTTTTCCGCCTTTTCCCTTTTCTTATTGTACTCTTTCTTTTATTCTTTCTCTTCGTTGCTTTTCCATTACTCGTTCACATTAGAAGAGGGAACATTTTCTGGCTTGTCGCCGATTTACTTACCTCGCGACACTCATCTCCTCTATCGTGCCCTCACACTTTTCATACGTTTGGGGCATTCCGCGCCAAATTTACAAACTTTTTTTTTGCATTTTTAATGTCATCGAATTTCTTTTCTCTGTTAGTGCTCATCGAAATCAACTTAACTGTTTTTTTTTTTTTTTTTTTTTTTTTTTCAAATTTTTAGCTCAATGTGTTTGTTGAATACAAGTTTTTTTAAATTTGCTCGTTTTTTTTTCATATATCTATACTCTCCCGGAGAAATCGAGCAAATCAAATAAATAAGGGGGTAAAAATTTTTGTTTTGCAATGTATTTTCATTTGAAAATATGTTCAGTATTATAAAATCGTTGATACTACCAATATTTTAAGTCCAAAGTAAAAAATATTTGTTTCCACCCTTTCGGGCTCACTTCGATTTTCTTCATAATTTTTTTATAAAAAACTGTCATTTTTTTCATAAATTTTAAGCCTAGTTTGATCGTGGGTAAATTGTTCTTTCTATTTCGTTTATAATTAAAATGTGGATTTTTTGTTCAATTATTAAGAAAGAACGATTTACTCACGATCAAACTAGGCTCGAAATTCATGAAAGAAGTATTGGTTTGGAAAGGGTGGGAGCCTTATAGGCGTATACGGGAGGTGCGTCGCTTACGTGAGAGCGCGCCGACCGTAGCCCTCTAGCAGATTTCTGCCACACCAGAAATCGTACCAGGGGATAAGAGCGTCCCGTTACAACACTGGTAGTATTAATGTTTCTATAATATTTTACATATTTTCGAACGAAAGTACATTTCAAAACAAAAATTTTGACACCCCCATCTATTTGATTTGCTTGATTTTTCAAGGAAGTATAGATATTTGGAAAGATAATCAGAGAAATTTGAAAAAAAATACGTATCTAACAAAGGCATTGACATAAAAATTTGAAAAAAACATTAGGTAAGTTGCTTTCAGTGCGCGGATCAATTCGTACAGACACCTCGAAATCGCGTTATCTTGTACAAGATTATATTTCTCTCTTGATTGCGATAGCATCGTATCAACGGCGTTCTTCCACAATCGGTGGGCTGAGAACAGCAAATTCCACTTCGATCTTCTTGTTTTCATTTTTTTCTCATGTTTATGTTTTTTTCGGCTTTCTCTTCATTGTTTATTTTTTTTTTTTTTCGTGTTTAAATGCACGATCTACTGTTATTTATTTGATGGCACGAGCTACCAACACGCTTTCTTTCTAAAAGTATGAAATAGCAATGAGAGAGGAGAGATTAAAACCAAGAAAAGAATGGAGAGGATCTTTCATGTACCCTATAAATTCCTTTAGCCCATTATTGCGTCGTCATTTGGATAGAGATACAATGTTTATATCTCTGACCGTAAAGATTCTGATGCTTGCATACTCTTCCGTCGTTTGTAGCATATCCCTGACTTTGTCACAATACATAATTATACTTGCTTTTTGATATTTTTTTATTATATAATAAATACTCCAGGCTGAGGCAGTCCTGACCAGGGTTGCGAAATTTTTTAAAGAAAAAGTAAGGCATTATTTTTTAATGAGTAATAAAAATAATTTTTATTAATTATAAATAATAAATGATTAATGCTTATAATCGATACAATTTCCATTGAAATATTATATTTACTGGTGAACGGTAATCATTGACACACATTGTCAAATAACACACTGGGTCAAAATGTCCCATTAAGTCAGAATAACCCATTATAGACGTAAAAGACTCACTCGGTCAAAATGATCCATGCGTCAAATTGTCCCATTAGGCCAGTATAACCCTATGGGCATAAAAGAAACACTGAGTCAAAATGTCCCATTGGGTCGTAATAATCCATTTCTAGACCTCGCCAATTTTTAAATATATTTTGACAAACAACATTATATATTAAGTTCAATGATTGTACTATGAAATCACGCTCTTTTATCTCGATTAAAAAATGGATTTTAGTTATGAAAAAAATTCTTCAATTTCGCCTATGACAACTGCATATAACCCCTTAAGGTCGGTTTTCGAATCCTGAGAATGTGCTCTTCAGCTACTTCTAGTCGCTCATTCGATAAAAGAAAAATTTGATCACGTCAAATTCATTTGAAAAACAGACTCAAAATTAACATGCCTGCAACTTTCCATAAAACCGCATAGCACGCTATGAAAAAAGCACGAAATAATTTAAGTCACTTCGTTTCTTTCAACTTCAAAATTTCATATCCAAAAGAAGTGTGTCAAACCGCAAGACCTTCCGATCTTTGTTACTATGGGCCCTTGATGATCAAATATGGCACTTCTGTTGATATTCGCGTCAAGAAAATTTTCCTTCATTTATCATAATTTTTTCAATTATGGTTGCATAGCGTCTTCAGCTCTAACTAGTCGTATATTTTATATAGAACATCAGGAACGATTAAAAAATACATTTTTTTAAATTTTCTTCAAAATTCATTTTAAATGCGTTTCTCGGTTATAAATTATGTTCTGAGACCTCCAATTTCTGATCTATGAGGTTTATAAATTCTCCTTAAGAGCCGACTGTTGCAAATTTAATGCTCTACAAAAAAGGTCTTAAGAAATATTATGTTAGAACTAACAGTAAAATTTTATATAAATATAACTTTGAAAGTTAATAGCTCTTGAAAGATTGGTTTTAGGCATTTTTTGCAGAGGACCTTTTTTGTAGAGCATCAAATTTCTTATAGAGATATGCTATGAATGTACTCAACACAGTTGTTATTAGGGCGGTATAAAATTCCGAATACGCAGAAAAGTATTTCACATGTTATTCAAACGGGAAATTACAAATTGCGTGCGTCACCTCTAAATATTTTTATTTGGGGATTTCCTTTGGTGAATATTCTTTTTTTGCATCAAAGTAACTTCTCAACCAGTTAGTTGGGCAAAAAAAAATATAACGTTTTTTTGAATCACCCTAATATTTGTGCATATGAGGCATTCCATGCCAAATCGACCTACGTCAGACCCTTCCATTCTTTGATTTGGCTGAAAATTTTATGCGTCATATAACCCATTGAAAGAAGCTCTCTTGATTTTTTTCAGATTTTTTGGTCCATACACTTGTGAGATATGATTTTTTTTCAAAATTCGATGTTTGTTTCTCCAAATTACTGTAACTTTCTGAAAAATCGACCAAATCGAACTTTTTTTTATAGAATGGTTGGTTTTTTACCGTACCGTTGAAAAAAAAAAATACGAAAAAATTATTGATATTTGTCTTCCACATTTTTTCGCAATTTAAAGAAATTTAAAGCAAAAAACATTGGTTTTAAGAAGTTTACCCTTTTTAATTTTTATTAAAAATTTCACAAAAAAACTGACCAATTAAATGATTTTTGAGACTAGTTTCATCTTGGGCAGATTTTTCATTATACTTATTATCGCATTTTGAAAAAAAATTCATTTTTTTCCCAGTCAATTTGGATCAAAACGAACTTTTTTTTTTGAAATATAGGTTTTCACCAGACTCTTGGAAAAAATTACGAAATAATTATTGAAAATCGTCCCCTATATTTTTTTCAATGTTTAAGCAAAAAGACATTAAATTCAAGATATTGGACACTTTTGATTTATTTTAACAAATTCACAAAATAAATCTTGACCAATTAAATGATTTTTTTAGACCAATCCCATCGTGAAGAAATATTTTTTCATATTTCTTTTCTTAGTTTGAAAAAAAATTTCATTTTTTTCAGTCAATTCGTACCAAATAGGATTTTTTTATGTTAGAAATGTTGGTGTGAAACAAAATATCAAGAAATAGTTCGATTTGGTCCTAATTGACTGGAAAAAACTGAATTTTTTTTCCAAAATAAGAAAAAAATATAAGGAAAAAATCTGCCCATGATGGGACTGATCCCAAACATCATATAATTGGTCAAAGTTTTTTTTGTGCATTTTTTGAAAAAAATTAAAAATGTTTTTTTTTTTCTTTAAATTACTTTAAATTGAGAAAAAATATGGAATACAAATATTAATCATGCTTTCGTATTTTCTTTCCAACGGTACGATAAAAAACCAACCTTTCTAAAAAAAAAAAAACGTTCGATTTGGTGGATTTGTCAGAGAGTCACAGTCATTTGAAGAAAAGAACATCGAGTTTTGACAAAAAATCATGTCTCACAAGTGGATGGACGAAAAAATCTGAAAAAAATCAAGAGAACTTCTGTCAATGAGTCATACAAAGCATAAAGTTTTCAGCTAAATCAAAGAATGGAAGGGTCTGACGTAGGTAGATTTGGCGTGGAATGCCCCATATACTTTTCGTGAACAAAAGCGAGTATTCATCCCTTTGCAGTTGTCTTCGGTGTCGTGACACTAACCGCGGGATTTTCCAGTTGTCCCGGTGCGGTTAATGCCGCGATAGGTTGCGTTAATGGTCGACTATTGCGAGCGAAAAAGAGATGTCTCAACGATAAGCATCCTTTTATTTTTTCACTCCTGTTTTATTCGTCTCATTTTCTACTTATTCATTTATCCGTATGTAGTGTGATATCACAGGATCAAGTTCTATGTTTACTGTGAAATTTTCCTAAATTACATATATCATTTCTTCATTGTGTCGATATAATCCTACGCTACAATACGAACGTACTAATTTTTCGTACAAATTTCTATCCACGTATCTGCTTATTTAATCATATTTTCGCGACTCATAGCTCTCTTTGCTTTAAATAGTCATTATGTTATGAACCAGTATAAATTAGGAAGAGAATTTAATGACAGTCTATTAGTTTACATCAAACAGTTATATTAAAGAAAAAGAAAATTCTGCGGCCTTATTCATATCGCTTTCATCGTATAATTTCTTTTTATTGTTAGCTATTGATTTGTTGGGTTCTTGCAGGAAATATTATTATCAGAAATACGTTTGATTGGGAAACATTTTTATTGTTCTTAATTTTTGTCCGAGCTTTGAAGTTCGTCGTCAAAAATTTATTCGTTTACAAACAATTTATGGTACCTATCAGAGATATTATGGGAGAATTATGTTCATCCACTTTTATCCAGGTGTCTGTATAATTTCCACGAGATTTTTTTTATTTAAAAAGACGAGGGAATAAAAAATACTATGAATACCCCGGACCTTTTATGTAATTGATTCTGTATACTGGTTCAGAAAGTTGAAATTTCACTTATACTTGTTCTTACAACTGGCACGCTTCTTGTCAAGTAAAGAGAGCGATGCGAGATAAATTTTTCTCATTTTCTTGTTTTTTTTTTCACTCCGTTCGATACTTTTTTTGCACTTTTTTCTTGCGTTCTGTCATGAGCGTCGAGCGCACTGTCGTAGACGTCTCAGGGATTCACAGGTGAGAATCCTCGAGCGAAAGAAAGAGAATGACTGAGGTAAAGAAAGGAGGATGTATGGAGAGCCGGTTTCTCTCGTCGATTTCTCGGAGAAGAGAATCTCGTTCGGACGTCTCATTACTCGCGTCTACGTGTGTCTCTTACAGACCCCGTTGAGCTCTGATGTGTGCCCTTCTCGATCATCCTGAGGTTCTTTTTCTCTCTTATTCTCAATACGTATATACCTTTAGAATCTTTCACGCGGCTGTTCGCAACTTGAGAGTGTCGAAAGGCCTTCCAGTTGTCGAGTCTAGCGATCGTCTCGCCGCATCAGCAGATATCCCGCGGACTTCTCGTCTCACCTGAGAAAATGAATGGTAACAGAAAATAAAGAGATGGGAGAAAAGAGGAATTGGCGGAGAAGAAAAGAAAAGGAAAAGAGAAAGATTGGGAGAGAGAGAAAGAGAGAGCGCCAGTAATGTAAATGTGTGATATAAATATTGTTATAATCCTATCCGAACAAACAGGAGTTATTACCCCTAATTCAAACTATATCCACGTCCAGGTGACTTATTTGATTAAAGAGTTTTACGGCGCATGCAATAAACATATCAGTGGCTGTTACAAAGTAATATGGCTGTTCCAACTTACTTTTTGAACCAAATGAGATTTACTTTCATATAATACTGAACCCTACTCCTTTTATGATTAATTTAACGCAAAAAACAGCATATATGCTGTAAAAAAGTTGAGACAAGTACATTTACTCCCCCCAAATAGTTGTTCCGGTGAAAAATCTCTTTTTGAACGCGAACCCTAACTAAAAGTTATAAAAGAGATTTCCTCCCAAAAAAACCAACCTTGCAAAAATTCTCTCATTCACAACAAATCTCTCAAAAAATTATAAGAGAACCCCACAAAAATGTTCTCAATAAATTAGAAACTTACAAAAAGTTATAAGAGAGCCTCACAAAAATTTACCAATCAAATTATATTCTCACAAAATATGCCAATTCAAATCCGATCAAAAATGAAGTCGAAACTTTACAAAAATAAATAAAAACTATAAATCATTAATAGTAAAATACATTAAAGCCTATTAACCTCTAATAAAAAATCTTCCCATTAATTAAAAATATGGATGTACTACAGTACAGTTGTTCTACACAAAAAGAACAAGAATAAAAAATAAGAATGAAAAAAAAATTCGTATACAAAAAAAATGTTCAATAGAAAAAAAATAGATTGAAAGAAAATTTCGGCCGAAGTACTTGGCGAGTTTGTAAACATGAGTGAATTAAGCAAATTGAATTAAATTAAGCACATTGCATAAATTAATCAGAAAAACTCGCCAAGTACTTCGGCCGACATTTTTTTTTCAATCTAATTTTTTTATTTTCAAAATTTTTTTTCATTCTTATTTTTTTTCTTGATCTTTTTGTGTAGAACAACTGTACTGTAGCACATCCATATTTTAATTAATTGGAAGATTTTTTATTAGAGGTTAATAGGCCTTAATGTATTTTATTATTAATGATTTATAATTTTTATTTATTTTTGTCAAGTTTCGACTTAATTTTTGGTCGGATTTGAATTGGCATATTTTGTGAGAATATGATTTGATTGGTAAATTTTTGTGAGGCTCTTTTATAACTTTTTGTGAGTTTCTAATTTATTGAGAAAATTTTTGTGGGGGGGTTCTCCTATAATTTTTTAAGAGATTTGATGTGAAGGAGAGAATTTTTGCAAGGTTGGTTTTTTTGGGAGGAAATCTCTTTTATAACTTTTAGTTAGGGTTCGCGTTCAAAAGGAGATTTTTCACCGGAACAACTATTTGGGGGGAGTAAATGTACTTGTCTCAAATTTTTTACAGCACATATGCTGTTTTTTGCGGGGATTTGTTGACTTTTTGTAGGAAATTCATAGCTTGCCAATTAAACATGTCTATGTTGTGTACGTATCTGAGTGATGCAAAAGAATTAATGTTTTTTTCGGTATTGCAGTAAAATCTGGTAACATTTTATCAAAAAGTGATTCTCTCAGGAATTGGATCCTGAATAAAAATTTTAAAGGTCGCTCAAGCGATTTTTTTAATGATTTCGGCTAAAAATGGATACATGATCGAATTTCGAGCTGGTGTATCGCGACTATATTCGGACTAAAAATGCAACGTGAAATATTGATCTAAGAAGTGTTCAAATGAATTCAATCTTCGTAATTAACCGTCAATACTTATAAAATTATTAGATTACTTAAAACGTACAGTAGTTCTGAGAAGATACGATGCATAAAAGAACAACGAACAGGTAAAAACTTGATTTTTTTTTTAATTTTGTAAAAAAACATTTCATAAAATATTACACTGAAACATCCGTACCAACAGATCAATGGAAAATATTACATAAAAAAATGATGCCGAAGAAATTCTTCAATAGCATCAGAATGCACCGAAAGTTTTTAAATAAAAGTAATCATAACGAAACGAGATTTTGAAACAAAAAAGTATACGCACAAAATTTCGAGAGCAAAAGTTTGATTGGAAAAAGAAATGTTGGCCGAAGTACTACGCGAGTTTTTCTGTTGTAACGTTTATTGATCACGAATTATATCTCATGAGCAATAGGTAAAAAAAAATTGACGAAGCACTTATGAATTTTTTTTTTTACAATCAAATATCTTCTCGTTCAAAATTATTTCGCATCACTTGATTCCGTTTCGGGTTGCAAGTGCAAATAGTATTTTCATGTACTTAAGGCCTCTACCATTCTAGAATGGTTCAAAACCATATATAATTCAAACCTAGGGTGGTATCATACACCATTCTCTCAATTATATAAAAAACGAAGAGAGTAGTTTCCAAATAAACCTTATTATTGCATCCAAGGGACATTTTATGGTAAAAGAGAAGAGGCACCGTTTTCGACTCCGTTCTAGAGTCTACGTTCGGAAAAATTGATTGTTGGGGCTAGGGTTAATAAAAAAAATTATTTATTTAGACACTATGCAAAAGTTTATTTATTGAATTACACTTTATTTTTGTACTGTCGCTCTTCTATCTATATATATATATATATAAAACTCACTTTAACCAAAAGTTGAAACTGACCGCGATCTTTGTAACCTCATGTCTGTTCAAAGATATCAAATATTCACCGATTACGAGTTTATCATACACCATTCTCTTAGTTATATAACAAAAAAAAAACAAAGAGAATAGTTTCTAAATAAACCTTATTATTGCATTTGAGGGACATTTTATGGTAAAAGCGAAGAGGCATCGTTTTCGACTCCGTTCTAGAGTTTACGTTCAGAAAAATGAAATGTTGGGGCTAGGGTTACTAAAAAAAATTATTTATTTAGACACTCTTCAAAAGTTTATTTATTTAATTACACTTTATTTTTGCACTATCACTCTTCTATCTATAATCAAAGTCACTTTAACCAAAAGTTGAAACTGACCGCGATCTTTATAACCTCACGACAACGATATTAAATATTCACCGAATAAGAGTTTATCATACACTATTTTCTTAGTTATCAAAAAAACGAAGAGAGTGGTTTCTAAATAAACCTTATTATTGCATTCGAGGAACATTTTATGGTAAAAGAAAAAAGGGATCGTTTTCGACTCTGTTGTAGAGTTTATGTTCGGAAAAAAAATTGTAGAGGCTAAGTTTAATAAATTCACATCCGCTATCTTTATGACTTTATTTTTTTAACCTCACAACTGTCGCTATTAATATAGAATTTCACATCCGCGATCTTTATAACCTTTTTCAATTCACAGCTGTCACTGTTATTACATGAAGAAAAGTTAATCGGCTGCCACATCGACGAACATAGTCTCACATATCACCAGATTTCTAGTTACAACTAGTGTCACTAGACAGCGACCGCAAAACGTCCAAAATGTATGCGAAAGATGCACCAATTTTTGTTGCTACAGAAGAATGAAATATTAATATTTCCAATATGCGTTAGACTACAGAGTTCTAAATAGTCACGATCGAAAGAAAAAAGAAATAAAAAATACGTGATCCTAGAACATTTTTCAAAACGCTGTAATTCATTAAATATTGCCGAAACAATTTTCGAAAACTGTTCGAAACCGCTCTGCTTGCTGTAAAGACTCTAGTAGCGACTCGTCTTCGACATTATAGTATATGTAAATGTACTTGTCTCGAGTCGCTACCGCGACTCTAGATATCAAAGTATGAAGTAACTATACAACTATTAAATAGTTGTAAGTAAAGTACAAAGGAAGTGGTATTTAGTATTTGAAATTTAGCATATAAAAAATGTCGTTTGCTCTATTAAGTGGCTTGGAACAAATTCTTAAATCGCAGTACTGGTGGTTATTTTGGGAATATTAGAAAGTAAAAGAAATACGAGGACGCTGGGCAAACCAGATGTGGGAGATTCGTGAAAATTTGATATCTAATATCTTGTTGATGATTTACCATTATTTCAACTATTTTTGTTTGTAACAAACGTTCGAATTTTTTTCATTATTTACGAAAATGAGGGTTTCAAAAAAATAAAAATCCAAAAAGTAGAAACTTCAATATGAATCTGGGGGATGTAGGGATAATACCATTTTATAAATCATTGCCCTGAGACACTTTTGATTATGCTAGAAATTTTCAATAAAACGAACTCTTAAGCTCGAGAGTGCATGAATTAACATGGAGATATTAGTTTTCCATTTCCATGTTGACGATGAATTCGTCTATTTTTTTTTTTTTTTTTTTTTTTTTTTTTTTTTTTTTTTTTGAAAGATAAACGATTCTTAGGGTCTATATATAAAAGATACAACGACTAAAGTTCTCCACTTCGTAGACTCCATAAAAGCAAACTCTTATTTTTCTTACGCACGATTGCGTGCAGCAGATTGAATCGTATGCTTACGAAATTCAATTTCTAACTGAAGGAAACGATTTTTCCTGCGTAAAACAGGTGGTTATCTTGGGTTTACGCTTTTGGGGAAAATTTGAGGTGGTAGCAGGTACCGAAACACTCTGCCAATAATGTGTAAATGTTTTAGGGGAAGAAATGAGTCGAAAGGAGCCACAGACTTGAGGATATTTCAGGCTAAGATCTCCGGAATATACCCCACGAAGGTAAAAAGGTTTTCAGGGATTACTCTGTTAGGTTAGGTAGTTGAGGCACTAGTCGCTTCACTTCACACCTGAGAGTCCGTTAAAATCTGCGGTCACCGACACTCCACGAGAAAGAAAAAAGCAAAAGAGCGAAAATTGGTATAGAGGAAAACATAGTGTTCGAAAAGGTGGTACATAAGTCCTGGACCATCCGGTGCTCGTCTCGAGGGATAAATGAGGCAAAACAAACTTGCTTCTCTGTGAGAAAGCGAGATAGAGAAAAACATGAAAGAGCGGATAAAGACCCACCGTGAACATCGAAGAATGCCCAGAACTAACCAAGTGACAGTCAAATATATGGGACATTCCGCGCCGAATCAGCCGCTTCAAAATTTAATTTTTTTATTGCGCTGGATATTCTATGTGTTGTAAGACTCATTGAAAAAAGGGTCCCCTGATTTTTTTCAGATGTTTTTGTTCATCCACTTGTGAGATTCATATCTCACAAAAAATCATTTTTTTTTTTTTTTTTTGACAATTCGATGTTTGTTTTACTCCAAATGGCTATAAATTTCCCAAGAATGGGCCGAGTCGAACTTTTTTTGAAATGTTGTATTTTTACCGTACGATTTGAAAAAAAATATTGATAATTATTTTCTATATATTTCCTCAGTTTAAAACGAAAAATCATTGATTTGAAGAAGACATTTTTTATTTTTTTTTTTTAAATTCACAAAAAAGTTTCGACCATTTAAACGATTTTTACGAGCAGTCCCATTGCGGGGGGATTTTTCCTGATTTTGTTTCATTTTTTATCACAAGTTCAGTCTCTTCAGTTTTCTTCTTTAGGTTATTTTCTGTAATAGCCATAAAGTATTGTACCACGGTATCGCGAGTGATTGTGATGCGTTTATTCACATAGAGTGGTGTGAATGTGGAAAGCGAGACATCAGTCAGTAATCGTTGAGCCGACCGAAGAGACGGCCTGTACGCAGCGCCACATGTTAATAAATCGCCTCGGCTTTTGGGTGTTGGGAAAAATAAATACTTACATATCTTTGCGAGAACGGCGAATCATTATTTCCCAAATCCAAATATTCCTCAATTTTATTTTCCACATTCGTGTTGACAAATGTAGTAATATTTACTTCGTGTCTTTTATCACATTCGAAAACTATAAAAATGTCTTTTTGTGTAGACGCTCTCTCTCTTCATTTTCTATCAAAACTCCCGTATATCCCCGTTTTCCATTTTGTTTTCTCTTTTCTGCATTAGGGGAGACCGGGGCTAGTTAGCCATAGGGATAAATTGTCTAGCTCACATTACCACTCAAACAATTGAATGTAAAAACGTGCGTATTTGATATTACGTTCGTTGTAACCTCTCGCTCATTCACGTGTCTCGACACGTCGAAGCGATACGTCGTTGAGAAGCAAAAAAAGATGTTCGAAAATTCAGATACCAAACGGAATTTTATTGCCGGTCTTTACTATCTTTTCCTGTTTTGGACATTTTTCGGAATGTTACAAATTGTCCACTACATTATTATACTGTACATATATAAGACTGTAGATTTGCATAATTATTTTTTTTTTTCGATTGTTGTTATAATTCGTGTATGCAGCGTTTTGTTTCTAAAAAAGTTGGGCGCAGCAGGTAGACCCACATTGATATGGGGTTATTTGACTCATGTGTGTTAGCCAATGCAATATTAATATTGCTCTTTCTAATTTGTTTGCATTCAACAAAATACATTTTCGTACAATATAAAATCACACTCTACACTGAGAAAAAAGAAATCGTCGATTCAATAGCATTTGATGTTATTGGAAGATTTCATTGTTCAACTGCAGTGTTCTCGGTAAGAATGAATGTGCGGTTTGATAAAAAACTAGCCTATTGGTTTAATAGTTTATAATATTATGATGATTGTATAATATCATTGGCACCCCGTAATGAGATGTGTGGTTGATCCAACGATTTTTTCCCTACGCGTATAACATGGATATGCATATATCCATGCATATATATGGCTATACCAGCAAACTCTTTGCTAAGTTAATAATCATCGATAATTTCATTCATATTAATTGTTATATAACAATTTGTTGCGTTCTTAAATATAAAATATTGGCAAGCATCCCTTTTGTTTTACTTATTTCACTAGTTGTTGTTAATATCATTGAAATGCGTACTATACTTAACCTGCCCCTTACCTTGAGTCAACGTACCCCACAACTGGGGTTAGTTGACTCAAAAACAGATTTCCAAAAAAACGACTAAATCACCTACTCAATATTCCATAAAAAATCTGAAATAATTGTCTGAGATAGTAGAATAAACCCTCTATTCAGAATAACGATTTATTCCTTTAAATGTTGTTTACCTTTTTTTTACAAGTAAAAGCCTGAAAGTTGGCGTACTAGCCCCGGTCTCCCCTATTCTCATTCTCTCCAACCTCATCGACAATCGTAGTATAGTCTCGTTCATTTTCTTCGGCTTCTGTTATAATTATAGTAATAAGCTCTGAATTTTTGGCAATTTTGAACTCACCTACTGTTGGGATTTAATTAGTATCGAGGTGGCCGTGAATAAGATTCTTCTTCAAGGTAAAGTCATCTATGAACGGTAGAATTTTGTTTGAATCATCTGAAATCATTTCCGATATTATTCTGAAATCAATAGTATAATCAGGAGGACAATTTGTATTGGTGTCTTCGTTTTTTGTTATACACGAATCTTGACTTCTTCCAGGCATTTTTGTTTTAACTTCTTCAATCACATTAATGACGGTTTCAATAAGAACACTGGCAGCTGTCATGTCTTCACGGAGACGGTCAATTACCTTGGTGGCCTGTATTAGATCTCTCTTCTTGAAATTTTTACCCGGAGATTTGGCATCTTCTGTGTTTTCGTGTGTCAAGTTCTCGATATTTCGGGGTACCGGAAAGTAATGTCGCATGTTCTTCCCTAAAATCTTTCCCTTCGTTAAATATGTTTACTCTGCGAAACTTGAAATATAATACTGATCAACAAATACAATGAACCCTGAAGTCCCTTGTCTAAAATTTAGAAGCAGTATTTAAAGTGAGTTTAGGGATATTTTTTTTTTTGCAGAATTTCGTGCAATAGTGGGGAAAATACGGCTTTTGATGGCACACTGTTGATGTTTTCGGGGGCCGTTCCCCACTCGCGTAAGGTGGTTTTCTACTATAATTTTAGACGTTTAAAAATGATGACGTCTGCAGATTGCATTGAACGGGTCATATTGCGTGGAGGCGAATAGAGAATTATATCGTCATCATCACAGTATTGGCTCAAGCGCAGAGTCAAATAACTTTTGTATCTATCGACAAAGATCAATCAAACTAATCAACATTAAATTTGCGACTGGGAAATCACTTGGCATATTTGTATAAACTCAATGAGTTAGGAATTTTCAGTAAGTCTTAAAATGAAGCTTAAACGTTGCACTTTGAAGTGAAATTACTATAAACACCGCTGCATGCCGTTGAAGCACTGTCAATGCTTCTTTGTAGTGGTGAACGCACTTGTATATGTACGGGTTATACGGGCTTGGTCATAATGCGAAATATCACAAAGCACATCAAGTTTTGAGAATGACATTGACATCTGGTTCCAATGCACGCTGATATTCAGCATTATAGCCAAGGGCGTCTGGCCCCGTGCATATCGAAGGGGGCCCACCATTACAAAGGAGCGTTGATAGTGCATCACCGGCACGTGTGACGAAATCTACAGTAATTCAGTTGAAAATACAAGGTTTGAGCTTCATTCTATTATAAGATTTATCCGAAAGTCCTAGTACACTGGATTCATAAAAAATTACCCAAAATAATAATAATGAAAAATAAATAAATTATAAACGAATAATATTTTTTTTGTTCCTGCGTATACCCTTGCAGATTTTTACAAGCCCATTTCATCGCTCTAACCTCATCCATCTCCCACTTCACTAATTTCCATGTTCCTGTGAGATTCCCCGAGGCGCTCACAGCTACTCTTTTCCAATGTACAACTGTATCGTATTTTACACGAGGTCTAATTGTAAGGGAAACTGTGATAAACCCGACCAATACAGGCGGCTACATTTTTACTGAGATTTCAGTAAGATAGAGGTAGGGCTTGCTACATGAACGTTTTATCAATGAAAAAGAACTTCTCAATTATAATTATATACATAATTTTAGTTGTTTATAAATTTTAATCATCCGTAAAATTGTGTACATAATTTGAATTAATTTTAAATTCAATTCATCTCAATGAATTAAGATGAACTCAAATTATATATATCATTTGTATGAAATTAAAGTTTTAATTTGAAAATCAAACAAATAAAATTCTAATTCATTCAAATTTTAATATATCGATTGAAAGTACATAATGTGAATTCTTCAAAATTTTCTCGAGATGAAATTGAAATGAATTGAAATACAAATGAATCTGAAGGAAATAAAGTAATGTATTTTATGATTTTGTTATTTTTCATTTTAAGGTAGTTGCCCTGTCACAACCTCAATCAAAAGTTACATACCGTGTGTGCGTTACATATGTGTGCAAAGGGTTGATCATTCGTAGTAAATAAATTTAAAAAAACACACAATATTGACTCGGTACTAATAGATAATACGACAGATATCATCTACTGTCGTAAAATTTATTCTATAAGTGTTTTTGATCTGACATTGCGAGGAAACTTTTTGCCGGAACTGTCCGGGCTTTGCTCCAATACACAAAAAAAGGTGGCATCTCTCGCATTCCCGCTCGTTTGTTTGTAGAATATGTCGTATAAGGCCAAAATCGTAGTACTTCTCGAGGTTATATCTTTTAAATTAGATGGTAAATCATCTTGATATTTTTTCACAATATTCGTGACATTCTGCTCTTGCTCCTCCTCGTTTTTCATCAACGTCTTGATTTTAGTTCTGACGGTAGAATTAATAACGTACTCTTTGCCCATGCATGGCCCATACGTTACGTGTTAATCGAGCCAACTTCAAGTATAAATATCTCGGGTTTGGAATGGTAAAACTTGTTAAAATTGCACAGATTTTTGAATAACGTATTAAATGATACGTATACCAAATTTCAACCATTTCTTAATTCAACGATCCTGTGGGGGAACCACCTTAAATGTTCCTGCGCATACCTTTGCGGGTTTTCACGAGCCCATCACTCTAACCTCACTTTTCCCTCACTTCACCAACTTCCACAGTCCTGTGAGACCCCCTAAAAGTGTTGCTCACGCGCGTTTGAACGAGAGCGAAGGGAAACTGTGGAAGACCAGGCCGATACAGACGGCTACATTTTTACCCAGTTTTAGTTGGCTAGCACCATCGGAAGCTGAGAAAAAACTACCTCCCGCTCAACGATTGATGCGCGAGCCGGTGCATGGCTAAGCGGTCACCCAACCAAGAATTGGCCTCACCTGAGGCTACTCAACTTGGGAGATCGCCGGCGCCACACACCTATCTCAAAAAATGGCCTGGACCATTTTTTTACAGTTCGACAACATATTTTGCAAAATCCTGACGCGAATGACAGTTTTAACGTTCAAGTTCGTGTTCAGCACAATAAAATATATCGAAAATATCCAGTTACTTTACAATCACAAGAAAACTTATAAAAATGTTGCTTAATGCCATCAAACGAATCTTACAGTGCGCAAAGTCGATGCACCAAGCTTGACCAATCATGATCAACGATTCTTTAGAACGCCTGAGCAAACAGCCATTTCAAATAACAGACATATAAGAGTGAATAAAATAGCACTGTCACGAAGCCACGTTTATTGGCCGAGACAGTGAGAAGCTTAGCTATATATACTAGAGAATAATCAATGCTCAACAAAATAGCACTATTGTGGAGCCACGTTGATCAACCGGGACAGTAATAATTTTTTTGTCAAAAATAAAAAAAATACAAATACAAATAACTCAAAAATAAAAGCAAGATCATAAATACAGCCAGATATCACAGAAAACGTTGATCAACCGAGACAGTAATAAATTTTTTGTCAAAAATAAAAAAAAAATACAAATACAAATAACTCAAAAATAAAAGCAAGACCATAAATACAGCAATGAGCCAGATAATCACAGAAAAAAGTCGCCTCGATTTTACGCTCGTCACGGTAATTATTACGAGGAAAGAAGATGAAATTATGGTTCGAGGAGTCAAACCGTTGACCATTAAGTGCACAGAATTTCGCTATGGTGGCTAACATTTCTTGGAACACCGAAACTATTGTCCGGTAATACTCGATTCGTTGTTGCAAACGTTTGTTTCGATTATGCCGGATGCTCTAAAGGCAAAAAAATAATGTGGCACAACGAAATTATCAGTATAAATACAGAAAAATTCAGCGTGCACGTACCATGTAAGAAAGTGTGTCTAGGTTCGAACTATCGGATACATTTTGTAACATGAGAGGTCGGGAGAGATACAAAAAAGACGTGTATGAAAATGGACATGGCATAGTGAGATGGACGAGGGAACGCAAAAGAAAAGAGAGAGGGAGACTAAATGAGCAAAATGAGCAAAGGTATGCCAGGTGCACTCGTATAATATTTTAATATATATAATTATATATACATTACACCAGAATAAGATTTTTTTTCTTTTGGCTCTTAATTATATGAATAGTAGCACTAATGTTTTATTGTATTGAGATTGACTGATTAAGCAGGTTATTCTATAAGTTGAATTCTATTTACATTTATTCGCTTGATTGATGGGGTTTAAATTTTGCTAAAATATTGTTCTCTGTTTATTCACACTATCGAATTTGTCTGTAAGCCACCACCACTTCGTCTGTAAGACGACACAGGTTGCCGTACCAAATAATACTTTTGATGATAGCAGCATATGCACCCATAAATACACTCGTGTATCGAGTTTTACTCAAGCACGAGTATTTCACGCGCGGTCACTGCGTCCAAAGTTGGAGCAATACGTATACTTGTTGCGTTCTACTGGCCTGCGTTACGGTAGTTGTCTGAGCGATCAGAGGGGCGTGCCCCACTTCCTCTGAGTCGGTAAGCAAGGCTATTATGAGAGGTAGCCAGCAAACGAACTTGAACCAAAATAAACGGAGGAAAAAAAATTCGGAGCAAAAAGAAAAGACAAATAGAACCCTACCGATATGACATCATGTCGATTACACCCGTCTCTTCCGAAACAGAAGAGAGCTGGAAGAAAAATAAATGCGAAGCAACGGAATAAAATATAATAATAATAATAAATGAGGCTAGAGGATGGGGTGAGTACAACTCTATTTATAGCTCGCTTCACCACATTGATTTGCAAAAAATGACTATTTTTTTATGGTTGATAGCTGTTTGTTCTGTGATTTTTGCCAAATATAAAAAACTTTAATGTAACAACGTTCAAGCGGGATAAAGTGCCAATTGAATATCGTTAACGTTGATCTTTGAATCTGTAATCAAACTTTCGAAGCCGGTATTACAAAAAAAACAATTGTAGGTACATGACATTGGCGGAAGATAACGAATTCGATCGTGCATAAATTGTAGAATTAGCCTCGACTTATGACTCTTCCTCATGTGGTTGCACTGTAAAAAAATTCTGTATGAAAATTAATATACATGTATAGAAAGTTTTTATGCAGATACCGTATATGAAAATTCAGATACGCTGAGAAAAATTGAGAGACGCGGTGTTTTAATGATACGAGCACTGTTCAGTAAAATTAATATACTTGCGTATTTGAAAAATCATATACATATAAGAAATGTTGACCTTGTGCATATTAAAAACACGAAACATCTACTAATATTACTATACAGGTATATTAAAGTTCACGTTACCAGCATAGTAATTTTCAGATTCAAGATTACTAAATTTCAGGCACCGCATAACGTTTTCGCATTACATATGTCTACGATATTTCTAGAAATGTATCATAAAATTTGGTGATCTTTTTTGAATATTAATATACGAATGAATATTAAATAAATTCAGCTATTATGAGTTTTTAAGGGGAATACATTAATTGATGTACTATTGTGTTCGATTTTTTAAAGTTAAAGCTCGAAATCATGCAGACATCTCATGAAATTAGTTAGAGTTAGTTATCACCACTTGATGCCGTGGCAATCAAGTCGAGCAATTGTCGCCGTAAACATTTTTATTACAATCTCAACATCTTGTGTTAAGTTTGGTGTTTACCATTTTCATGTTTTACACAATTTTCTTAGACTCGAGCGACTTGTATATATCCTCGTCCGAAGCGCGTGCCTCCTATGAGAAAGTCGACGCTCTGCGCCACGCGGTGGCCAGAGCACGAAGCACGGTGCCCACAGGGCGTTACAAATTTCCTACACTTGTGTATTAATTTTAATATTGAATTTCTTATAATTAATACATAGGCAAATGAATTTTAATACACGGTTTGTTTTTCTTTATACTGCAGGGTATATTAATTTTCATTCCCATTTTTGTACCGTATTTTTAACAGATGGAGTTACGATGGGAAATAACATGTATCGGATTATTAACATTCATGTGTATCTTATTTTTCAGTCAACTGTCAAGAAAAGTAAAGATCATACTGTAATTTTAATACATTGCTCATAGTAGATGAATTCATATACATGTGTATTAATTATCAACCAAACATATGATTTATTTCAATGCATGTCCACAAAATTTTCAGATTTCATATGAATATTCAATGATGTGTATCTTAAATTCCACATCAGTAACCAAAATTTATGATCATATTTCAATTTTGGCATACGAGTGCAATAATTTTCATTTCATACACCCGGTTTGTAAATTTCATTTACCATTGTATTGTAAAAGTATCGTAAATTTCATATATTTTTTAACAGTGATGCATTATGGCATTCTCTATTGTTTTTTTGCGAACGATATGTGGCAACATTTTTCAAGCTAATAATTGCTCCCACAATGCCATTTTCTATGCATGATAGCAGTTATGTGCTTTCGTGAAATGCATACATGCACGGAAAGTCGTGTGGTGAAAAACGGTCATAGCTCTAGCAATCGATGTATGGAGAGGAAGCAATGACTGATTGTCGGAGAATTTTTTACCTCATAACTCTCAGAGGCTGACAACGTTGACGATAACGGATTATGCCATGATAGCCCATAGGAGAACGCCGATGATATGATGATGATGACGGGCTGATAACGCCAGTCACAACTGCAGTCAAGAATAGTATGATGATATAATCTGAGACACTATACTCGCGTCGATTTTTAATTAGCAACGACAAGGAACGAGAGCGTCTGTCGTGACCGTGCACGTGCGTGTGCATGTATTCTTGGATAGGTCAGAAGTTCGGCATGTTGTAAAAATTTCATGCATAAAGGTAAACGATGCTTTATCACGTGAAAGTGCAGAGAAAGAAAAATATCCCGTTGTTCGGACAATTTTTATCCCCTCTGGGCTGCCTCCCTTTGCTGATATTGTAGAAGGGGTACTTCAAAAGTCCACGTGATCTCCTAAGACTGGTTCGTTTCCTTTCATGATTTTCGTGACTTTCGCTACTTGTCGAGGGATTCTATCCGGCATCTTTTAATTCCTCTTTCTGACCATGCACATTCAGGCAGAAATTAGCTGAAAATTATTTCTTTGACGATGGGCGATTTTACTGACTGGAATTTGAAGCCATATTTGCTCATGTAGTTTTGTTGCACCGCTCGATTATGAACGCAGTCCGCAATAATTCAATCAGGCTGGATTCTAACAAAATAATTGATAATCCAGAAATGTGATTAACAATTCGATTACTAAATTGGAGATCAACAAAATCAATATTCCTTTTATCACGCAGTCGTTAAAGTATTTTTGACTTTTTTTTTAAGGGGTTAGGAGCAGTCAGAGGTTCAAAAAAGAGGCTTTTTCGTGATTGTATTTGTTATTATTTAATATTTGAAGAACACTCCGTTCAAATTTCATTAAAAATATAAATTTTCGATAGAGTTATTCGCAGTGGCGTGGAACGTTTTTTTGAAGCAGTGTTTTGCGGTGACCACTGTCACTCTTGACCGGATCATCAAGAATCAATAAAATAAAAAGAATTATTAGTCTAATAGTTCATCTAGTGCTTATGGATTTTTGAGAAAAAAAACGCTTATTTTTCGAATGACGAAAAACGAGAGTTTGAAAATTCAAATCCTTCGATTAAAAGCACTGGTTTTTTATGTGTAGAAGAGATTGGATAAATTTCTTTCGATCGGTCGAACATTTTTTGAGAAATAATGGCCAGCGACTTTAAAAACATATTCTCAAAAAAAAAAATCAAAGAAGCGTGCAGTTACTATGTACAAATACATTTAATTAACCCGTCAGTGCTCGCGCTACGTACACCTTAAACATTGGTCGCGCGATGAGATATTTTTTCACATGTATAATTTCAAGTGCTTAATTTGGTAAATAGGAGCTTGAAAACAATTTCGCTACAGTGATTGTGACTATGAAACATTTTTATTTTTCAAAAACCATAAATACAACGATAATTGACACTAAAAACCAAAAAATGATAATTTAAAACATTCAAAATTTGTTTTTAACTCTTCTATCATACAGAAGAATAAGTTTGGTGAAGATAAAAAAAAATTAAATGCTAATGCCATTTGAAACTTTCGAGTAATCATCGTTTTAATATAGTCGTATGCCAGTATAGTGCCAATTTTTTGTAGGTAATTTGGACCTCCAGGAATGTACCCTGAAAAACTCTACAAAATAATAGTTGTTTTTGGCCGCCAAAAATTATTGAAAAAAAGATAGTATTTTAATGCTATTTTTTTTTTTGGAATGGGATTTATCAAAACCTGCTTCCCACAAAAATTATGCGCCATAATGTTATCTACAAAATGAGTCCTATACAAAAATTACGTAACAGTTTAGCGATAAATGGCAATTGAACAACGATTTTTTTTATTCATTGTACGTACTATCGGTTATTTGTCTGTTTTGAAACTCATACATCACCAAGAAGAATCTATCCCCAAGAGATATATGTAAATTTTATTCATGTATGTTAAATAGTTTAGCAATAATAACCGATTTGCGTAAATCCGGCGTTTTCCTATATCATCTCCCGACGAAGACTCATAGTGTAGAAAAAAATTAGGGTGGTTCTTTTCGGCATGTATATTCAGGATTTTATCCAAAAAAAATGATTTCGGGAAAAAAACCCCGTTTTTCGGGGATATAAAATTTGAGCTTATATACAAATAGGAATAACCCCTAAAATTGTGGCACTACTTAAAATATTCTTTTATATGCATCTGTGCGAGATGCGTAATTTAAAAAAAAAAGGTCTCTGTATCTTCATTATAAACCGAGATACAGTTATTTATACGTTTCTTGTATTTATTATTGTTATAATCAATATTTTCGTGTATTTAAAGTTCGTGAGCATTCTTAACACTATTTGGTATGGCATTCAATATGATACGAACTCTTCGGAGCGTTCACCTCATTGTAGATCATGATTGAATTCGACCGCCCGCGCACGGAATAACGAACGGCGTCGTCGGTGCGGTCGGGCGGTGTGATGGGGGCACTGCGTCTCGCCCCGTGGCTACCCTCGCGCGACTTAGTTAACAATTTCCATAACTCCCTTACAAATTGTCGTAGAAAGGTTTTTTTTTAAATTCCACGTAGCTTTTTCTCACAATTTCGAATATCCCCATGAAAATCAATATTTTCCGATAATTACCCCAATACCTATTGTTTTACTTGCATACTACTACTTAATTTTTGAAATTAAATACTTAATTAAAGTAATTGCAAATACTGTGCAAAAAATATAACGGGCTAAATTTAAACATTCTCGAACCCGAAATAGTTTTAAGCGACGATGCAATCGATGAAGAATAATTCAGATTTTCGGACGAACTCGACAACGCGACTGATATAACGTTTTCAATAACCGAAGACCCGAATGATTCAGCTAGCGATGAAGATTATGAGCCTGACGAAAAAAAAAAAAAAAAAATAAAATAAATGTAATTGTTACTGCGAAGCTGTATTATTATTCGAATTACTGGAAAAATATTTATTGTAATAAATAAAATTGCGGACAAAATACTATTTACTTATGATACCCTTAATTTTTTAATGTTAGATCATTTATAGGCACTCTGGCATTTAAATTCAAGTAAAACAATAGTTATTGGGGAAACTATCGGAAAATATTGATTTTCCTGGGCATATTCGAAATTGTGAGGAAAAAATACGTGGAATTGAAAAAAAACCTACGACGATAAGGGAGTTATGGAAATTGTTAACTAAGCCGCGTGAGGATAGCCGCGGGGCGAGACACAGTGCCCCCACCACGCTGCCCGACTGCACCGACGACGCCGTTCGCTATTCCGTGCGCGGGCGGTCGAATTGAATCATGATCTGCAATGAGATGAACGCTACAAAGGGTTCGTAACATATTGAGTGCTATGCCTCCTAAGAGTGTTAAGACGCTACATCTACCTAGAGGTCCGACAAGAATAACCAAGTTCCGAATTTTTTTTTCTGGGCAACGGTTGTTGAAAAAGAAGCGCATTTGTTTTACCCAAACAAAAAGGTACATATATTGAGAGCCTTAAAAGAAATCACCAAAAGTATGGTCCATCTGAAATCTGAAAAGCAAACGGATTATTCAAGCTAACAATTAATACGAATAGTTGACGATCGTCGATTTTTAAAATCATTTTTTTTTAACAATGTGGTAACGAAATGAAACTCGAGCAGTACAAAATCTATGAAAAAAGTCGTACATTTTTACGTAACTATTAAAAAATGAAGATCGATTTTTAAAAAGTGAGATCGTCAACGACCTTTAAATGTTTCTCATCGTATCTCCTGTAAATTTGGAAACAATCCATCAAGTGGTTCTCGAGATATCATGTCCACCGACTTTGAAAACAGTGTTTCGAGAAAAACGCGTTTAAAGTTTTGTTTTGCTGTATATATTGGTGATTTTTTTTGAAAGACTCTCAATATATATATATATATATATATATAACTTTGTATTAAAAATTCGGAATTTGGCCATTTTTTTCGGGCCTCTAGGTAGATGTAGCCCCTTAAGAATGCTCACGAACTTGAATTATGCAAAAATGTTGATTATAACAATAACAATCCACGAAACGTATAAATAACTGTATCTCGGTTTGTAATGAAGATATTGCAGTTTTTTTTTTTAATTACGCATCTCGCACAGACGCATCAGAATCGCGAAGAATATTTTAAGTAGCGCTACAATTTAAGTGGTTATTCCTATTTGTTTATAAGCTCAAATTTTATATCCCCGAAAATCGGGGTTTTTTCCCGAAACCATTTTTTTTGGATTGAATCCTGAATATGCATGCTGAAAAAAACCACCCTAATTTTTTTTCTACTCTGTGAGTCTTCGTCGGGATATGATATGGGGAAACGCCGGATTTACGCAAATCGGATATTATTGCTAAACTATATAACATAGATGGATTAAATTTACATAACTGTATCTTGGGGATAGATTCTCCTAGGTGATTTATGAGTTTCGGAACAGCACGTTGATAAATAACCGATAGTGCGTACAATAAATTAAAAAAAAAATCGTTGTTCAATTGCCATTTATCGTTAAACTAACAATGTAACATAATTTTTGTATAGGACTTATTTTGTAAGTGACGTTATGGAGGACAACTTTGGTGGGAAGCATTTTTTGATAAATTCCATTCCAAAAAAAATAACATCGAAATACTGGATTTTTTTCAATAATTTTTGGCGGCCAAAAAATAACTAATATTTTGTAGAGTTTTTCAGGGTACATTCCTAAAGGTCCAAATAACCTACAAAAATATTGGCACTATGCTGGCATCTTTGAAGAGAAGTTATGTCTATTCCGACTGGACTAATATAAGTGTGAGAAAAAGTCTCATAGAGCGACCGCTGATGGGTTAAATTACTCACCTAATCGGCTATTCTGACACTGCTTTACAACAGCACGATCGACAAATATACACACCTCACAAATATGGGAAAGGCTCAGCTTTTATTTGGTACACTTGTAAATATTGGTTCTTATTAGCTATTGACCGCTATCTACTTTCAGTACTTCGACGGACTTATGGTAATCTTTGTATATATATCTGAAACTGTACTGTTAAATAAACTTTACATTTTCACAGAATGATTTAAAAATATCATACTTTTAGAAAATACGAAAAATGAAAAATCGATTTTTCCAAAGTTCTAAGTGCCCCTAACCTCTTTCATATATATATCAACGATCATCAATTTTTAGTTGGATCATTTTCATCGAAAATATTTAGCAGGTCAAATCTACATAAGTAGAACATTTGAGAACCAATTTGAACGTGAAATCTTCTGTTGGGTATCTTCCCGAATGCGAGAAAGGGGTGGGAGTAAGATTTTCGAATGATTAAAACTTCGAACGGCTAACACTGCGAATTTTTAAATTGAAGAATAATAGTATGTAGACAGATTAAGTTCACTACAGCCTTAATGCTAGAAATAAAAAAAAAAAATGAGAATTTAAAGAGTTCGAAGTACATTTACGTCAAAAACAAAATATAGCAGTAGCCCAAATGACGAAGGCTGGAATAGCGATTTTACAAAAGTTCGACTATTACGCATTCGAGTCGTCAAATACTGAAATCGGCAATATTATGAATATTCACAATTTCAAATCTATTTTAACGAAAGAGAAAATATTAAAGTGGTCAAAATAGCGAAACACCAGAAAGTCGAACGGTCGAAATAGCGAGAGCCTTTGGGGCTGTAAAATATTGCTTGTCATTCTTCGTGCTTCGCAACGTTCGCTATTCTGTACTTCTAATTTTTAGTCATTCGAAAAATTCACTTTCGAATTATTCATACTATATATTTTGGTCTTTCAATAAAAGAATTGCTCTCCACTTCGAATTTAGAAAATATAAACTTCTTACATTAGGACAATCTATATTATCTGCATTTGAAGTATAGACAGTCTGAATATATATTTTCGAATAAATGCGCGATCAAAGGAAAAATATTACATCAAATACGCATTCAACTTAATAGACTATCGAAAATATAAACTTCGAATTTCTTATTTTTCGTTAATCGAATGTTATGAATATTAAAATTTCGAAATATTAACCGTTCTACAATTTGGTTATTCTACATATTAACCCCCACCCCGAGAAAGGTCTCTATTACGCGTATTACAAAATCACTACCAAGTCCTTCCCTCGTGCCTCCACCTGCCGAGTCCGCTACCTTGGACCGGGTTTTATACATTGAATTCTTCGATGCTGTAGGTTTTTTTCATTCCCCTTCTGAAACAGAGAAAATTCGATGGCGTCCGCTCGTTCAGTCAGCTCGTTCGTGTGTCTCTGCTTCCCCTCTTTCTTTTCCTTATCCTGGAATTCGTATCAATAACTCGGGGGAAGCGCTACTCGATCCGAACGATCGAGTCCGATCCGTCAAATAACGATCTCTCAATAGCGGTCTTTCATACTCATTTTTAATCAGTTAAATACCGCTACCAGAGGAATAAAACAGAGCTACGAGTGAGCAAAAGTACGCGCGCGCGCGCGCGCTCACACACTCGCAAACCCATATACGCGCACGCGCGCGTATGATTGTGTGGCTAATCCTCATGGTACCGTCGTAAAGGCATACTGGATGCGTAGGGTTAACTGTATAGCCGATTCGCAGATCGTGGAAAATAATCATTCGAACACTCAGTGAATCTATCACATGTGTATATTACATGCTTGTGTTCACTTGTATTCGAGGAGGAAAGAGAAACAAAGAAAAGGTTTTAGTCGCGCTCACGTGCACATGGTTCTCAATGCAAGCTAATGAATACGTTCGGGAATCACGGACTAACCGAACGTAGGGCTTTTTCTCTTTTCCCTCTCATTTATTCCTTTTTTTTAACATACATGGTTTTTTCCACCGCCCTGCTTTATTCCAACGTGAGAAAGATGTTACTATAGTTAGTTGTAATACATGTCTCCTTTTTAATTCACGATGCTAATGATAATGCGTGCAAACGCACGGTCTCATCGCTTGCATACTCTGAACTACTCTCGATATTGCATGCCACCTATTTCATGTTTGCTTCATGTTTACAGGTAAGCTGTTTATAGCAGTGATTGTTAATTGGAATATGTTGTTGATTTTTATGAAGTATTATCGCATCGCGCGCCATCCATCGATCAATTGATTTCATTGAAATGAAGCTTCTTTAGGCGCGTTAAGAGTTCTATTATACAAATCGTTCCATATTTTTGATCTCCTTTTTGTGCAGAGCTTCGTTCCCCTACCTTGCCCCCCCCCCCCCCCCCCTCCCTTTACGCCCCGATTCGTCCACCTACATGCCCGTTTTGTCAGTAAACAAGAACTCTTGTATTAAAATGATATACAACATTTTAATTAACTTTAAATTCAATTCATTTTAATAAATTATAAGATGAACTGAAATTATATATATTATAATCCATATTCCGGTGATTCATGCCAAATTACATCTGCTCTCGAATATTTTAGGTCGCTAGCCGAAGATTTATCTCCGACAAAATTTATACAAAAATACATGAGAACACAACCGAAAGTTTTACCCGGCTAGGCTAGCTTTCGAAGTTGGTAGAGGAGCGTGAGGACCCGCGCAAAAAAAATCAGTCTCAGCGGGACGCCTCGGTGAGCCGTCTCGCAAGAGTCTCGCTGAGAATGGTTTGCGGTACTTTTTTAAATTCTTCCCGAGAGTCTCGCCGAGACTGCTTCCAAGATTTTCTGCAAATTTTTATGAGAGTCTTGCCAAGACTGTTTCCAATTATTTTTAAAACTTTTTTTGGGAGTCTCGCTGCGATTGTTTCCAAGACTTTTTGAAATTTTTTTTGAGAATCTCGCCGAGACTGTTTCCAAGATCCCGCGCAAAAAAAAAAGTAGTCTCGCCGAGACGCTCGCTGAGAGTCCGACCTGGTCTGCTTTTCGGCACTCTTTTGAATTCGTTCCAAGAGTCTCGCCGAGTTCCTTTCCGATACTTTCTAAAAAACATCCGATTCTTTCAGGCAAGACAAAATGTTAGTATTGATCGGAATAAGATCAAACAAAGCGATCAGTGACGCAATTTTTTATATCGAGATAAAACTCTAACTGGACTATATAAGGATCGGGTAGGCTATACGAGGACCCGAATAAAAACAGCTCGATGCCGCCTACCGGCCGGAAAAACAAAAGTTTGCAGAGCTTCCAATTTTACTCAACAGGTGGCCTCCTTTCGCGTCCACGGATAGTCCACCCGATTTCTATATAGTCTCGTCGGGATTGCGACTCAATGTTATCCAATCACAGGCTATGTGGTCTGCTCCCAAAGACCAAAGCCGTTGCTGCCAATGCACTTTGTCTTACCTAAGGCGTTGAAAGGATTTTAAAAAATTTTCGCATCCAATGTCATTCACCATCATATAATGTAAAGAGAGAAAAAATTTTCGGGAAATCTCGCAAAGGGTCTCGGCAAAATTGTCGAAAAGGACTTTAGAAAAATTGTTTTAAAAAATAAAAACTCCCGACTGCTATAATATAGTATAACTTCATGAAAATATATTTTTATAAAATATTTATAAAAAAGAATGAAAGAAATTTCCAAAAAATGATTTATTTTGAAACCCACCGGCGAAAAGTAGATAGTAGTGAACTTGAAAAAGTGTGGAATTAAAATTGATCAAAAATAATACGTATAGATAAAAAATCATTCAATTGGTTAGTGTAACTCCCTCGACATTCAATTTCTATGGTTAATGTTAATTGACGGTAGGATAAGTCATTTACATGCGAAAATTAAAAATCAAAAAGTAATTATCAAAGTTAAATAATTGTACGAAAATTGTAGATGATGAAAAAAATGTACAACCTACATAAAATTGACAAATGTTGACACGGCTTATTATTACTCTTATTTTTTAATTCACTTTGTGTGTCACGCAGTAATAAATAAAAAAATAAGAGTAAGAAAATCACTATAACACAAAACTTTATTATGTTAAATAGAAACACAGCACATAATGAATAATAATGGTCGCAGCGAAATGCATAACCTAAAAAAAATATATATTGACGAATTCTGCAAAAAGACGCGCGGCAATTTAGATTGAAATTAGCAACGCACAACAGCGTGAAGTTGTCGATAGTCGAGGACTACCTTATCTTTCGATATGGCAAAATGAGTTTGAATGTGAATATTAATTATTTCAGTGAGTTTGCAATAGATTTTAACAAACTATGGCTAAGAACACTGTCTGTCACACACAGAAAATACATGCAAAAATTGGTCAAGACAGTTGTCACCGTTTCGGAGAAAAGTGGTGACAAAGAAATAATCCCCATCAGCTGATCGCAGTGAAACGCATTAATCCCGTCTTTTTGCCCTACGGACAGCCGAGAGTTAAAAAGGCTTGGAAACAGTCTCGGCGAGACTCTCGGGAAGAATTTAAAAAAGTACCGCAAACCGTTCAGGTGAGACTCTTGCGAAACGCTCCGCCGGGACTGATTTTTTTTTGCGCGTGGATTTCGTTGAAAGTAATAAAATTAACGACACAATAAGTAGCATTCCAGGATCACAAATAATAATTTATTAATAAAATAAAACAAATAAATATTAAATTTGGTCAGTGGAACAGACAGCGTTCAAATTTTATATAATTCCTTAAAAATGAGAACAATAAATTTATAATATTTTCAAAGATAAAGTCACAATACGTTTTCGTCTTTGCAATTGTTTGTGTTCTGAACGTTTTACGAAATATTAATTTTTTTTGCTAAAATGAAAAAAAAAATTGATATATTTCTGTGATTTTTTTTCTGACATATAATTCTAAAGGCACCTATCCAATCATAATATTTACGGAAACATAATATTACGGAAACATGCATCAAGAGTAGTAAATAATGTTCTGACGATTTTTGCATCGTCAAAAAATTTACACTAGCATTTTAAACAGGAATCACTTAAAAAAATTGTAATACAAATAGTAAATAAAGCTAGCTAAAACGTATCCATTCTTCGCTGATTCCAAAAAGGTCAAACAGTTTGGGTAACTCTTCAAACCTAATTGTTTGTTGCTAATTTTTCTTTACAAATCAAGTCACGTATTTTCAAATTTTAATGCTTAAGAAATCTCGAAGCAGAAATCCAAAACATTAGAATAGTAATGTTTTTTTTTTGTATTTTATAAAAATAGCTATCCATTATGTCGAATCAACAGAATACAACGACGGAGTAACGCCACTTACTTTTTCGATGGCGGTTAATTTAAGCATTAATTGATGATATACTATTAGTATTAATTTACTATATCCTGCCTGTGTAGTTCGTGGATGCTTAAAAAACAATTGAAATACGTATGATCTGTTTTAATTTATTATACCAGTGAAAACTGTTTCGGCAATACTAAATCGAAATAGATTGTGGCACAGTTCAGTGATGCAAATTTCATCAGTATTTTTGGGATTTCGATTGCTTTTGTGATTATTTTTATATGTGAAAGGTAAAGAGAAAAAATGTTCGAAAAATGCACACAGTCAACATGCTTTGAACGATGATGGCATTACACGAAGCGTAAAAACAAACAAATCTTCAAAATCAGCTGATCGCAGTCAAACGCACAACTCCCATCTTTTTGCCCGTGCGGGCAATCAGCAGTTAAAAAGAAAAATTTATATTTGATCACGTGTTAATGTCTAATGAGAGTTAATAAAAAAAGTTGACAACAGATGTTTAAAAAAAATAGCACATTCTTTTTGCGTCAGGATACTCTTCAGTTTTAGATCTTTCCCCAAGGTTTTTTCTCTATTTTTTTTGATTCATCACTTTTTTTTTTATTTTTTCTTGTTTTCTCGGTGTTTTATCGTTTTCTTGGAGTACGTTAATAAAAGACGGCCAGAAAGAGGTCAGTTTTGTATGATGAGATGTGCCATAGGGCAAAATTCCACGTTCACCTGTTAACACTTGTCTACTGCAAAACCGCCGAACAAACGCGACAGAACGAAGAAATGATTTTATTATACTAAAGCCGCTTATATACCACGAGGCAATTAAAACTTCTATAATTGCTATCAGCTTAATTACGTAATTAGCGAGTCAAAGCTGTCGTATACACGAAAATGACGACGACGCACAAATGCAAAGAGTAGATGATGCCCATATGAGGTCTAATGTATTTTACTTTGTAAGAATAGATTGAAGATCATCTTGTTGTGCATCTTTTAATGCGTATTATATAAAAATCGATGTTATGAATATAATTTATGAATCTATGAGTCCATGCGTGCAATAATTCATGCCCTTATAATACTCGTTTTAGCAATTCGTTTAATGGTCGATTCAACGATTCGATATAACAATAATACATCCAAGATTATTTATATAAATATATTGTATCATATTGGTAATATTCGTTATCGGTAGTAAATCGAAACAAGTACATTTTCGAAACTATCGGATTCTTACTGACGATGTAAACGATATCAAATATTATATATTGCATTGTCTGTTAAAAGAATTAAAAATAAATTTTGTCTTGGACCTAAAGAATCAATGGACAATGTGTAATCAATATGTTATTCTATTTTTTTTCGTAGACGTTCGAAGAACAATCATTTTTTTGCACGCTGCATATATGTAACTCCCCAGGAAAAAAATTACAATCGCCTCAACATTAGCCCAGTGTGGCCGCAGCAGTGTGGCTTGACGCTTGGCTAATAATTGCCTTCACCACCGGGAAAACGGTTGACCCAAAGCCGAAAGGATAACTTGAGTCCTACGGTCGGGAGTCAGCGTTGAGCCAACATAGGCTCCTGATACTGGCCGAATGCTGACCTCACAGCTGACCCAGCGTCGTTTTCTCTTATTCAGCCGTGGATGCTCATTATTAATTATACAATTTAAGTTCATTTTTGTTTAATATTTTTCATTTCTTATCGACCTAAGACTTTTGAGTATGATAAAAGACGTGGTATTAAAAAAATTAAAAAACATGTACGTCCACATTTACTTAAGTTACATCTTTTCGGTTTGAGCCGGGATTCGAACTAGTACGTACCTACGACTCTCCTATTCGACAATGTGTAATCAATATGTTATTCTATTTTTTTTCGTAGACGTTCGAAGAACAATCATTTTTATGCACGCTGCATATATGTAACTCCCCAGGAAAAAAATTACAATCGCCTCAACATTAGCCCAGTGTGGCCGCAGCCTACCTTACTAATTCGAGATGCTAACCACTACACTATCAACTACTTTGGAGACGTGAATTCTTCATGTAAGATCCATGATACTCTCCACTAAAATACATAAACGTAAAAAATTTTAATTTCAATAGAGACGTGAGATTTCCGAAGTCGCTCAATTTGATTCTTAAGTCAGGAATTTAATTCTTTGAATTGTTAAAACCAAAATTGGCAGACTTAACATGACCGAGAAAAATATTTATTTTATTCAGATTTAAAGAACAATCATTGCCCTTCAGCTTTCTAAGTCACTAAATCCAAATTTAAACTTGAATTTTCAAAGTTCAAGATAGCAAATTCCATATAGTTAATACATATTGTAAAAATCATTAGTTTTTTAGAAAAACAACGGACTTTATATAATAATAATAGTAAATATGATAGAAAGATATAATTTAAAATGAATAATAACCTATAAGGATATTTGGCAAAAACCAACACTGGTATGATATTGGCCTACACCCAGAAAAAACATCTAATTGATTCAACTAGGATCTAGTTAAATCAAATAAATTTTGTTCCTTGTCTCACGGCCAAATAGAGGTCTACTTAACTTTAAGAAATTATTTTTTTTGATCGCACTATTTTTATATTCTTGACTAATAAAAAATTTAATTTATGTTTAAAAATCGGACATATTTTTTTCTTAAAAATTAAACCAATATGAAGTGGAAATAAAAATAATATTTATAATGTTATTTATACCATATTTAATTATAATATTATTTAATAACATTTTCATGGGTCTGCAGCCCTGGGTAGGTACAAAAATGCACGTTCGACTTCTTAAATATAGTCAGTCAGAATACTTTGGTTGCCGCAATTTATGCACATCCAGAGTGCAATTCGTATGTGAGAAATGCCTCGATGCTCTGCGCCACGTGGTGGCTAGAGCGAGCTTTAACGTGGGTATCCAAATACATGGACTCAAGTAGTATTATCTATTCGATTTAAATACAGCTTTCTAGCTGAAGCGAATAGAAATTTTGTTAATTCAAATTTAAAAAATTCGAATAAACGATCCTAGTACATCTAAATAGAACTTTTTTCTGGGTGCAGTATTGACAGATTCAATGATACTTATTGAATTGAGCACATGCTGTAGTCGCAGCTTCAAATAACAAAAGTCCAGCTACGGGGTAAACATCGGTTAAGTATGATTAGTTTTTATTTAGAAATTGATACCGGCCCAGAAATAGCACTTCGTTGTATGTCAATACTGGATCTGAAATACTCGTTGAACTCAAAATACTCGGAAGAACTCGTTGGCCTTAACGTTGGGGACCAACGGTCGTTTGACATTCAAAACCTAAAACTAGTTCAGAACCGACAGCGCGTTACGTGTCAGTACTAAATCTAAGCATAATAGGCTGAATAACGTAAACAGTATCAACGTAACGTATGGACGATCGCTGGTCACCAACAGTTCGCTGCCGTTTAAAAGATGACACTGGCCGAGAACGGGTAGATCATTGGGTGTCGATGCTTAATCGAAGATGAGTTAAACATAAGCAAGTTCATAGGCTCGGGCCCGTGTCCAACGTTCGACGCTTAAACAGTCAGTTACCCAATACCGTGCAGATATCAGCCGTATATAGTAGGCATTGGCAATACTTTTATGGGCCCTTAATAATCAGATAAGTAAAATACTATGTGTATATCGATAACCATATATGAATAGTTGCATAGATAAAATTGGGTGCTCTTTGGAATTGTTCGGTCTTACGCCACGACTTTAAGATTGTGTCGAAAATCATAAAGTCTTGACAGACCATTAATTCTTTATTACCGATCGCTTATTCAGGGCTTGCCAAGTGTTAGGGGCATTAAAATACATAAGCACATATGTGCGTATGTATATTTATTGTAACGGAACGCTTTTGCCGAAATGCTAATACGTCGTTACGCGTCGATTCGAGCTTCCTGAAATTTAGGAGCAGGAAAAGAAAGAAAGTTAGATTCAGGTGGATTTTATGTTCAAAACAATAAAATTTAATTTATTCATCAAATTAAACATGAAAATTTTGGATTTGTAGATGATATTCGGATTGTGATTCTATATAATCCAATTTGAACGATGATTTGAATTTCGGTAATAATTTGGTATTTTTCACTTATGGTTTGTTAATTATTGAATAAAAACAACAAGAATTCGATTTTGTTGGAGTATTGCCAATTTTAATAACGCAGAAATGATTTGAATAATTCGGAATAATAATTGGTGACTCCTATATAACCCAATATAAAAATAATAATAATAATAATTGACGTCTGATAAATGATTCGATACAATGAAAATATTATAATTAACTATGAATACGATTATAATCGATGTATTCGATCATTTGTGTTTATTATCGGTATGGGTGTGAATTTATAATTTTTTTGCTTCATAGAAATTTTTTACAGACGCTCCATGATAAGATTGTATCACTAGAACATCCTTTAGTATTTGAGCGATTCTTAATCTATTCCAATTTGGACGATGCAACATACATTTTTTGGAATGACTTTCAGAGATAAATTCTCATTTTACCAATTTAGTCAAGAAGTGAATTCATTTTCTTCATGTCAACGTAATAGTCATTCTAGTATGAAAATAAATTAGAGCATTTTCATTAAGAGATGAAACGACCAATTCATATATATTAAATTTTGTAAACATTCAACGCCCGTTTCTAAACTATTTTCAGGAGTAATCGTCGCGAAACACACTATGAAGCAATTCATGCATTGTTTAGAATACGTAACGACACGATTTCCAAAGAAATGATTATTCCATTTCCACGTTGTTAGCATCATTGTTTCTAGAGCAATTTCACACTTTTTTTTGGATGGCTTGCCTCTTACGAGAGCAGCAATTTCGTTCTCATCTTATACAGGGTATTCGCGCGCGTCTTAAATCATGAGCAAAGGGGTTGAGAAACGAGAGAATAGAACGAAAGGGGCTGAAGGGGAGAGGGACGACGATAATTGACGGGCTCCCGCGTGCCGTTGCGCCACCTCGTTCAGCGTCACACCCAGCGAAATTGGGCGAACGAAGCATGGCTACGAAGTTCTCTCATGGTTCTCCCTTTCTTCCTTTTACATCCTTCTTTGTTTCATTTCCATTTTTTCTCTTCTCATCTCGCTTCATCGAGGGTCCCGCCCTTTCTAGCGTTTGCATCGAATTCAGCCTCACTGATACGTTAACATACATTTTGGTCCGTGAATTACGAACCGCCCTTTCGCGGTCCTAAAGTACCTCTAATTTTTTCCTCTCGGCTTTTTACCCTTCTCCTGGATTCGGCATGAAAAAAATCTAATCGTTGCATACATTCTCCTAATGTGTTGAGTTTCGAATACTGACCTTTTTTTACAGCAACGACAAAAGAAAGAAATGAAATACTCCGCCTTTCACTATATACAGTCATGCTCACTTGAAATGACGATTGATTTTTTTGTCGTTCTCTGGTGCATATTGTCCGACTCGAAAACAGTGAAGTCGTCAATTGTAGCAAATTTCATCAACTTTCAAATAAATCCAGTCTTGTTTCGTCGGATGCGAACTGACCGATTGGTAGCTGGGTTGGTGAAAAACTGCGAAATGCAACGTGGCCAGGGTGTCGAAAAATTGATGTTACGAAAAAGAAGGCACGATCAGCGAAACGACATTGCAAAGAGTATCCGATGCCATGCAAAATCCATCCCTATTATTTTTTGTGCCACAATCCTAAATCGAGTTATACTCCCTTGAAATAAAAACCGTTTTTCGATGATAGCTCAGGAATTAGTTGAACGATTTTGCCCAGATATTGCGAGACATCATTGTTATTCATCCCTTACAATCTGTTCAGCTCGCCTTCTTCGGAATACGCTTCTAAGGTACAGATCTTGGACCTCCTACAGTTCACGAAAACATTCCGATTCGATTTTTGAAAATGAATCAAGCCGAATTTTGCATTGCAACTTATCCCAAGCTGTAGCTGATATTTTAACGAAAAAAGCACCCCCGATAGTCCCAGAGAGCCTCCGGAAAGGTGTTGATTTCGCGCTTTGAAAAAACTATTCAATTTTACCCAATTCGAAGCACGGGGTGAATGTGAAAAATTGAATCGTTTTTTCAAAACGTGAAATCAACCTCTTTCCACAGAGCCTCCGGAACTATCAGAGGTGCTACTTTTTCATTGAAATATCAACCGCACCTTGGGATAAGTTGCAATGCTGAATTCAGTTTAGTTCGTTTTCAAAAATTGATCTGAACGTTTTAGTGCACTGCGGAAGGTCCAAGATCTCCACTTCAGGAGTATATCCCAAAAAAGGCAAGCTCACTAGGTTATAAGAGACTATGAAAAATGATATCTCACGAAATCCGGTCAAAATCGGCCGATCAGTTCCTGAAATATGATCGAAAAAAATTTTTTGTTTTAAGGGGGTATAGCTCGGCCTGGAATTGTCACACGAACAATAACAGGGGTGGATTTTTCATGGGATAAAAAACCCTTTCCAATGCCGTATCACTGATCGTGCCTATTTTTTCGAAACATCAAGTTTTCGACAACCCGGAAACGTTGCGTTTCGCACTTCTTCACCAACTCCGCTGTCAATCAGTCAGTTCGCATACGATCGAAAAGAGAGAAGGCTTATTCGAAAGCTAATAAAAATTGCTACAATTGGCGACTCTGCGGTTTCTGAATCGGTCAATATGCGCCCGAGAACGACAAAAAATCTATCGTTGCGTTTCAAGTAAGCATGACTGTATATATAAAAAAAGCCCAAAAACCATCATATTCGAGTATATAAGAGTGCGGCAGGGCTCGCGCAAGCTTTTCTTTTAATACTTGGTATCGAGCCGCTACCAAAAAGTGAAAAAAGAAACCCAAGTATTAAAAAGTCGCGACCTTATTTATAAAATGACCAATCTATATTGTTGTTATTACGTTAAAATAAAAACTGTCTCTCTATTCACAACTTTAATTTCTTTTTCGTTATACACAAAAAGTTACTTTACCTCAGAAAGAAACTGCTAAAAAAATGGTGTCTTTGATTTGAAAAAAAAAAATTTAATCATTCTACCATAGAAAAAGTACGGTAAATGGATTACGAAATTCCACATGAGATCATTGGCACCTTGAACGGTACACGCTAAAGGTTTTGTTGCCTCAAGGGCTTCCAAAGAAAATCCTATAAAACAAATATCAAAAAATTAGTATTATGACATTATGTTAGCTGAGGACAATATGAACGTACAAAACAATTCTACGGGAAATGAACAAAAATTACATAGAAAACCGTACGTACCCGCCGTATAAGTGCACATGGTACACGTTTCTACATGTACGTACGCCACAAATTCACTGTAAAAACTACACAGAAACTTGCGTGCATGGTTTTCAAAAGTAAGCCAGGAAGACACGGTTATTCGGATATACTCCCCAGTTCAATGATCAACTCATTCTTTCATCGATGATGAAAGAAGCCCTTAGTTCCGTTTCCAGACCGAATAGGGGATTCCGTATAGAGAACAAGATGAACGAAAATAAATAGTCGAGATTAATAGGTGAGATGGATTGATGGGACGGATATATAAATGGATGGGATGGATAGAGAGATAAGTTGAATAAGTAAATGAGATGGATGATTGCATGCGAAGATAGATGGATAAGATGGATGGCGTAAATGCATAGTCGAATGGAATGAATGGGGTAGAGGGATCGAATGGATGAACTGATGACTAAGGCGGACGGGTGGACAGAAAATGACTAGATAGGATAGAGGATTGGGACGGTTGAACGCAAAAATCAATGTACAAGCGGACGGATGGATGCGATGAGTGAATAGTTGGATTGGACGGACGAAGAAATGGGCGAGCGGAAGAAGTGATAGAAGGCATAAATAAAATACGTAGATATTTAAATTTGCTACGGGTGCTGACGGATGAGGAGTGCCTTCGCCGAGCTTATTTTGAAAATCATGCACGCCAAGTTTTTGTGTAATTTTTAGCGTGAATTTGTGTCGTACGTACATGTAGAAACGTGTTTCGTGTGCACTTGTACGTGTACGCGTGGTTTCCTATGTATTTTTATTTCATTCATTTCCCGTAAAATTGTTGTGTACATTCATTATCCTTACTAGCACAATGTCATAATACTATTTTTTTGATATTTGTAGGATTTTTCTTCGGAAGTCCTTGAGGCGACAAAATCCTTTAGCGGGCACCGATTCAAGGTGCCAATGATCTCATGTGGAATTTCGTTATTCATTGACCGTACTTGGCTATGGTAGAATGATTTCATTTTTTTTCAAATGAAGGACACCCAATTTTTAGTAGTTTCTTTCCGAGGTGAAGTAACTTTTTATAAATATTAACAAAAAAGAAATTAAAGTTGTGAATAGAGAGATATATTTTTTATTTTAAAGTAATAAACAACAATATAGAATGGTCATTTTATAAATAAGGTCGCGACTTTTTAATACTTGGCGTTTTTTTTTTTTTTACTTTTTGAAAGATTTTCCAAAGATATCACTTCTTCTGAAAACATGATAGTACTTTGCTTCGGGAATAATGAATAAGAAAATAATGAGTGATGAATAATGATAAATTCGTGAATACTGAAATTGAGTGGAGTAAAATGGTGAAATCGTGAATACAGGATACTGACAATGCAAATAGTGAAGAAAGTACATGTAAATATTGTAAATACATTCTTAATTTATAAATATAGTTAATTACTTTATACAACTTCGCTGCATGTTTGGTGTACTCCTGAATATCGACATTAATACGTTCTGCTTACAAATCATTGTCCCTTGACGTTTTCTACAAAGTGCCGCCATCCTTTGATATAAAAGGTACGGTCGCCTTGGCACCTTTATCTATAAAGATAGAGAAAGAGAAAAATACAACGATAATGATGCATTTTCTAATGCCCTGAAAAAAATCTGGGTCAAATGTGAAATTTAAAAAAATCAACAATATTTTGAAAGGATTACTTAACATAGAAAAG
>OZ022417.1:26646430-26760038 GCA_963989365.1 Rhimphoctona megacephalus
AAAAAAAATAAAAATTTTCGTGGTGTCGACGCCACAGAAAGATATTTGTATATACGTCCAAAGATAAAATAAGTAAGTGAAAAATACAAACTGTAATGTACACATTAATTTTTGTTCACATAACAAGTCGGATTCATCTTCAGAACCCTGAGTACACACACGCAGTCTCTCTCCCTCCCCCTCTTACTCTCCCTCTCCCTCACTGCCTCACTCCCTTTCCCTCTTGCTCTCCCTCTCCCTCACTCCTTTCTCTCCCTCCCCCCTCTCACTGTCTCTCCCCCCTCTCTCTCTCACATACACACGCGCGCGCGCGCACGCACGCACACATCTTTCACTTTGACCTTCACCTTAACCTTCACTTTGTTGTCCATCTTTATCTCTGTCTGCATCTTAATCTTCGACATCTTGGAAAGAGGAGGGAGGAAAACTTACTAGGTAACTGTACGATGACGTCAGAGGGTAGTCAAATGTAGGCTTTTACCGCAAAGAACGTATGTCCAATGTAAACAAACTTAACTTATGTCCTTGTGTCTCTGAGAAATAACATCATAATGAAAATTCCGAAAGTGGAGATTTTATTACGCAATATTGCGTTAACAAAAATCACTGGATAGTAAAAAAATCACTTGCATTGATAAACCCCTCTTAGTTTCATTCACTCCATCCGTTGCTACGTAGGAGGACTTAAAATTTCGAAAAATCGAAAAAATCTCATATTACTGTATATAAGAGTGCGGCAGCGCTCGACGAAAATTTTCTTTCAAATTTTTTTTTTCTTTTTAATACTTGGCGTCGAGCCGCTGCCGCGTCTCTTGATATAAACATAGAGTTCTATGTTTCAAACTCGTCAAATCGGGTGATGTAAACTCGCGTAACCCGAGGCGCCCTGTTTCGAGAATTCTCGGTGTACATTAATTTTTATGTGTGTAACGGAACTGTGCGTCTGTACATTTTGAATGGACCACCGCACATTAGCTGACGTGTCGGAGCGGGCCGGAATGAAATTATCTGCGATGCAGATATCGCACACTTTCGAAAAGTAGTAATAATTTACAGTCATTAGTTAGGAGAATGATCATTTTCTAATAATTCAAATGGTTTTCTTTTCAAGCAAATGTCGCGATACCAAAAACCTGCGTTTTCTTCTTCATTTATTTTTTGTTTCATTTCTCCCTCGAACATGAATTGGAATAAAAAAAGTTCATCATAACTATCTAATTTAGTCTGCTCACAATGGTCTGATCACAAACAATGTACATGCAACGCTTTCTGAAACGAAGATTTTCTTATTTAATGCGATGCTCTGCGACTCGGTCCGCTCATAGTGTGGGTGGGCCTTTAAACAACGCCATTCGTTTAGCTTATGTCCGGTCTTTCTCTATCTGACCCCCTCCCCCCACCCGAGCCCTTTTGCAATTTTTTTATTTGATCGTTTCTCGTTCATATAGGTGGAAAGTTCGATTTGTGATAACGATTCGTAAGTAGTCACAGCAAGCTTAGACGATAATGTGTAGATATATTTGTATATGTTTGTGAGTGTATGTAAACTTCATAATTTATTTTCTCCGTCTTTCGCATGAACGCTTTCTTAGCAGACGCTTCTCGTTTATTAAATTTTTATGATCGCAGCTGGTAACAAGCATCTCGCCCGATGCTCTCGTAATAACACGACGTGCGAGACTTCTCGAATCTTATTCATTTGAGTCAAGTGAGTTTTATTCTTCTCTCTCCGTCTCATTTACTTTCTCTTAAAATATGTATAGCTGTCTCGATAAAAATTGAATACATATAGGGATGGCGCGACAAGGTGAAATAGTAGAAAGAAAAAGACGTAGATGTAACAGATATATTATTGCGTGTACTTAAGGAAACGAATTTTCGGCGCTTCTGTATCCTGCAAAGGATTGGCTGAAGGAGGCCATCCCACAATTTGTACTCTATCCGGGCACGTTAAAATATTCAGGATTCCGTACAACCAATGGGTCAAGATCCAAACTTGAGTTCAGAACGGAATTACGCGTCGAAGGGAGAGTCTTGTAATATTTTCGATCACGCTCTTTCCTGATTAGTCGTTAATCAATAAAGTTTGAAAATACGCGTTTTTGTTACCGTGCGTACTGCTGAACCGGTTCAAGATCTAGCGAAATACCATAGGGCTAATCTTGTAGAACATATATTTCTGTATAAAAAAACTCCGTGGTATTTTTCGTAAATCACAAATCGAGTTATTGTGCACTGACTCGACGAAATATCTGTAGAGACTCAATGAGCGATGGAGGGGGGGGGGGGGGGGGGGGAGAAAACCTTTTCCTTCATCATTAATTCGTGTCTCTCCCTCCATCTCTTTTAATTGTCAGTTTCCTTCGATTCTCTCGTTCTTCAAAAATTCTGTCCCCCTTCTCACTATCCCCAGCTTGTTCATCACTTTTTTCTTTTTGCATATCTCTTTTAACGAATCAAGTGATTGCAAGTTTCCAAGCTCAAAAGCTTCAATGGAAAAAAAACTTGTTTAAAAAAACAAAAAGACTCCCACTGCGAAATAGTATACTGAAAAATTAAAAAAATGTAATCAAAAAGTTGAGAATAATTCACTCGGTAAGTGTAACTCCCTTACAATTTCATTTTTTTAATCCATAAAGTCTAGAAGGAAATAGTAAACAAATAATTATTATTATAGCAGCTAGTGTGGATTGACTAAAAAAGGAGTATCTAGCCAAAAATCATAATTTAATTGGGGGATGTCGGAAGACGTCTTCAAATCTATGAATAAAGATAGAGGTCTCCTCTATCTTCATTCGTAGTTTTAAATTTTAAAGATAAAGATAGAGGTCTCCTCCATCTTTTGGGTTAGGTTATATTTTTTGATTGTCCTCATCGAATTGTACGAACAACACATATCAAATTCAAATACGCACTTAATTTAACAAATATTATTATGGAATATTCATTGAACAATCGAACTGAAATAAACAATATTTAAAAAAAATATATAACTAACAAAAAAATGTATACACAGGCATCTGTCTGTATACCCACAGTATACCGACGTATGGCGGCATCGCCTCGTCATTCTATTGGTGAATCGATTTGATACAATTTTTTTTTTTTTAGTATGTTGATATTATTTGAATATTTGAATATGCACGTGATTACATTAAATTATAGCTTAAAACACAGTCCACTGGTAAAAGAATACCCCGCAAAAAAACAGCATAAATGCTGTAATAAAGTTGAGATAAGTACATTTACTCCCCCCAAACAGTAGTTTCTGTAAAAAATTGCCTTCTCAACATAAAACCCCAAAAAAAAGTTATAAAAGAGATTACCTCCAGAAAGAACCAATCTTGCAAAAATTTTCTCAATAAATTAGAAACTCACAAAAAATTATGAGAGCCTCACAAAAATTTACCAGTTGAATCATAATCTCACAAAAGATGCCAATTCAAACCTGATCAAAAATTAATACTGGACTTCACAAAAAGGCATTAAATAAATAAAAACTATAAAAGCATTAATAGTCAAATATATTAAATCTATCAACCTCTAACAAAAAATCTTTCAATTAATTGAAAGTACAGTTGTTCTACACAATAAGAATAAGCATAAAAAATAAGTATGAAAAAAATTTCGATTCAAAAAAAATTACCAACGAAAAAAATTTGATTGAAAAAAAATTTCGGCCGAAGTACTTGGCGGAATATTCGGAAATTTTGGAAAACCGTTCGCAACCACGTTGCTTGCCATAAAGAGCTTCATTAGCGACTCGCCTTCGACATTATAATATATGTAAATGTACTTGTACTTGTACTAGTACGCTACCGCGACTCTAGATAAGATAAGATTCGTTTTAATGATGATTTTTGAGATGAAAAATTTATGGTATGTCGATTTTTGTATACCCGAGCAATTTCAATAATTTTTTTTTTTTCATTAGAAGATTTGTATAAAAATTTTGAAAAGAAATAATTTCATGAAAAGTTGACTTCGAAAGTGAATTACTCTTGAACGCTCCAATTAATGAATGTTTTCCTTACGACCTTTTTTGTTGAGCGTTTAATTCCTTATAAAAAAACGCTGTAAAATTATTTATGAGAGTTGTCTTTACCGAAGTATAAAATTACAAAAATACTCAAAAAAGTATTTCTTATGTTATACAAATTGAAAGTAAAAAAATTATTGACGCACCTGTGAATATTTTTTTACGAACTCTTCTTTAGTGAATATTCTTTTTTTACATCGACGTAATTTTTGAAGTAGTTAGTTGGGCAAAGAAAAAATATAACGCTTATTTGAATGCTCTTGATATATACTCCCGATCAAAAGTATGGATACACTACCTGAAATTTCGAGTCAAAATAAAAGTTTGATAGCTTAGTCAAAAAAAAGATATTCAAGTTCCGCAAACGGCGTTTTGAAGGGGACAAATTCAACTTCATTTTTTCTATTTTAAATATTTTTTACGATTGTTTAAGACCCTACACGCACTTTTGAACGTGACCGTTTTTTGGCTGTCGAAAATTGGATGCGTAACATGTAGAAAATGTTTTCTTCCGTTTTTTCTATGATAAACTTAAAAGGAGTAGTAGAAGCGTCATTTTCATTTTTTAGAAAGTTTCGTGCGATTTTTTTTTTCGCAAAATTATTTCATTTTTGGCTAAAAAAGATAAATTTTGAAAAATGCAGCGTAACTCAAGAAGGACTATAGGGTTTTAGAGGAAATATCAAGAGGGTAAAAAGTTGCACGGTTTCTCACTGGATTGGTTAGAATTTTTCTAAAATTTTTCTCTGATATTGTTTTTACCTTTTGTGGTTAGAACTCCGATTAGTGAGTTGGTTTAACCCAAGAATTGTGGCATTTAGAACAAAATACCAAGGGAAGAAACTTGTTCAATGTTTCATTTTAAATTCGCTAGAATTTTTTCAGAATTTGTTTCGAAATTTTTTTTTCAACTTTTTTTTACCGAAACTCGGACAATCGCCCAATCAATTGATTGGCATATCTCGAAAACTATTGAGTTTGTAATAAAATATCAAGAGGGGAAAAAGTTGTGATTTTTTATTTTGCATTCGCTGAAATTTTTTTACTAACTTTTTTTTTTGCACAATCGAAAAATTGACATCTTAATGTCATGATTTTTAATCGAATTTCGAAAAAAATATCTAAAAGAAGCTGCGGTGACCTTTAGAATATTTTTTGAAAGATCCAAATTTTGTGAGAGTTGTTTCTTTATTGCGAACTAATATCTTTAGCTGAAGCTTATTGCGTTGGCAATAGAGCTATTTAGCTTTATTGCAATAAAGCTATTTAGTTTCGCAATAAAGCTATTTAGCTTTATTGCGAACTAATATCTTTAGCTGAAGTTTTTTCATGAACTGCTAACATATTTACTTATGACACAAAGAAAACCGCAGTTATATAACATGATTTTCGCCTGAAATTAGAAAATAAAAATATAAAAAAGTCACTGCGGCGACCTCTATATATATTTTTTTAAAAAGCCAAATTTTGGGGGAATTTCTTTTTTATTAAATACTAACATCTTTTGTTGCGGAACTAAAAAAGTGACAATTTTTATATCATGATTTTCTCCTAACATTGAAAAAAAAATATTTAAAAGTCGCTGGGGCGACCATTAAAAAATTTTTTAGATGACCCAAACTTTGGGTGAATTACCTTTTCATAAGGTACTAACATATTCACTTACGATTTTAAGAAATGAGAAATGCCGATTTTTTTTTCTTAAAGTTGCAATCGATTATGTCAATACTCTATGAAATAGTAATTCTCTCGTAGTTTAGGTCTTCTAAAAAAATATTTAGAAGTCACACCAACGATGTTTAGATTTTGTTTTCAATTTTAGCGAAAAATTATGATATAAAAGTATTGATTTTTCGGTGTCGCAACAAAAATTGTTAATACTTAATAAAAAGTTAATGCTCTCAGAATTTGTGTTTAAATGAAAAAAATATAGAGGTCGCTCTAGCGGCTTTTCTAAATTTCTCTTTTTCAATTTCTCGTAAACATCGTGATATAAAAAAATGGTTCTCTTTGTATCGCAGGTTAGCATTTCATGAAAAAGTCATTCTCGCAAAACTTGAATCTTCTAAAAAATTTTTTAGAAGTGCTTCCAGTGACGTTCAGATATTTTTTTTATAATTTTGGCTGAAAATCATGATATTTGAATGTGGTTTCATTTGTGTGGCAACTAACGATATTAGTACTAAGTAAAAAAGTAATTTTTGCCAAATTTCGGTCTTCTAATAAAATTTTTAGAGGAAACCCAAGGGACATTGGGATATTTTTTCTAATTTCGTTTAAAAATCATGATATAAAAATGTGGAATTTTTCATGTTGCAAGTAAATGCGTTATCACTCTACCGAAAACGAATTTAGAAAAAAAATCATAGTCGCTAGGTGTGACCTATTAAATTTTTTACTAGGCTCAAAATTTGGGAGAATTACTTTTTCATGAAATCCTAGCATATAAACTTCGAAACACGGAAATTTGCTGTTTGATGTTACGATTTTTATCCGAAATTGTAAAAAAGTAATAAGTCACGGGAGGTACCGCTAAACATTTTTTTAGAAAATTGAAATTTTGGGAGAATAAATTCCCTTTTTTCCATGAAATGCTAACATAACCTGCGATACAAAGAGATGCATTGTTTATGTCACGATGTGTACGAGAAATTGAAAAAAAAATCTAGAAAAGCCGCTGAGCCGACCTCTAAATTTTTTCTTTTAAACTCAAATTTTGAGAGAATCAACTTTTTATTAACTACTAACCATTTTTTTGTGATACTGAAAAATCGATACTTTTATATCATGAATTGAGAAAAAATATCTCAACATCGCTGGTGCGACTTCCAAAATTTTGTTTAGAAAGCCCAAATTGTGAGAGAATTACTTTTTCATGAAGTGTTGACATAATCACTTGCAACTTTAAGAAAAAAAAGTCGATTTTTTTAAATAACTCTATTATATATATATATTTTTGAGATGATAGTGTGTACGTAGACTTATAGTACTTTGATGTGTCATAAGCAATATACAACAATAGGGTGTGTCATTTCAGGGCAACTTTGTTTTCTACTGACCGTGTCAAAAAATCTTTAGTTGATACCCAAAAACAAAACTTTGCGAAAGGGGAACTCTTAGGTCAGCGTTCCAAAGTCTCGCCGAGACTCTTTCCGATACTTTGCGGCACTTTTTTGGAGAATCTTGCCGAGACTAATATCGAAACTTTTTCCGAGTCTCGCCAAGACTCTTACCGATACTATTCAAAACAATTGTCGAGAGTCTTGCCGCTATTTTGTATTGACACATTTTAATTAATTTTTATTATTATTTTTATTAATTTGGTGTTATTTTGGAGGTGTGTTGTTTTGACACTATGCTATTTTGATGCTATGTTATTTTGACGCTGTGTTATTTTCACGTTGTGTTATTTTGACACGTGTTATGTTGACATAGTACCTAACTTTGAACCTGACGTTACGATCCGAAAGAATGGTAGCGTGCTGTATCCTGTGTTGGTGGTAGAAGGGTCAAGTTGAGCTTTGTGTTACAAACTAATTTTCCAAAGCGTTGATATTGGAAGGAGTCGATGAGAACTGTTCGGTTTTGATACCTCCGCATGTAGCTGATTTTGTATGGAGCTGACGTTGTGTCACAACCACTAAATACATGGAGGAATAAAATGTTTTTTCTAACATTCTCACCATACTCAGCCTTCAGACAACGTGGGCTGTATAATGTTGATTTATCTACAATAATGCTAAAAACATTGGACACTTATTAAATGTAATGTTATAATATGTATGAGAACGCGGCGCATTACGATATATATTTTTCGAGACCCGTCGCGTCTCCATTCCTTGTGATATGCGTACCGATTTGGAATTCAGCGCGCTATATCTCATCAACGAATCATTTTACTGAAAAAAGCATTTCATAAAATTTGTAGAGAATTTTGTGCTCTACAAGCTTGATTTCTACCATTTTTTTGTATCTCCAACCATTAACAAGATGTTTAACAAAAACAACGATTATAATTGTTCAACCGACTATATCTTAAAAAATATTAACAATAGGGAAAGAAATTTCAAATAAAAAGTATAGGAAACTAAATTTCCTACAAAAAAGGTTTTTTTCATTTTTATCGTCCAACGCACCGTTAACGAGTGATTCGTAAAAACGCGTTTTTCGAGATGGCGGCTAACCGTGCCTCCCCTCCCCGCCACCACGACGAAAACTTGGATTTAGACTTAGTGGCTACTCACTCACATATTCCAATTGAAAAATCCATTATGTGGAGTTTTTTGTTTGCGACAGTCCTCGTTTCCTGGCCTAATGTTAATCAAATGGAAAAATTTCAATTACGTTTCGCAACCGCTAAATATTTTTTTACTGCGCTCCCCTTTCGCGATGTTTTATTTTTAGGTATTCACTAAAGATTTTTGGGCACGGTCAGTAGAAAAAAAAGTTGTCCCGACATGACGCACATTAATACAACAAAAAACATCGTACACTCGTATACTAGCAACGACTACAGTGGTACGGTGTGGACCGTGAAGTAGTTCATGTGTCGAATAGCCAGAATTAACAATCCGCCAATCTCGATGTGATAAAATACTCGAAGGTTATATATGGGGCATTCCACCACAAATCGACCTATGTCATATCATTCCATTCTTTGGTTTGGCTGAAAAATTTATGTGTTGTATAACCCATTGAAAGAGCTCTCTTGATTTTTTTCAGATTTTTTTGTCCATACACTTGTGAGATAAGAGTTTTTTTTTCAAAATTCCACGTTTTTTTCTTTAAATGACTGTAACTCTCTGAATAATCGAACAAATCGAACTTTTTTTTAAAGAAAGGTTGGTTTTTTACCGTTTGAAAAAATACGAAAAAATGAATGATATTTGTCTTCCATATTTTTATGCAATTTAAAGCAATTTAAAGCGAAAAACATTGGTTTCAAGATGTTTACCCTTTTTAATTTTTTTCAAAAAAGTCACAAAAAAATTTGACCGATTAAATGATTTTTTAGACTAGTTCCATCGTGGGTGGATTTTTCATTATACTTTTTTTCTCATTTTGAAAAAAAAAATTCATTTTTTTTCCAGTCAATTGGGATCAAAGCGAACTTTTTTTTTGTAATGTAGGTTCTTACCAGGCTCTTGGAAAAAATTACGAAGTCATGATTGAAAATGGTTCCCTATATTTTTTTCCACGTTTAAAATGTTTGCAAAAAGTCATTAAATTCAAGATGTTGGACACTTTTGATTTATTTCAACAAATTCACAAAAAAAAAAATCTTAACCAATGAAATGATTTTTGAGACCAGCCCCATCGTGGAGAGATATTTTTTCATATTTCTTTTCTCAGTTTCAAAAAAAATTTCATTTTTTTTAGTCAATTCATACCAAATGGGACTTTTTTATATTAGAAATGTTAGTGTGAATCTAAATATCAAAAAAATAGTTCGACTGGGTCCAAATTGATTGGAAAAACAAATGAAATATTTTTTCAAAATAAGAAAAAAGAATATAAGGAAAAATTTGCCCACGATGGGACTGGTCTTAAAGATCATATAATTGGTCAAAGTTTTTTGTGAATTTATTGAAAAAAATTAAAAAGGGTCAGCATCTTAAAAGCAATGTTTTTTTGCTTTAAATTGCTTCAAATTGAGAAAAAATATGGAATACAAATATTAATCATGCTTTCGTATTTTTTTTTCGCAAAAAAATTTGTCTATCAACAAAGGCGAAGAAATAAAACCTGACACCCCAATACGGTATATACAGAGACACTAAAACAATAAAAAAAAATCTGCCTGAAAAAAAGTAGCCAACTACTAAAAGTCTAAAATAAAAATTGTAAAAAAGAAGCAAAAAAATCGTTTGAAAAAAAAATCCAAAAATGTAAAAATAAAAAACTTATTCAAAATAAAAAAACAAACTCCCGACTGCAGAATAGTGTACTGGAAATTTTCAAAAAATGAAATAAAAGAGCCAATAAAAAAGATGAAAATAATTCACTCGGTTAGTGTAATATGGACTGATTAAAAAAGAAGTATGTAGCCAAAAATCATAATTGAATTTATGGGATGTCGGGAGATGTCTCCTCCATTTTCGTTTACGGTGTTGGAGAAGTGTTTCGACATCCCATAAATTCAATTATGATTTTTGGCTACATACTTATTTTTTAGTCAATCCGTATTAGCTGCTATAATTAGTTTTTTTTTTTTCATTATTTCCTTATAGAATTTATGGATGAAAAAAATGAAATTGTAAGACAGTTACACTCATCGAGTGAATTATTTTAATCTTTTTTATTATGCTTTTTTACTTCATTGCTTATTAAAATTGGTCCTTCATAAATATCTAAGTCAGTTTTAAGATTCAGGAATTATCATATGTTCGAAACAATTTTGTTAGTCATCAGAATTGATTAAATAAAAAATTAGGAGAGACGCGATCGGTATTTTTTAGCAATGTCATATTTATTATACTGTACAGATAAATCAATTTATTGCGTGAAATATACAAAAAATGCGCGGAGAGAACATTCAAAAGAAAGAGGTTTGAAGAACACAAGCACAGAGGAAAATATTATAGATGAGAAAGTTATAGTGAAAACGGGCTAGAGTAAAAAGCAGAAAGAGAAGGTGGAATAAGAGAAGATGAAAAAATAAAAATGATTTAACTACCGAGGAACACAGAAAGAAGAAGACTTGCTGTCATAACGTTTCGATGCGCAAAACGCAAGATCATACAAGCATCAGCAAGAGCAGCTAAAACCTAGGCTTACCGCAGCAACGATGTGTATTCGTCTGACACCTTTGCAGCGTTGCCATGCCTCGCTCCTCGCGCGCGCACCGAATATTTGACGCTAACCATCGGTGAAACATGCTCGTTCTTCACCGTTCCGCCTTTTCCCGCCTCCCTCGTACCCCCCCCCCCCCCCCCCGCCCCCCGCCGCGCCTATCATATGGCGGCTCCTTCTGGCCCCTCTCGTTCCTCAAGCTTACTAGCCAGCTTGAAAACATCACCACCTCTCTACCTCTCTTCCACTCTTCTGCTCACTTCTTCTTTTCCTCCTTTTCTTATCTACATTACTCTCAGCACGCTCTCTGCTCCTTGCCAACGGCTTACTGATTCTAATTTTCGTTCATTGTTCCTTTTTTTTTTTATTTTCCAAAAGTATTTCTGCCATTTATCGATTTTCGATTGTTGTTCTTCTCTTCTTTGACTTTTTTTGTTGAAACTTGTGTCATTATTATGCCACTCATTCACAATACTTATTTTAGTCATTCAAATCTATATAAATATATTAGCTTATTGAAAAAATAAAATAAAAAAGAACTTTAATATAATTAATATACCATTTTATAATTTTTAACAAACATTAAATATTATATTAAATCATTGAAACATAAATATAAACATTAATAAAAAATATTCCCGTTTAACCTCGATTTTCTTCATTTGATAGAGCTTTCGTTATGTTATTTGATCAATTTTTGTTCTGTTAAGTGTGCAACTAAATGTGATCACTACTTTTGCGCTCCATTTATCTACTTTAAATATCTTGAATACACACATGAATCTGGGCATTCGCCTAGCAAATTAAGAGTCCACCCATGATTTTGTACCTTCCTATTCAGGTATAACTTCTTATTAATAATTTTTGTACGTGTTCAGAACTCTCGGTAACTAAAGAGATGGAAGACCCTGTGGAATCTTCGTTTTTCCCATTTATATCCATACAATTCTTCGTGATACTACAACACGCCTTATCTTTACAGCTCTACTCTATATCCACTGGCTTCTTAGGGGCTACGTACATCTAAGGGGCAGTGAAAGTAGAGTAAAGTTTAATCATTCTTTTTCATCCAACAAATTTTTTATTCAAAAATTAATGAACGTTTTGCGGAGTTAATCGTTTCAAGTATATTAAATCATGATTTAATATATAAATGCTGAACAATGCGCCGAGTAGACACGTAATCCCGTAGAAGTCGGTCGGAAAAAGTGCTTTTGAGGTGTAACCGTCGTAGTTCTGACATTTTTTATGAGGAAAAGAAACAAGAACATTTTTCTGAAAGCACATGAAAAAAGGATGATACAGCAATGGGATTTTTTTTAACATTATAATTTTCGTTTCATGAATGATAGAGCTCTATTTATTTCATAAAAAAAAACACATTTTTGCCTTCAAACGGTTGCCATTTTTTCGGAAAATCCATTTTTTTAAACGGCCATGATAAACTCTTCTTTTTTTTTCATGTACTTTCAAAATATTTTCTTGTTTCATTTTCAGGTGGAAAATGTCTGAGCTACGATGGTTCAAGGTCTCCGTAGAATCGTCGAGAGCTTGTATGGTCATAAAATGTTTAGTTGTTTGAGCAATCTTTCAACCAATCGCTTAAGAACAAAAGCCAATATTTGACATTTTTTTTATTGCGATCCATTACTATATCTACTTTGGGAGCAGAGTCATTTGGACGTGCGAATTTAAAAACTATATCTCAATCAGGGATCGAATATTCTCTCTTAATGTAATCTCTAACATTTTGTTTGTATGCCCATTTGTATGTGTGACGAACAATATCTAGATGATATTTTATTCCCAAATGATCAGTCTACACGAGGATTATCAGAATATTCTCCAATGTGCATTCGCGAACACACAGTGCAATTTTCACTCCCTCCGGGTCTCGGAGTGTAACATGTTATACCCGTGTGTTGTCTAGTGATTTTGCTCACGAGATAGCCATATACTCATATGCAAGAGAGAGAGAGAGAGAGAGAGAGAAGCTTTGAGGAAACTCTCGCGTCCATTTACCCGAAGGGTATCCGGATCTCACAGCAAGCCTTCCTCACGTTTGTTTGTAAATGTATGTGGACGCGCGCGCGTGCGTGTGCATGGATGCGTGCTTGGCGAGCTTGTGTTTGCACGTGTACGAATATATAAATACCCACTTACGTACACATAGTTCCGCTTTTTCTCCCCTTTCGAGTACTACCTATATAACTCTGAACGGGATTTGCAACCCAATTCTCTCTGTCTCGTATTACGATTTTGTTTCGTTCATCTGTCTGGTTATGAGCAATCAAAATAATGACGACGATTGATGCGGCTAGCCAGGCACAAAACTTGGCACTTTTGTTTTTCGTATATTTAGCGCAATGTTTGATTATTTGTCGAATGTATAGAAATTTCGATGTGTCAATTTTTGACGTCGAATGAAACAGGGATGTATCAAGTTGCAGCAAAAGCAATAATGGCTTACCGAGTACCACCGGAGGTCTTTTCCATCTTCTCGTTTTCATTCGCGTTCGCAGCACTCGTAATTTATGACCATCGTTCGTTGAATTCACGCACACCCGCGTGATGATCCTGCCTCGCAGCCTTCAACAAAATTGGAGCATGAGGGAAAGACAGAGAGAGAGAGAGAGAGAAGAGTACACACATCTCTTAGTCCCCATCTCTATTTCCTGCTTGAATGCAGCACGATGTTGTTTTCGTCATTGGGCCTCCGATTTCGATTCGCCAACAATATTTTTCTCTCCTCTTTTTCCTGCTAGCTCTATCCTTCTCTCGATTTTTCTTCTCTCTCGTCTCATTCTAATTCTAATTCTAATTCTTCTTCATCTTTTGCATTTGCCTCATGGTTTACCGAGGTACAAGAAATAAATCAAATCTCTCCCTTTATTTTATGATTTTGTTGGTTTATATAGATTTTTATGCGTTATGATGTTATAATTTTATTATGATTTTGTTTATGATTCTATTATGATTTTGTTTATGATTTTATGATTTTGTTGGTTTATATAGAGTTTTAAATGAGTCTTGTATACGTGGTTGTATACCAGAGCAATATCAGGTCCTAACGCAGTAATAAACGATCTCTCCCTCTCTCTCTCTCTCTCTCTCTCTCTCTCTCTCTCTCTCTCTCCCTCTCTCCGTTTCTTACTTTTCTTTCATGTTGCACCATCGCTGCATTCCGACGACAATGTTACAGAGCAGTCGAGCCTCATAATTTCGCGCCCGTTTTTGTTTTTACACTCTTCCAAGAGTAAAACCTTCATTCCCGTCCATTTGCAATACTCTTTCTGTGCTAAAGTCACCCAACATGAGCAGAAAAAATTATGCTTCGTTACGTTGAATACACATCGATGAACCAGACAGTTTATAGTTTAAATTTACTAGTTCGCCGCAAACTTATTTTCTATATCGACCTTGCAATGTTGTAGAATAATAAATTTTTCAAACTGATCTCGCTGCTTGTTAGTGTTGCTTTTCATTACGGAGCTCAAAGATTACTAACGAATGATAGTCAATAATAATACACGTTAACCTATATCCAAAAATACTATAAAATAGAATGATTTCCAATTTACGTGAATAAAATTATGGTATTGAAGTTTACACCGCTCCAATGACAATTAAGGTGATCTACCAGTTGCATGAGTGGGGTTCGGTAACTGAAAAGTAGATACACGTTTTTCTCGGACACGCTTGATATTTCGAGAAAACGGAGAGTTACGCGTTATTTTCTTCTTATCAGAGAACAACGTGTAATTCTTCGTTTTCTCGAAATATCAAGCGTGTCCGAGAAAAACGTGTCTTTACTTTTCAGTTATCGACCCCCCACTCATGCAACTGATAGATTATCTTAAGGATGTGTGAACACTAGGCTTGATTTCAGATAAAATTCTGATTTTTTTATATGTTGTAGTCCAAGCTTGATACTTGATGTCTGTGAAATTTCAAAGCACCTTAACGACTATCTGATCGAGATATTATTAATTGAATAATAGAAAGTTTTACACATCGCATATGGCGACAATGACTTCCTGGCCACTACATCTAAAAAGTTAAGGGAGCTTTCCAGTGTGACAGCCCGAAAAATCGCTGTTTTTCGCGATTTTTTTTTTAAAGAAAAAATAATCTAATCGGTCTGGTTTTTTTTTTGTATATTAATTGGGTATTGAAGAATACAAAACAATTTTTTAAAGATCGATTTATTTATTAATTAATATCTATAAAAATGATGAAACAATTGTTGCAGAAAATGCACTTGGATGTGGTGTCCACGTTGGGGGTCACAATTTTGATCTGAAACAAAAAACACAAAAAGATTATTGATCGGTATATAATTGGCTTTCGTGCTATGGAGGCTTTTTTTTTTTTTTTGCAAAAATGGCGCCGGTTTGAACAAAAAATATCGATTTGAGCATTTTTTTTTGGCAGTTTTTTTTACAAAAAAATAGGAAGATGTCAAAAAAAAAAAGCTTCCATAGCACGATAAACAATGACGTTAAGAATATTCTGTAAAAAATTCAACTCGATAGCTTTAAAACTCTGCCCTCCAAGTTGGACACCGTTTTGAAAAATGCTGTTTCGAGAAAAACGCGTTCAAAGTTACGCGGCAGCAGTAGCGCTACGTTGCCTTCTTCCAAGAAATGCTGTACAGTAACCGAAATAATCTGAATTTCGGCATGAAAATTTCAGGGAATATTCGGAAGAGTGTATACTATTCGATAAAGCAAAAAAAAATCGATTTTTTGAAAATTTCACACTGGAAAGCTCCCTTAATATATTTCGGTATTAGATACTCTAGACAAAAACTTCATATCATATCGCGCATAAAATATATCATATCGCATATATAAAATATATCATATTCATAAAATATCGCGGATTATGATGGCGCATTAAAGAAAGGGGGATTAACGAACATCCGAATTAGAAATATCGAGTTAAAGACCACAAATTGTCACGACACTTCATGATTTTATAACTCCGTATAGAATTGTGGCAACGTCGCATATCGTACCACACAACATATTATATGTTATATGTATACATATGTACATAACCTATTCTTACTGTCAAGGAGGCTGATGTTTTTGGGGGTTATGTTTACATCGAAACCCAGCTGTCTAATTACTATGTGCGAGCGACGTTGTCAACAGTAATCTTTTCGCTATGTACCATCGAGTTATGTTAACAACTCAGAATGCTGTAGCTTCCGTAACGAATGGACTTAAAAAATTTTACTTATCTAAAAAATTATTATTACATTTTGGAATGATATTGTGCTGTATATGGTGACTCGTAGTAGCTTATATCCAAAATTGTAGTGAAAGACTGTCTATTGACTAGTACGACACGCTTTCGCATCCTTAATGGTTCATCTTTGAAATTTTTCATTTGGCCGGTCTGGTATATGATTCGTTAAGAAAAAGTCATATAGAAAAAATATTTTCTTAATGGTGCCTTTAGCCTAAATCTGTATAACGATTTCAGGCAAGACTATTGGTAAAGATACCAGCACGTTCCATATTCCAAAGATTCAAAATGTAACATTATTTAAAATTATTACGAAGCCAAAATGCCAGACCTTAGAAGCCAGACTTCATTAAAGAGCAGAACATAATTGTCCTTTACTTTTACTTTATTTTCAAATTTTGGTCTATCACGGAGCTTAAATCGCATAATGGTCGCTTTCTCTCTTTCTCCCGATTCGATCGGAAACCGGTGTATCTTGAGATTAATGGCAGCCACTGCGGCACGTTGATGCAACAGTTCGTGGCCCTCGCGAGTCACTGCATGTAGAAATGGTGGCTGCATGGTGTCACAGCTATCTAATTCAGGTACACATATATATATAAGACTGTGTTTCCTTCAACGACTAGTGTATTCGACGAATGAATATCTTTGTACATCGACCGTGAGTCTGACACTACTGATTCGATGAGGGGGTTTGTACATCTACGTCGTATATCGAGCTGGAACGTCATAATTTACAAACAGACGCATAGAAACTCACAAATACAACGTCATATCCATGTATATGTATCTGTATAGTGCAGTAAAGGCATGGCGGAGGAGCCGCTGCAAACGATCCTCTGCGCTCGCTTGATAGCACTTCGAGAGATGTTAATTAACTGGGGAATTAATCGAGCCAGACACCCGGACGGAGTGAGAAGCATAACACACGAAGAGCTAACACCATAGCAGAGAAAGATGGAGAGGAAAGGAGAGAGGAAGTAAGAAGAGTGCAAGAGAAAGATGAAACATGATGTTAATTACATCGTGAGTATGGTCTCTCTCTCTCTCTCTCTCTTTCTCTGGCTGTGTCTCTGTCTCTGTCTTTGTCTCTATTTCTGCCTCTATCTCTGTCTGTTTTTATCTCTGTCTCTGTTTCTGTTTGTGTCCCTGTCTCGGTCTCTCTCTCTCTCTCTCTCTCTCTCTCTCTCTCTCTCTCTCAATCTCAATCTCAACTTCTATCTCTATCTGTCTTCCTCTCACGCACATGTAAACAGTAGCATCGCTTATCGACTCTGAATCGCATTATGTTAGTACATAAGTATATTATCATTCTTTTCACACATGCATATGCTAATCAATTGAAATAGCCATCTGTACAGGGTGTCCAATAGGAACGTCTGAAAACTGAATGAATTCTCCCTCCCTCTCTGACGTTTGAAGGAATCCTACGTTTCAGAAACGTGTACTCGAGACCTGTCAGTTTTATTCTAGCTGTGGTAGAAAGCAGACAACCGTCTTGAAAATAAGTGAGTTAACTATTGAAGAAAAAGTTTTTCTCATTGAACGTTATTATTCAAGGAAGAAAATTTGTGGTGATGCGTTTAAAGGCTTTCGCACGAACACTGAGAAAAAAGACACTAGTTCTCGCAACTATACACGTATAATTGTCCGCTCTATGGTAAAATGTACCAAAAAATATTGTTAGGACAATTATGTTATAGTTAATTGGACTATATCTGTAGTGTTCATCCAAACATATAATCCCAATGGTGTGGATAACCATGTGTTATTTAAAAAGGACTAAAAATCATAGTAAAAACCCTTACAATGATCAAATAATCCAAGTAACATTATAAGTAAGTTACTATGGATATGAAAAATATGGTATACTGTAGCATATTCATTTTTGGATTGACCTGCACTGAATTTTACCATTTATATGGTAATTAATATCTTTTAATGGATAGGCATTATTAAAATATCTCATAATAGTAACAATTTATATAATGTCGCGGAGACTTGTGTTTCTAACTATCAATGACTATTTGTTGTCGTTATATCAACCATACCGCAAGGGATATTTATGCCGTTCACCTGAGTAAAAGTACGACGCGACAATGGTTTTTCTGCAAAAACGAAGTATTAATTAAACACATCTTTCCAGAAAGTAAAACGCACTTTTGATGTGTGATAATTAAGAACACGAGCAAAGTAAATTTATTAAAAAATCAAAAAATGGTATCCTCAAAAAATATCAATGGTCCTTACAATAAACATTACGGATCACAATATTTTGTATCCGCAAAAATGAATGTTACTATTAACGTATGTGCACATCAGGTTTTCTTATTAATCCTTGTGATTATTTCTGTGGGGTTATATCAAAGATCACTGTTATGTAAACAACACAAAAACTGTAGATTATTTCATTAAAGAAATAAGAAAGACTGTCAATCGCATTTCAAATGAAATTATAGAATACGTTTTTAATAGTTTTATGAAGTGTTTAGAGTACTGCGGAAATTCAAATGACTCACATTTTGAAAACATAAATCATTGATATTGACATTTTTTGTTGTATTTGCTTTAACATGTAATTTGTTCTATGTATACATCGTATTTCATAATAAATGGACATAAAATAAAAATGACAACTCTCTTCTATTAAACAAAAATTCCATTGATCCGTTTCCTTTGTTTATTGCGAAACATGAATTCATTAATTTTCACATTATTTGCGTTATTGGATACGTTTATCGAAATTTTTTTATATTCACGTATATTTCTACAAAATATTAAGAGTCGCGGTAACGACTCGAGACAAGTACATTTACTATGCTATATGTACCTGTAAAGGATGGCCGAGTCTCTACAAGACACTTACACCGGTATTTTCTCTTTCGAAGCTGAGGGCACGACGAAACAGTATCAGATTACCACTTTTGGCAGGGTATCATATACAGCTCTATGGAAGTATACGGGAGTTTGTATAGACAAATATCTGGATCAATGCTTTGCTTGATTCACTGAAAAAATAAAATTTTTCTAAATACATTTGCTCAGTGCTATCTATAGTATACATGAGAGTATACTTTCAGACAAGACAACAAAACAAAGCCAAAACAAGAAGAGTATGGATGTATCTGTATGCTGTTGTTCGTAAGTAAAATGTAGAGTACCTAAGTATATATATACTTGCAAGCTCGTCGAGTGTCGCGCGCGCATTTGGATAATGTGTGCTGTCATATGCTTACTCTCTCTCTCTCTCTCTCTCTCTCTCTCTCTCTCTCTCTCTCTCTCTCTCTCTCTCTCTCTCTCTCTCTCTCTTTTTCCATCTTTCGTTCTCTCCGTGCTGCACTCAACTCCACACCGCTCATTCGTAAAAGCCTCGAGGTGTGCGCGAGAGCATCCTTTTATCCTCTTGTAACTTTGGGTACCTTCGCTCGTGCACTCGGTCCCTCCGTTCTTGCGTTTTTTCTTTCTTTTTTTTTTTTCATTTCTTTTTTTCCTTCTGTTCATGCTCTGTCTTTTTCTCTCTCACTCTCATGCGCGCTTGTTGCGTTATTTCTTCCATCCGTCGCATTGAATGTCATCGTCTCGTCTCGTCATGTCCCGTACGTATTCCGTCTCTCTCTCTCTCTCTCTCTCTCTCTCTCTCTCTCTCTCTCTCTCTCTCTCTCTCCCCCTCTCTTCCCCCCGCACTCTATCTGACGAAATACGCCCGCATCTGTACCCTCGTGCATAAATACGCATACACAGACAGACATGTGTATATATGTATACATCTACTGCTTTGAGAGCGCTCATTAACAACTGTAATTGCTTCGAAACGTGTGAAATACATCGCCGTGCACCGCCTAATGCACGAAAGTCCGATACTTACATTTATATCCATGTATAGATATATCTTTGTATATGTGCGTGAGTTGAAAAAAGAGTAAACCTGTATCTTCTTGAAAAGATTCATGCACGAGATGCTGGAGCATAAGAAGCTGGCTTAATAATGCTCTTTTCGAGTGAAAAGTCATTCCTACTCTCCTCCTTTCTCCGCTTTCTTTTTCTCCTCCTTCTCCGTTCTGGACTTGTAACTACGTAAATCCGATGTTGATATTCAGCAGCTAGCCCTTTTGCTTTCCCCTGTTCTGACGCACGCCGTAATAACCAGGGAGGCAGTTGCGACAAGGGCTCTTTTATTCTCGCATTTCCATCCTTCATTGACCACTTCACTCACTTCTCTGGACTCCTACAACTTCATATAGTCGGGTATATAATAATGTAAAAGACGATCTTGTTGTACAGTGTGCGAATTGGAACCGTCAAAGAATTGTTTCTCTATATTCATCGTCGTAATTATATCTGTGTGCATTTCCGACGACAGCAAAAAGATAAAGAGGGATGGAGAGGAGATAGAGGGGGGGGGGGTAGAGCGGGAGGGGGAGGGGTAGAGCGGGAGGGAGAGGGAGGGGCGGGAGGGAGAGAGGAAGGGTGGCAGCGAGGGAGAGAGGGGTGAGAGGGAGGGAGGGAGAGAGAGGTAGAGAGGGGGGAGATGGGGAGGGAGGGAGGGGGAGAGAGAGAGAGAGAGAGAGAGAGAGAGAGAGAGAGAGAGAGAGAGAATTGGGTCTTTGCGGGGGACTATAGTGGCAGAGAGAGTTTTGAGAATCGCACAATTGCTCGAGTGCACAGCGACCAAGAGACATTCGCAACGTCGTACAACACCAGTTTTATGGTATATTACATACTGATGGATGGGTGGGTCTTTATGTGTGGGTGCCGGTTTGCGTCCATGCGTATTGAGAGAACAGGCGGTGAAGAGATACAAAGGTTCGTTAGAATACCATTACCGTACGAGGCAAGTACATTCACTCACCGTCAGAGTAATGTACAGCCTGCTTATACTTCGCACATATTCCGCAATAGCTTCAAGAATCTTCTCACTTGGACTTCCCTTCATACGGCCCTATCTGCTTCTAATGTTACTATGCCATGAGAATCAAGTCCTACAAGATCTAACCAAGACGATACAAACTTCGAAGGAGAGGGAAGTAGTAGAATGAAACTGAAATCGTTCAATCTGTCTAAGTATCAAAATATATTTTGCACAGTGGTACCTAACTCCTCCTTTTTGCAAAAAGTGCTATACTGCCTTTTTGCTTTCAACGACTATATATATTTGAGGGGGGAAAGCGCTTGATCTAGTGGGCAAGAGCTCGTATAACGCGGGTCCCGGGTTCGAACCCCGGCTAGACACGGGACGGCTAAAAGGGAAAAGGCCATCGTTTCGATTGGTTTCCAACCTCATATACTTGAAGGGTAAAAAAATGATTGTAGTTTTGATAACGGACCTATAAATTTGGAGCGCACCCGTTTTCTGGCATTTTCTACATTCAATTCCAACATTCCAATATGATAGAAAAATTAGCAAAGATTCCATTGTGAGGCGAAAATAATGACATTGAATAGCGGATGTCCTACAATTTATCTATGTAGTATATAAAGTATTTTGCATCTAGTTCATTGATGTTCGAAAATTTGAAGCGTCTTTCGAATGAAAAAAAATGTTAACCATCGATAAACGAACCGGTTGTAGCATCTTATGAAACATTCGCATAAAACTTGTAACACCTGAGGGAAGTTCTATTGAATATTAAAAAAAAAAAAAAATGGTTTTTCGGCGGTTGTGGTCGCTTCGATCCGAGAAAAGAAATATTTAAGTATTTGAGATTATGGATAAGCACGAATTTCTCCAAAGACGCCAAGTGTATTACATTATGTATACACGGGTTCGCGCGACCTGTCACCTTGGGTATATACCGTATAGAGTCTCATCGACACAATGAGCAAAGCAAATGTGGCACTTTTAAAAACGAGAGATTTGGAAAGCCATAGAAATAGCTTTCATTGCATTCGAACGATCTATAAATAAATTATTGTGGCCACCCGTATTACATGTCCACTTCAAAAGTTCATCGGCAACTTAATTTCCGTAACGGGAAAACAATGTTGCGGCAAGACGGGCGCCGTTTTGCGACCAAGTCGCGCTTTCACGCAATTACAATTCTGACTTGTGCGTTTACTTCGTATATCCACATGCAACCACGACAATAGCACGTTTGTGTCTCGCCTGTGCCTCGCCTATAATGGTAATATGAAGGGCTTGGTTCGCGTCTTACCGTGGCTAATATATAGTAAACGCAATTTTATTTTGCACTAACTCAACACACACATTGGATGCAACAAACACCAGATACTATGGACTTAAAGTAACCTAAACGGCTGCTAGCAACTAGAAGGAGCTTAATCCGCATAACTTACCATTCAAATCATACGGATAGGCCTTTTTTGCCTGCTAGTACGCCAATAAACAGGCGTATCACAATCTTCGTACGAATACTCATCTCGCACTGATTGCCATTTACATAGATGATGACTATCGGAAAGTAAGAATGTTTGTGCAATCAGTCCGTATATATTTCAGAGTATATATCTCATGACGAAATAATCACCCGTTGGCCGCACGGCGCGTACTCCATTTTGCTTACGAAACAAAGAGGACAAAAAAGCATTTGGCGTCGTTAATGTGGATGTATTGACAACGGTGTTTACGCTGCACCTGTCCATTATTTATCGCCTTTCTCCGACACTTTTCGGCCTGATGTCAATTATTGATTCTCTCTATTAACGAAATTCGGACCTCCGATCTGTGCATGGAGAGAAATTTCTGTGTCAAGATAACAAAAAATCGTTTGCTAATAGTGTTTTATTATTAATCTTAATATGAGCGACTCAGAAAGTGAATTAAGTAAGGATGAAAGTGGTGACATTGGCCCATAAGCAATTAGAGAAATGGCAAAAAATGAAACATTAAAATTGTTGCATGATAAATCTAAAAGATTGTATACATTAGTATACAGCACATTTAAGAAATGGCGTAAAGAAAATGAGTCAAATTCTTTTTGCGAAGATGTATTACTGGCATACTTTGTTCAGCTCTCAAAAAAGTACGCACCATCAAGTTTATGGGCTACGTACTCAATGTTGAAATACACAATCAATACATTATTATTGATCATATTATTCACTATATTAGTCGCTATAATCATTTGACAGCTTTTTTTAAAAAGAATTGTGTGGGATATCGTTCAAAGAAGTCTCAAGTTTTTTCAAAAGACAATATTTCAAAGTTTCTCAACGAAGCACCTGATGATGTATATTTATGTGAAAAGGTAAATACAACTTAAACATTATACATACTTGAAATTATTCATTAACTTGAATTATTTATTCTTACAAATATTCTACAGGTAGCTCTTTTTTTTGGAATTGTTGGTGCATTACGAAGAGAAGAGTTTGTCAAGTAGTACTGTCGATGATGTAAGAATATTGGAGGATGATGTACTTCTCATTAAAATCCCTAAAACTAAGAACTACGTTCCAAGATCTTTTACTATTACGGATGCATTATTTCATTATTGTTGGAAATATATGCAAGCTAGACCAGAAACTTGTCAGAATAACAAATTTTTTCTGCGATCGACAAAGGAAAAATGCATCCAACAAGCCATTGGAATTAATAAGTTTGCAACGATGCCAAGAGATATAGCTGAGTACTTAAATGTGTCTGATGCCAATGACTTTACCAATCACAGCTTTCGAAGGACTTTCGAAGGACTCTTTTGGTTGATACTGGTGCTGACCTAACTACATTACAGAGACACGCAGGATGGAAATCTGCTACAGTTGCTTTTGGTTACATCGCTGATTCCATAAATAATAAGAAGAGAATTTGTGACCAGATTAATAGTGGAATGAATATCCATAAGCGAGTCAAAACAGTTCATACTTTTATGAAAAAAAAAGGAAACAAGTTATCAATCATCGTTGACAACGTGTTTTCTCCATCTGAAGTAAAAATTATTTTTTTTTTCAAAGACGATTGCCATTTTTTATTTTTTTTTCAAAAAAATCTAAAATAGTATGACCAATTATACGATTTTTAATACTATTCCGATCGTGGGACCATTTTTCCTTCTATTTTTTGTTAAATAAATTACATTTTTTTATAGAAATTTGAAGTTTTTTGCATGAATCATATTTTAATCAAAGATATAACCAATTGCATAGTTTTTAAGCCTAGTCTGATTGTGATCAAATGGTTGTTTCCAATTTTCGTCGAAATTTTTTTTGTTAATTTTTTTTTTTTAATTTTTTTTTATCACTAGTAATATTGGTAAGTATTAATTATAGTACACATATACAATTAGTACTTATAGTTCTCATTTTACAATTTTTAGTCAGATCCAATAAGTTAAAGGATTTTTTTTCCATTACTTAGAAAAAATAATAGAAATTATGAATTATATGAGAATTTCTATTATTTCTTTTCCCATTACTTTCCTAGAAGAAATAATAAAAATGATGAATTATGTTAGAATTTATGAGTGAAAGAAATGAAAATTATAGAATTTCTATTATTTCTTCTAGGAAAGTAATGGAAAAAAAATCTTTAACTTATTGGATCTGACTAAAAATTGTAAAATGAGTACTATAATTACTAATTATAAATGTGTACTATAATTAATACTTACCAGTATTACTGGTGATAAAAAAAAAATTGATAAGAAAAATTCCGACGAAAATTGGAAATACCCATTTGATCACAATCAAACTAGGCTTAAAAATGATGTAATTGGTTATAACTTTGATTAGTTTATTCAACAAAAAATAGAAGAAAAAATGGGCCCACGATCAGACCAGGGTTAAAAATCGTATAATTGGTCGTACTATTTTTTAGAGATTTTTTTGAAAACAATTAAAAATGGCAATCGTCTTAAAAAAAATAATTTTTACTTCAGATGCAGAAAAAACGTTGATAACGATGTTTGATAATTTTTTTCCTTTATTTTCATGAAAGTATGAACCGATAATTTCCAAGTGAAATAATATTTTTTTTATTTCGTTTATATAATTAATAAATCACTTTTACTCGCATAATTATGTTTTGGCTAATATAGACAAATAATTTAGAGTAGCAAAGATTATTTGCTTATGAGTACCCCTTGCATTTAGCCATCGATATCCGTAGCATATGTGGTATGCTGCCGTAACGTATCGCTATTGGTAGAGGAATACTAACGTGATTGCTGCGAGAGCAAAAGTTCTTTGCTGCTATAGCAAATCGCACTTCAGCATAGAAATTTCATTACAGCAGTAAACAAATTTGTTGTCACTATAGTAATATACAGAACTTGCTGCAGTAACGTGGCACATGCCGTTCCGATCCAAACATTTCTCTCCGTGTAAATTTATCTAGTCTTTTTTCACATTCACGTCAGCATTATTTTCGTGCATTCAAAGCTTTTTTGAACCCTTGAAACCTCGTAACATGATCTAATCTAGGTATTATATGTCCATAACTGGCTAAGAAACGGTCGTAATCCACGTAATTCAACGTGTTCAAAGATTCAGGAGCTACGCCCTTTTTCTCACCAGCGAATTGTCTACGTTTAAAACCATGAGTTCTAAGAGAAATTTTCGACCTTTATTCTCCTGATACTTATACGGATATATACTTCAAAAGTAAAACTCGGCACGCACGTGAGCCATGTATAAATAACCTCGCTATACACACGCTACAGGTGTACTATTTCATTTGTTAGCGAGGATCTCGTCGGCATGGCATCTGCCGTACTTTTTAATATTACGAAGCGTCGATATACTCGATTAGATTTAGGGGATGTGTAAATTTAATACCTGTTGATGCACAATGAAGGAACGTTTTCGATGAAGTATCGAAAAGAAAATAATTTTCCGATGCGGATTGTAAACAAAAGAAAGTTCGATAAGGTTTCCAATTCGCACTTTTTTTACTTATATTTTTTTACTATAGAAAAATTTTACGAGAGAAACCAGTTTAGGAGGCCGAAATTTTGATGTTTTTCGTGAATTTTTTTTAACAGGGAAGGAATAATCAGAATTTGTTTAAACTTGGAGGATATTTTATTCATGTTTTGAAGTACACCTTGTAATTTTTTCAAGTCATTTCCGCCGGAAATAGTGGAATTAGAAGCTGCTGTCCATGGACGACTTTTTTCAACTGGTGGGCATTCTAGCTCAAAAAGTTATTGACCAATCGTTCTGAAAAACTTGTGTGAATATTGTGTGAATATTCTTTATTCAATTACAATCTATATGAACCTAACTCTGGGATGATATTATTATTAAAAATATTTTTTTTAATGCAAAAAAGGTGAAAAAATATGACATTGTGTTCAAACACCTCAAAAACATGCAATTTTCAACTTTTTTTATCACAATTAGGTTCATATTCTTAGGAAATATATTGTTAACGAAAAAAGAAAATTGTAATGATTACAGATAAAAATTGTGACTTCAGGAATGCCCACCAGAAAAAAACTCGGATGGCGATCGTCCATGGACAGCAGCTTCTAACTCCACTATTTCCGGCGGATATTGCTTGAAAAAATTACAAAGTGTAATTCAAAACATGAATAAAATATCCTCCAAGTTTAAATAAATTCTGATTATTCCTTCTCTGTTAAAAAAATTCACGAAATACACTAAAATTTCGGCCTCCTAAATTGGTTTCTCCCGTTAAAAAAACTTATAGATACTTGAAAAATATGAACGTTCGTGTCGTTCGAGGCCATTGACCTGATGTTTTTGTTTTGTAGAACGGTGTACATGATTTCTCTATCCTTATTTATGTGTTTGCAATGAGATTTAACATATTTATTTAGGATCATACTCTCTAAACATTAACTGATGATTTCGTTGCAAAAAAAAGTTCTTCGATTTATAAATAAATCAATGAAAAAAATTTCGCGAAAATGTACATTTTCGTTATTGTATAATCATTATTTGATGAATTTTCGAAAACTAAGATAATCTCTCTATTGTCAATACTTGGTTTTAGAGAACATGTAACGAACAAAAATTGTTTTCTTTTCGTTCGAATAATTCATGACCACTTACGAGGTTTCACCCCTTGCAAAAAACAAATATCAGATCAGCGGACTGTGATGACACTGGTGCTAAGATTTTTCGAGCTATTATCAGGGGTATGAGTAGTCGGTAATGTGATAATATAAAGCATTCAACCGAAACTTGATCACACTTTTAATTTTTTTACTATCCGCATCTAAAAATCGTCCATCATTTCGGGCCAACACATCAGGAAAAGGGACCGGGAGACGTGGGATAATAGAAAGACAATAACAACCTTGACACGCATATATTGAATAAGATTGGGTACTGTTGTCCGTGAATATCAGGTTACAAAAATTCGAGTTCAATTACGAACGAACTGTGATGAAAAAGTTTCGGCAATTTTTTTATTCCTTATATACTATAGAACTGTCTTCAAACATTCCTTTATTGATGTTCCAACACGTGTAAATTTTTAACCATTGCGTATGCACAGTTTGGTTCTGGCAGTTGAATAAATAAGAAACATTTGCGATACTCGGAGATTTTTTCATTTTAGATAATTTTGAATTTAGAAAACAGGTTGTCCACAAAATATCATCCATTAATTTTTTCTTCCAATCCATCTCGTTCATTAGGAATTGGTTAATTGGAAATGCATTTCGTTAAAGAGGTTTCGCCGGATTGAAGATAGTCAATCTGGTGCACCGATGAGAAGATAATTGACAAGCGTAGGATGAGTACGCTCGAGCCTATCTGTTGGCAGATGCTTCCCATCTTCTCTCTCCCTACTTATTATTTTTGTCAGTACATCAAATCGGTTAGAATAATCAATGCAATGACGGTGAGACTATGGATGAAGATTTTCCTTCAAAATTATGCGATTTACGTATCCCGTAAATCTTCGATTTAATTCGTGGAACATCTTTATATACATGGAAAATGCATAAAAGTATTAAGATAAATTAGCCCGATGCAAAAAAAATGATGTTTTTTATGATGGCACGGAAGAGATATTACAATCTGACAAAAAAGTAATTCTCCGCAAATTTGGGTTCTAGAATTAAAAATTTAGGTGTCGTGCAAGCGACTTCTCAATATTTTTTTGCAATCCCGGTTGAAAATTACTATGTATAACTGTCGAGTTTTTGGTGTTGCAACAAAAGGTTATAGTGCTTCATAAAAAAGTGTTTCTCCCAAAATTTGAGGCTGTTAAAAAATGTTTACAGACTTGAGCAGCTATTAGTTTTTTTTTTATATTTATAAATAACACCTCTCCTGCGTCATCGAGAATAAATTATTAATTGTTTGCATTACACTAAGATCTACATAGGAAAATGGGTTGTTTTCAGTTAATTTAGAACTTCAACTCGACGTCACTCGGAAATGGGTCGACAAATCAATAATCCACAGCGATTTTACCAATTTTAGTGTGATTTCTGATTGTCCGCTGGTACGGTTTATTTCCAACTGCTAGTGAGTTATCCATATGCATTGAAGAGATTTTTTGTTTCCATATGCGACATGAAACAACGAGGGTGCCAGTAAACAAACATCGCCCACATCATTTTGGAAATAAGAAACCACCAAGCCGATCGGAGAAGGCAAATGGAGGAATGAAATGTTAGGGAATTCCTGATGTTGATCAGTATTATTTGGGCTGGGTATTATAAGCGACAGAAGCACGGGAGGGTTCTGTTAGCGTAGGGTTAAAGCTCCTTCATCCGCTTCACGCACTTCTCATAGTTTTTCGTTCCCTCTACCTTTTTTTAGTATATTTTTTTTACATCTTTGTTGGGCACGTTTTTTTTTCTATCCCTTGGACTTTTTGGACCATTCGATCCTCGATACCCCCCCCCCCCCCCCTCCCTCCTCGTACAAAGCAAACTATTGAAGAAACGGGTCAGGCGAAATCCTAATTGTTTCATGCGACGAATAATAGACGATAGGGTTTCCATGCAAATCTCATATTGTGGGATACTCTGGATCGCTGGATTGTCAATTAATCATCTTAATGTCAGCCCCAGGAGAACTTCTAATGTTGTAAAAACTCATGTTCAATTGACAACGTTAGTAATTTGATGGAAGGTTTCTGCAGTTTTTCTAAATTATTCGTGTGGAAAATTATTAGAGCAGCCCGAAATAAATTCGGCGCCCGTAAGCGCTGAAATCTGGATTCCGTACTAGAGACTTCCACGCCACAGGCAGATAAAGCCCTAGAAGGGGAATAACAGAGCTAGTTGAGTTTACAAGAAAAGGCTTCAAGTAAGGAAACTTATTGAGGATCCGGATGGGCATTGGCAGGGTAGCCTTAATTTTATCGCCTTAATACTATCAGACCAGTATCCGATCGGGACATGTCAGGTTCGCCAAGATTATTCAAAAATGGAGCGTTTGAGTTAAATTGTTCCGGATCTAGTCCGTCTTTATCGGCGTAGCTCCCATTTAAAGAAATTATAATATTTAATATCAAAACTGATGTGGATTTCCCTGATTAAACGAAAAATCTGAATTTGTTTTTTTTTTTTTTTTTTTTTTTTTTTTTTTTAATTTTAATTCACAAACAAACGTGTTTTTTTTTAGCAATAAAGCTTATTTGTTGCAACATCGAATATGTTTACTTATTTATAGACAATTGGAAATAATTATTTAATAATAAATAAATAATAAATAATTATTATTATTATATTAATAATAAAATATAAACCATAATTATGTTTATTATTACATTAATCATATGATAATAAATATTGTATGTATATTTTATTGATAATTCAATTCATTATCGTTTATAATTGACATTATTGTTATTGTTAATTTGAATTTAAGTTTACTGGGATTATATATCCATTAAATATACTTCGTAATATGTACATGCCGGATCTGTACCTTGTGTTACATTTTTCAACCAAAATTTTTCAACTATGTAATAGTGTAATGGGTAGTGTGAATGCGCGTTAGGTTAAAGATCGATAGGTAAGTTGGATCGAATACCCCGTGTAGGTGTAAAATTTTTTCCGCACAAATTAATATCGGGAGTAATGCAAATACTGAAGTAGGATGAATTATGATCAGGTATGCAATTCTAATCAGAGAAAAAATATTTTTATGAAAGTTTATTTTTTGCTAGGGCTCCAATAGGGCTTGCTTTAAAGGCCCCAACCTTTTTGCCTGGTCGGGCCCTCGTTGACAAAGTGTGACCGGCCAACAAGGGACCTTTTCGGGCTTCCATAATGGGGCCCTAAAAGAGTAAGAGAAAAACAATGAGGGCCTAGCTAAAGCTCTAACTGAATTTCCACACGGGATATTTTTCATTTATGATTCAATGTATTAACAAGGAGCTATCACTAATATTAATATATGTACTAATTGTAGTCGTTGTTGTACTTGGATTTCCATCTTACATAATGATCCTCGTTGTTGCACATACTGTATGGTCTTCGTCGTATTATTGCACGAATCCATAAAAATATTCGCAATAACCTTATGGAGAATGCGAAACAAATTCTTGCGAAAAAGAATGAACGGCAGCCCTTCCCACTTCCTCCGCGTATACGGACACATAGCGTGCTTTCTCATTTCGTTCGAAGGCAAAGAGAAGATTCTGAAGGCTGCCCTGAAGCAGGTATAATATAACTCACTACTGTTTATCCTCTCTTTATTTTTACTTACGCTCTTTTCTTTTATCCGCTTTACTAACTCTGCCTCTCTTTTTCGTCCACTAAATATAACCCGTGGACTGCTCAGCCTGTTATTTATTGTAGGTACGGCGTTGTTATTATATTTACGCAATTTAGATATACCGACACCGAAAGTGCTCACTCCTGATTAACATGAAATATCATATTTTTATCAGACTAATTCGCAGAGTGCTGAGTGTGACAATGTTTGGATGTCGAAACGCAAATGAGTGCGTATAAAAAGATTTAAAAAAAAAAAAATTACGTCTGATAGTTACACTTTCTAGCTATCAGGGAAATATCTTCATAGGAAATACTTTTTGATTTTACATTTTAGAGTTTTTGGTAATAGCGCTTTATCACGAAATATATTTATGCCTAGTTAAAATGAAAGCCAGCATTGCAACGATGGATTTATTTATTAGCAATCGAGCGTAGACTTTCTTTTGAAGGCGTAAAGAAATAAAAAATAATAATTTGCGAAAAAAAAATGAAAGATCAAGACATAACTGTGGATGTACAAGATGAAGATTTTTTAAATACAAAGGGAACAACGTCTTACCTTAATACCCGTTTCACTTCCTTTTATTTGCTGCCATGGCTCTCGATGAAATGTATTTTCTTTTTTGTCCCACGTGCAATTTGTGACACTCGTTATTGGTATCAAGAGGGCTTATATACGCGGAAATGAGTGTCCACGAAATACATAAGGTATGTATAGCCACAGTAGACTAGCCCGTTATATGATAATGAATTATGATAATTGAATAACGCAATTGTGAGATGCATTCTCGCCTTTTGCGTGACGCTCCAGTGAGAAAAGTTTCGACACAAGATTATCGGAACATCTATCTCTTTTCCAGTATATTTATAATTGGGGTGGGAGTACGATTTTCGAATGATTAAAACTTCGAACGGTTAAAATTGCGAATTTAAAAATTGAAGAATAGTAGTATGTAGACAGATTAATTCTACTTATAGCCTTTATGCTGGAATTAAAAAAATGAGAAATTAAAGAGTTCGAAGTACATTTATGTCAAAAACAAAATATAACACTAGCCCAAATGACGAAGGCTGGAATAGCGATTTTCCAAAAGTTCGACTATTACGCATATTCGAGTAGTCAAATACTGAAATCGGCAATATTATGAATATTCACAATTTCAAATATATTTTAATGAAAGACAAAATATTAATGTGGTCAAAATAACGAAACACCAGAAAGTCGAACGGTCGAAATAGCGAGAGCCTCTAGGCTGTAAAGTATTGCTTGTCATTCTTCATGCTTCACAACGTTCGCTATTCTGTACTTCTAATTTCTAGTCATTCGAAAAATTCACTTTCGAATTATTCATACTATATATTTTGGTCTCTCAATAAAATAATTGCTCTCCATTTCGAATTTAGAAAATATAAACTTCTTACATTAGGACAATCTATATTATCTGCATTTGAAGTATAGACAGTTTGAATATATATTTCCAAATAAATGCGCGATCAAAGAAAAAATATTACATTAAATACGCATTCAACTTAATATACTACCGAAAATATAAATTTTGAATTTCTTATTTTTCCTTAAGCGAATGTTATGAATACTAAAATTTCGAAATATTAACCGTTCTACAATTTGATTATTCTGCATAGTAACCCCTAACCGATAGAGTCGGTTGTAGCCCAAAAATATATTTTCGTCATTAATAATTAAAGTATATGATAATTCGTTGAAGTCTGTAGAAATCAATATTTTATAAAGAGTTTGTTACATGTGTGCGCTTTCTTCTCCAATGGTGAGACAATATTAAAGCAAATTTCAATTAAACCTCCATGAACCTATTCTTCTTTTCTCAAATGTAATCCATGGCTGACCCATCTGAATCAATGTAAGTAAATAAAAATGTCGTCGTCTTTTTTTATCTTTGCTCCAATCTTTCACTTTCTTTGTTACTTGCAATCCATCTTTCTTTCGAACGCCTGCGCGAGAGCGGCGCACCTACGATAATCACTCATTTCCTTAGGGAGGGACCTCGGTGAAATTTTCAAGTTGTTGAGGTCTTTTCCGATTATGCTAAAATTTTAGGTCAATGTTTCTGCTGTCTTAGAACTAAGAAATAACTGGAAGAGCGCTCTGCCAAACCGTATTTCCGGTCTGGAATGAGAAAACACGAAAAAATGATTGAGGTGCCTCGGTTTTTGTCGTTAACAATCGCCGATGTTTTCACACATTTCTGTAAGTATTATATGAACAAATATAAGTATCCGTTTTATTATCCAACCATTTTGCGTAGAATTACAATTTTTTTCGTCTATTTTTTTATTAATTTTGTTTTTAAATCTAATACCGAAAATAATCATGACCAACTTCCAAATAATCAATTTCTATATCTGTAAATCGAAAAAATCCAATTGAACATTAAGGGGGGAAAGTCATGTAAACGTACGTTTTTCAAATTTTTTTTATGAAGGAATAGAAATAGTTTATTGAATTAACATAAAGCATATCTCAAAATATACGATGTAAGGTATATTGACAAACTTTTTTATACTGAAATATTTCAAAATGACGGCGCCACAGCTGCTGGAAGTCGGCACCTCGGATTTGAACCGTGCAGCCCACGGGTCTCCAATCTCGACTAAAATCAAAAAATCAAATTTTTATTATTAAAATACATTTATACGCTTTGCATGATGGAGAGGAAAAAAAATAAAAAATGTAGGACCATTTTGAAAAAAAAACACTTATTTTTGTATTTTTGCAAATGGTCCTAAATTGTTTATTTTTTTTTTCTCCGTCATGCAAAGTGTATTAATGTATTTCGACAATAAAAATGTAATTTTTTTATTTTAGTTAAGATTTGAGACCTGCACGGCTCAAATCTGAGGTGCCGACTTCCATCAGTCGTGGCGCTGCCATTTTGAAATATTTTAGTCTAAAAAAATTTGTCAATATACCTCATATCGTATGTTTTGAGATATGATTTATGTTAATTCAATAAACTATTCCATTTCTTTATTAAAAAAATCTTGAAAAAATGTACGTTTACATGACTTTTCCTCGTTAACATTACGAGATTGTCGCGTGCCGAATAATTTATACGAACGAATTAGCAGTATATAACTATATTAATTAAATATAAATGATTTTAACAATGATATCTGTAGTGTGAGAATAGTGACAAGCTATATTAGTTTTGAAGTGGTTCAAATTTGAAAATAAATATTTGAATCCAAAGATAAGAATTAATCAAACTCAAAATCATTCAATTGACTATAAAAGCAATTCATGAACTGTAGAATATTAGATTTGAAACAAAAAGAATTTCAAATGAACGAAAAAAAATTATAATTCTGCGAAAAATGATTAGATGACTAAACGGATACTTATTTTTGTTCATAATACTTACCAAAACGTGTAAAAAAATTTGCGATTGTCAACGACAAAAACCTAGGCCCTTGAATCATTTTTTCATGTTTTCTCATACTGGACCGGAAATACAGTTCGGCAAGACGATTCTTACAGTTGTTTCTTGTCTTTGGTATAGTAGAAACACTGACTCAAAGATTTAGCATAATCGGGAAAGATCTCGACGACGATTTGGAAATTTCACCGAGGTCCCCCTTTAATCGTCTCGTTATCTAGTGATGGCAGCTGCTGCCGCCGCGACACCGTGATTTTTTTAGCTATGCCATGTGGTTGTGCAGTTTGTGGCTACAAAGCGTCGCCGTTTTATGCCGTTTCAGTTCACCATTGATCCATCATCGCGTAGCGTGGAAAGCACTTGCTTAGTTGAGAGCTCTACGAAAGCTCTGGTCTTCCTGCTTGTTTCTGTTCACATTCTCAGCAGAACAAACCCTAAAGATGGCAGAACGGTTCAGTTGAATATTAGAAAGCTGATGAGAACAGTGTAAATTAGTGAAAACAATTCAGTACAGCCATGCTGTTTGCACGTCACGGCTTGAAAGTCTATAAGCTTCGGTACTCTATCGTATCTAATCGCAAACTAAATGTCTCCAATCATTAATTGCTTACTTACTGAATATACCATTTAGTATAAATATGAGATGACATGATTTTAGGCTCACTTGTGGTCCTACGGCAGGAGGTGAATTAGAAGTATGCAGTTGAAGTAGATAAGTAAAAGAAGATTCCGTGCTCAACATTCTTGACGCACACACTTTTCTTTTGACACCCCATACGTAGGAGGGAATACGCCCAGAAATACGCTACCTTTCTCGTCTGCGTAGCCATTGGTCGAGAGAAAGTAGTGTCTTTCCTATTGCTTGAAAAATCTTACTAGCTCTCTCCCGTAGGAGCATACTGAAAGAAAAAAGTCCACGAGGGAAAGTATACGAGAAGGGATTCGCGAACGAGGAATCTGAGTCTTGGGAATTTGACCGATCGATTAACCAATTACGTTACGGTGAGGCTCTTTTGTGTCCACCCTCTCTATATATATACACCCTCGCCACTTTGTTCCACATTGTTGATTCTCATCTGACATGGAGGATGCTTTTATGACTATGAAGGACCGAAGGTAAACGATCGGATCAAAAATGTTTGTATTTGTGAGAAAAAAAATCCAAATGATTTTACTGAACGATGATGTTCTTCAATATGATATAATACTTGGCTGAAAAACCTAAACTCAAAAATTTATTGTGCACTGCCACAGGTTTTCCCCCATACTACTTAGAAGCGGATCTCCTAAGAAGTAAAAAGAATCTATAGTTCTGAGAGCAATGGAGAAATGGCTAAATTCTCATCAAATATATCACAAAGGCAAATTTTAACGAAAGAGATTTTGTGAAGCATAAACATGCGCGAATGAAAAAAAGAGCATCTGAGATAAGGTGAGTAGGAATTGAGTCCCCAGTCTCCTCGCTGACCTTTAACTAATTCAATTTGATGACGACGTCGATAACGACCTTGGGCCTCGCGGTGCATAGTAAACAAAAGTAGCGTCACGCATCGTTCTCACTAATAATGCTCCAATTTTCTGTTTTCCCTATGAAACAGTATCTAATTAGTATTTTCTTTTTTAATCTATTTTTTCCTCGTATCTTTTCTAATGGGGTGTCAAAAAGCCATTTTGCTATGAAGATATTGTCAATCCTACTATCTCATTGAATATGAGCGTGTGTGACAAGAGATCAATTGGGCATGAATGTAGAACTTTTTGAATCCGATTCCAGTCGTTCCAGTATAGGATACAAGCCTTGCAATTCAGAGTTCTCGTACAAACGCTTAAACGACAGTGAGGAGGAACGTCGAAGCCTAAAACCAAATAAACCATAGCTTTACTACATTTTCGCCGTTCTCCCTTCTTCTTCCCCATCTTGCTCCCACTTCTTTTTTCTCTATTCACATTTATTTATCGGGTTCGATGCTTGCTATCGAGGCGAATTTATATATATTCTCTGGTGTCGGATAAGAGATGATAACGCCCGATGTGGCGGTCTCTGAGAGCACCAGGTGAATAGACAAGCGAGAATCTGCAATGCGACGGGGTGATGCCTGTACCCGAGCTAACGTTTATCTCTTATTGGTCTTCCGCTTCTGTTATATTGTCTGCCGGTATACTGTTGCAGAAATCGATAGAGGGTTGACGAACCAAATTTATTATTCCGTTTGATAGAAGAGTTAAACAATTTTTTTTATTCTTTGTATAAAAATTTTTTGAATTATTATTTTTTGGTTTTTCGTGTCAATTATCATCTTATTTATGGTTTTTAATGATAAAAATAGGCAAATAACGCGAAACCTTGCACTCTTTAACGTTAGTGATCAATTCAGTATTCATATTGCTTGCCGAAATCTCAGATCTTATATGGTGTTAGCATTTCCCAAGAAAAAATGGTTTGGAAACGTTTAATACACGTTCCGAAGATAATACCTGATTTTTTAAGGGGCCAGTTTTAACGCTTCAAAAATAGGTGGGCTAGGTAGCTCCATCAGAACTCAGCAACGGCTTGTCTGAAACAAAAAAATCAAAGTCCATTAGATTCAGTATGACACCAGCTACAAAATGATCCTTGAATATAAAGTTTTATCAAAAAATAAAAAAATGGCAGATGAAAAACGAAAAAAGTAAAAAAAAACGCGTTTTTTTCGCAGTTTTTTACAAAATAAAGAGTAAAAATCAAAATTTTAAAACCATCGAGGGTCATCTTGTTGCGAATCATGTTTGCAATATGTGGTTCAAATTTCAAGAGAATCGGTTTATTAGTTTTAGAGATACGATGGAGCTAGATTTTGAAAACGTTGTTTCGAGAAAAACGCGTTTGAGCGCGCTATTCGCTCAGGTAGACGAAATGAGGTCCTGACGTTCAGGTAAAAAAAAAAAAAATCTTAGAGAGCTCAGATTTTCATAAAATTTTGACACAATATTTCTGAATGTATGTACTTTCGAAAACAGTAAAAAAAAAATCGATTTTGTGAAATTTTCAAAGTGCACTGGCCCCTTAAGTTGAAAAACCGCATAATCCTTTTTCATCTCGTCGAAAGCAACGTGCCCAAAGTGTTTTGTTTGGGAACACAATTTATAAGTATTCCTGATGTTGTTTTCTTCAGTTAATATAATAGAACTACAATGAAAGAAAAAAAGACGTGGAAACGGTACAACATAGTGAATGAAATCGAAAGGGAACATTAGAGTGAAGTCTGCTGCGGAAGAGGATAGGAACGATGAGCTGGCGAAGAGGTGAGAAACGCTGTGGTGAAGTGTAATACAGTGGCTGTCACGTCGTATACTGTATACATAGGTATACATGCATATGGGAAACATATGGTGTCTCAGTTAAAAAAAAAAAAAACATCAAAATAAATAGAAAAAGATGAGGTTTTATGTAAAAAGTGTTTCCTACGAAAGTTGTACATTTTTGAGGGGGAAATTTGATTTTTTTTTTTTTTTTTGACACCTCTACAAGACGCGGTAACTTATAATTCTGTAAATAAAAAGGCATGGATTCATTTTTTAGAAAAATAACTGATATTGAGACAAACCCAAGTGAAAATAATCTTTGAACTGAAAAATCAAGAATGTTATGGCGGTTCAAAGTTTTTGGAAATATGATACGTGATTTACGTATTCTCGGTGTCCCCTCTTTGCGATATGGTTCGTACGCTTTGTACTCCTTTGGTATTAGTAAGCCGCTAAACCTGTGCGAGGAGGCCGCGTGCAACGCACACATCGGGGCACATACCATTTTGGTATCTCGTATTCATTCATAAAATTGGGTTACTCCGAAATTTTAGCGATTTAGTTGTTCTGATTGAAGGAAAGTTCAGTTCGACTATTCGAAATAGTCTCTCGCAAGGCCGATTCTCGTCTTATCTCGCTGAACGACATTCTATTAGGATCCCAATTAAATTGTCGATATTCTCCTGATACTCGGAGCATATTTACAAAATTGCAGGAGAGCGACAATAGGATATGGCTTAAGAAAACTAGATCAGCAGCATCCCAATGCTGCCATTATTTCAACCATTGAACAACGAGCTCAGCGTGACCAATTGACTCGCTGTAGATAGTACCGGGATCTCGTTAACGTCCGTGAAGTCGATGCTCGGACCATCATTGTATTGGCAATGGTACACTATATTCCACAGATCAGTCTTCGTCAGATCGACCGAGAGCTGGAGATATCCCAATCGACTGCCTCGCAAAATTTACGGGCTGCTCGGTACCACCCATATCACATCATGATCGTCGATGACTTATCGGAACAGGAAATGCTAATGGCCGGTTTCTTCACCTCTGGATGGAGCAATACAATGCTTTATCTACCGGATAAAGTTTATCCGGAGATGAAGGAACCGGTCATAAGTCGGGTTCTATTTTTTCAGTGGCACTCCGACGTATTTGTGATGAAGCCGATTTTTTTCACCATACTCTTGTTCGTTCCGTTAAAGTAGTATTTGGAATTTCTACGAAATTACCTGCCGTGCTTTCTGGAACATGTCGATTTGTATACCAGGAAGAGGGTGTAGTTCCAGCAAGATGATGCCCCCTCACATATCGTGCGTGTTGTGAGGGATCATTTGAATACAACATTCGAGAATCGGTGGAATGTTTGTGGAGGTCCGGTTTCCTAGCCCTTCAAGTCCCCCGATTTGACATCTCCGAATCTTTTTCCGCGGAACCTCCTCAAAGACGTCATCTACCACCAATGACGATACTCGTTATGATAAATATTTAGCATCGAGAATGCCTGCTGACCCAAATTTCTGCATAGACTATGCGCGCTACAGTAGCGAATTTTAAAAGGCGTATTCGACTCTGCATTGAGGAAAATTGCAACGATTTCGAACAATTGCCGCTTGATATGCGTTTGGAAAGTTGTTTGGAGTCAGAAAATACTACAGAAGTGATCAACGAGAAGTGGAGTCTGCATTCCATTTGTGTATCTTAAGTGGTAGCTGATTGTCGCGCTACTGTAATTTTGTCGATATGCTCCGAGTGTCAGGAGAATATCGCATCGTACCAAGCGAAGAGAATCTGGAAATAGCGAGGGATATTTCCAAAATCTTTAGATTGCTACAACTTTCTTGATTTTTGAGCTAGACAATTTTGTAGTTGTTCAATTTGTCTCAAAATCAGTTGTTTATCTAAAAATAAAAAGTAAGCCTCAAAACCATATAACTTTTGTAGGAAACATTTTTTTGTATGACCTCATATTTTCGATTCATTTTAATGCTTTTTTTTTTTTTTTTTTTTTTTTTTTTTTTAATGGGACAGCCTGCACATGTACATAAGCGATGTTGTGAAACTTTTTCTGCTGTTTTATCAATATTTGCGCTCGAACTCTCTTTTCTTGTTATCTGACACGATTGCTGGACGCCTTGCTCGCTTCTTGATACCCAACACACCTTGACATGATCCATCACTGCCTTGTCTACCAACACCACCACACCAGTATCATCATCGTCATCATCGTCGACAGTACCGACTCTGGATTATGTATTTGCTCGTTCTCTCCGCACCTCACGATTCAACTCGCTCCCATGTCCCGGGGTTCTCCTTGTTTTCTTTTTCTATCTACATTTGGCCGTGTCGCTCCTTTTCGCCAATTCGAAAAAGATGATGACTATTCCGGATCAACAATAGACTGAACATAGATTAATGCACACCTCTATTTTTTCTCGTTATGCGCTCTACGACGTCTTATGTATTGCATCATTCATTGCTCATGTATTATTTTCTTGATATACATTGCTTCCAAGGATGGAAACTCCATCATAGGCATGCATTAGTCTATTCCTGTGAAGAAATGTATATCAAGCAGTGAAGGGAATTTTTATTCATCGGGATTATATCCCATGCATGGAATAGCTTCGAATAGCTATTCCCTCTACTCTTCCTGCCTCTCAAAACACAAACACCCATTAATACATGCACCTTTCGTGAAGCTTTGTCGCCGTTTGCACAGCATTTTTGTAAACTAATACTCCGTATTTTGACGACGATGACGAACAACCTAGGCGGAATGAAAAAGTAAAAGAAATCAAAAAGGAACCCACCTGCAGAGACGACTAGGGCTTTGTCTGCCGATTAAATCATTTCGAATCTCTGCCGTTTATGAACAGTAGCAGTAGTCCTACTAAGTACGTGTGTGTATGCACGCACGCATATAAAGGGTACCCTGACAATATTCTTGGATTCCGAAGGATTTCAATTTCAATTGAACCAATCGAAATTCGTTGGATGATCTCCACAAATCAGGGAGAAAAGTAAGAAAGGAACTAGCAATTGAAGAAAGGAAAATAGAGAAGGGCCAGTAGAATTAGGAGAATAGGAAAAGGTTTTTCGGCTGAGGGTTATTCCGTAACCGAATTTACTGCATCCGCAACGTTCATGGGAGTCACGGAAATCTGAGTACGGCCCTGGGAGTGAGCTAAAGCACTCGCGTTTTTCCCCTTACCAAGTCGCGCGCTATGCTGCCGTTGTCCCAAACACATTGAAACACAAAATACACGAACACATAACCAGACTTACTAGAGCCCTCTACCTCTTTGTGGCCCTCTTCTGCTGGCTTCGAAGAGCCATGAGGGCCGACAGTCCCCATCAGACGTATCACCCAGGGATGCTCAATCCTTTCGTTCAACAGCTTCCCAATTATCAGACATAAATGCTCGTCTAATTATTATTATTATTATATTACAAATTATAATGACCATGATATTTTCGTGGACCGGTCGCTTCAATGAGACCATCTGGACCATGCTCGGGAGTTTGTAGAATAGGAAAAGAGAATCATGAAAGCCGGAAAAAAGGAAGTTTCGTTAGTTTCATTCATTCTTTCGTCAAGTCATGGAATTTCCAATACACTTCAGGCTTAGCGACGCTCATCAGGTTTCTTTAAGTCCACTAAGCCGTGACTGTCAGAGTCTATTTCTGTAACCAACACGTATGAACAGTTCTCGCAAGCTGGTCTCATACCTTTATCTATGATATTGAATTTTACTCCTGCGTTTACGTTTTTTTACAATAATGACGTATCTAATCATTTCGGTTAATTAGATGAGGATTAATCTCGGCTCAGCGTCTTCTTACAAGCTAAATGTTATATGGTGAATCGTGGTACCATTTAACTAGATATTTAACCAATCATGCGATGCCATCGATTTGGGACTACGAGTATACAATGTAGGAGAGCCTTGCCATGATTGTGTATTGCTGGGGACAACGGGCATAGGGACGTGCGGAGCGCCCCAACTCCTTCACTCCCACTTTTCGCAGACTCGCCCCGCGATCGAGAAGCTACGAGGAACGCCGGCGACTCTCGGTCCCTACCGGACGTGCCGGTCCCAGTGATTCTCAATCGAGCGAAATACAATGTTGTCATCTCTTTTTTATTCTTCTCTCTTTCTCTTTCTCTTTCGTGTACATGCGTAAATCGTCGTATTCGCGTCATCGGGTGTAGACCTGGCTTGGTCACCACCCAATGATTGCTCTAATACGAACACGAGGGATACATGCATGAGAGAAATGAGAATGAAGTGGCGTGGAGGAGACAAAGAGAAAGAGAAAGAGACGAGCACAGCAAAAGTAGAACCGCGCGTCACGTGCCACGAACTCGTTAACTACCCTAACGACCAGGATCCGCGTGGCGCGGCCACCGGTGGTTTCATCAATAATTGGCCAAGAGCGAGGGAGATGAGGGACGGGAGAGGGGGGGGGGGGCTGAATGGTGCGCGAGAATTCGCGTTTAATAATTTATCACGGCATCACCGCGAGCGTCAATGACCCACCGAATAATAATACCGTTTCGATACATCTACATTCGAGTAAATTCAAGGACCGCTCGTATTTGAATGCGCGATCTTACATTCATATGGATTACATTATATGATTTTATGATTATATGATTATATGAGAGGATGGATTATATGGATACATTAGGGTGATTCAACAAAACGTTATATTTTTTCTTTGCCCAGCTAACTAGTTGAACACTTACTTCGATGTAAAAAAAAATTATTCCACAAAGGACGAAGAAAAATATTTGCAGATGCCTCACGCAATTTTTCATTCTCCATTTCATTAACGGGAGAAACCAGTTTAGGATGCTGAAATTTTGGTGTTTTTAGTGAATTTTTTAACAGGGAAGCAACAATCGGAATTTTTTTAAACTTGGAGGATATTTTATTCATGTTTTGAAGCACACTTTGTAATTTTTTCAAGCAATATCCGCCGTAAATAGTGGAGTTAGAAGCTGCTGTCCATGGACGATCGCCATCCGAGTTTTTTTCTGGTGGGCATTCCTGAAGTCACAATTTTTATCTGTAATCATTACAATTTTCTCTTTTCGTTAACAACATATTTCCTAAGAATATGAACCTAATTGTGATAAAAAAAGTTGAAAATTGCATGTTTTTGAGGTGTTTGAACACAATGTCATATTTTTTCACCTTTTTTGCATTAAAAAGAATATTTTTAATAATAATATCATCCCAGAGTTAGGTTCATATAGATTGTAATTAAATAAAGAATATTCACACAATATTCACACAAGTTTTTCAGAACGATTGGTCAATAACTTTTTGAGTTAGAATGTCCACCAGTTGAAAAAAAGTCGTCCATGGACAGCAGCTTCTAATTCCACTATTTCCGGCGAAAATGACTTTAAAAAATTACAAAGTGTACTTCAAAACATGAATAAAATATCCTCCAAGTTTAAACAAATTCTGATTATTCCTTCCCTGTTAAAAAAAATTCACGAAAAACACCAAAATTTCGGCCTCATAAACTGGTTTCTCCCGTTAAGAGGGCGAGTCCCATCAATCGACCACGTACAAAATCACATTTTCCCATTTGCGAAACAACTAAGCAGCCGGTAAAAAGAGAGAAACAGAAAAAAAATACACAGTGTTCTAGAAGCGAGCAAAATATGGCGGTCATCTTTGGCGCATCGCGATGAAAACAACCACTCCGGTCATTCTAATTCACAAAAGCGAACGTTCGTCAATCGGAATTATGACAACGCGAATGCAATACAAATAATAGCCCAGGAGATAACAATACGATGGTTCCACTTTTTCCACTCTTGTCCTCTCTTTTATTCTTTTTATCTACGAAAGAAAATTCCTCATTGCTATTATTGCTTACTACGCTCAAGCTCTTGCATATACGTTTTCCTTTGTGGAATATTCAATGAAAAGTCTTCGTATCATTACCTCTTTCTCTCTCTCTCTCTCTTACAGGAATTACGAGAAATCGAGGGTGTGCAGAATCTTTATCAACCATTATATTGATGTCGTTAGAATGCGGAGCTTTCCTTCTGTCAACGAGTCTTTTGCTATATGAGAAACTGTGCACGAGTTGTATTTACCATGATATTGATTCGTCGATTGTATGGCTCATGCAAAAATACTCCACCGCAAAGTATCCATGCTATATAAAGTTTCTGGACCAGTAAAGATTAAGGCAATTTATAATTTGCTTTTCACTACCAATTTTCTTCCCACTTATTCACTTTATTTCTATCTATATTTCTCTCTATCTGCCATTTTATTCTATAAGTACGCGATGGAATATAACGGTGTGTGGAATCAAGAAAGGAATGGAATAAGCAAAAAAGTGAGGCAAAACTGGCACAATGTTAGCGCGCGTATCTCGCGAGATCAAAGAAGCCGTCCAAATATCTCTGCCTCTCTTTCTCTCTCTCTCTCTCTCTCTTTCATCTTTCTCTTACGCGTGTACTCGTGACGGTTGTATAAACTTAATTTATGAACGGCATAGCATAAACCAACAACCGACCTACCAACATACCTAAAAAATATACACGTGTATATATATATATATATATATATATATAAGTCTATACACACCTTAGCGATGACTACTAAACCTACTTAGTTTCTGGCACTTCTGTTGTCAAACATCGGGCACTTAACTCGCGTTCTTTCGTGCATCATCGGCTGCAGCCTATGCGCACACATTGATAAATTCTCTGTCATGCTTTATACGATATCAGCGTTTATCATTGCTTGTAATTGGTATTACGGGACAGTTCACCCAAGTGCACAATGCCCGAGAAACGATAATATGGGCACCCTTATCTTTTACACTCATGCTACACTTTATCGAGGATATTAAAATAATTTTATCTGTTCACCTCGTCGTACAGGCTCTGCCAATTTTCTTTTTTCATCATTCATTTTTTCTTCATGCTTCTAAATTCCTAATACTGTATTCCATATTTAGAGGAGCTTCTCATTGCTTTCATTTGATTTCTCCTATTATATAAATTAGCGCAAAAATATGCTCACAATTATAATTAGTGTTTTGCACGCGGCAATAAGAAATCAGCTCATGCAACAGCAAATCGAATGTCAAGAGAGATTTTGATAAAACTCGTACTGATTTATGGACACCAGGATTTCTTCCGGTATATAATTTTTTTGTTTCTTTTTCTGGCTGGGAAAAAGCATCAGTAAGTATGTGTATGATGAAATCATATGCATCATCGCAATGATAGGCAGGAGGCGAGCGGAGATAAGATCACATATTTGGCATTAAAATTTCATTCAATAAGCAAGGTGTGAAAGAAATATTTAAAAAATAACTCGACAGAAGACGAAATGAGTTGTAGGTTGAAACTATTGTACCCAATTTCTCGATAAATATGAGTACAATTGATCAGAAATCGTTGCGGGCATCTATCGGAAAAGCCTTGTATGATGTACGATTTTTTAGCGCGTGAATAATTAGTGTTAGGGGAGGGGTTGTTTTTTTTTTTTTTTTTTTTTAATTTTTCATTTGTTGAATGACAGAGTGAGAGTTGAAATGCGATAATATTGCCAGACGGTGGCTGCTACGCCATTGCTAACGTTCCTCGAGGGCGCCCTTCTTTCCCTCCTGTCTGCCTCACCATACTTTCCTCCTCCATGGCTAACCGGCTTTTTGGGCGAATTTTATTATATCGGGTAATAGGTTCCTGCTCTCCTCGGGACGTTATATACACTCTCTGTTACGCATCTCTAACGAGACTCAACGAGAACGATGAGAAGCATGGTGGGAGTAACAGGAATAGAAAAAGAAACAGCATAATAAAGGAACCAAAAAGAGCATGAAATTCAACTGCGCTTGCATTCACTGCCTTTTGACCAAACGAAAAAATGCTTGTTTCTCGTTATGATGAACATGAAATATTACATTATGTTTTGTTTGAAAATCCAGCCTTAATTGAACACTCACACTTTTAGGCACACGCACATATCATATATTGGACGCATATGGTTGTTACCAGTTTTAGTATATACCTCTTATAACTAGCCTATTGTCGACAGACAAAAATATTCACCGACCATCGCTTCTTTTTCATCGCCAGTGATGGAAAGTATTTCGAAAAAATAACATGAAAAAGTATCAAATCTCAATCTTTTTCAGTGCCATTCGTATATATTTGTATATACGGGAGAGGTGAACACAATAGAAACTACCTTGAAAAAAAAATATTTTTTTTTGTCATTTAAAAGGTTAAATCCGATTATTTGACGATGATATACAAACACGAGCAAAAATACCCTAAGCACGTTTGACATTTTTTTTACTTATTCATGCACTAAGGTATTACTTTCACGAATTCGCATATTCTACAATTAACAGATTTTTTTGTACAAAAAAGTAAAAATACGTCCCATTCCACTGGAAAAATATCGAGCCAAGTTATCGAATCTTTAGAAAAGAATTATAACTTTGAAAATTGTCTAATTTATACTACACTTTATGGAGATGACCTGTTGCTCACATTTCTATTTAATAATTCACATACTAAATAACGATAGATGTTTGATATAAACTGTCCTATGGTTAAATCAAATTCTGAAGATTCTGTAGCAACGATAAAAACAGAAAGTCACCGGACGTTCGAAAAAAATACTCACGATAGAACTGGAAAGAATGTGATGAGCAGACGATTTTTTGTAGCCATGACATTCAAGAGGTTATGTTATCTTCGGCAGTTTTTACAATATTTTTAACGCTATTCTCGTTTTTGTCCGTTGCAAATTGGCTCACATTTTTACCAATGTGACTGCGTATTTTATACGTATTTTCGTTCATATTTCACTATTTTTTTTAACCAAATACAATAAGTCCAGCTTCTCCCTTTGACAGTGAGGTTGTTGACACTTGTGGCTCTCCAAAAAATATCAAAAAGTTTCCTAATTTACACAATAAAGCTGCAAATTTCAATTTATGTTTACAGTTGGGACTAATATTTAATTGGTTATAACTTTTTCAAACAAAATCCAGCCTAATTTATGAAAAAATGTGGTGGACCCTGCTTATGCGCCCAAAAAGTACGGCCCTCCGCGAAAGCAATACCTTAAGACTTAATAATTATTGTTTATTTTATATTTTAATTATTATTATTTTTTATTTAACAAAGCTATAATCAGAAGAAAAAAATTGTAAGCTGTAAAATTGTAAACGTCCAGTCCCTAGCCTTGCTCTAGGTGTTGGCCTTTTGCAACTTTGTATGCGCAAGAATAGCGTGAAAATGGTTTTCGACTTATGAGAAATTTTTACTGAAATCTCTGGTAATTAATTCATCAATACCCGGAGAGAATTAAACAGTAATTTTTACCGTGAAATTCACGGTGAAAATTACCGTGATACATTTCAACGTGGGAACAAGTTGGCAAAAGTATTTATTCGCACGCGATAAGTTTTTTAACTTGCGAAACGTAAAATTTCAAATACTACGCCATGCTGGCGTAAACACTTGTAGGGAAATTTTTACCGTGCAGCACGGTAAAATATTGAAATAATCGACATAAGTACAGCACTTTTTCAAGGACATTTCTTGAAGACATAAAATAATGAAATACACGATTAAATTTCTCGTGAGATGAGAAGCCGATTTGTTACCGGAATTACTATTTGGGGGGAGTAAATGTACTTGTCTCAACTTTTTTTACAGCATTCATGCTGTTTTTTTGCGGGGATTTGTTGACTTTTTGTATGGAATTCATAGCTTGTTAATTAAATATGTCAATATTGGGCACGTACTGGGATGGTGCAAAATAATCAGCATGTTTTTCGATGTTGCAGCAAAATATGGTAATATTAGATCAAAAACTAATTTTCTCAAGAATTTGTTGCCTAACGGCTCTGTCTACTTTAAAACTTTTAAAAAATCGAATTTTTTTTTTTCGCATTTTTCGAAAGTTTATATATTTAAAAATATTTTCTGAAAATTTCAAAAAGATCGGAGCATTCTAAAGGTATTTTTCCATAGGTTGAACGCTACCTGAGCGCGCTTGTTCACCTTATAAATTAAAACTTTAAACGCGTTTTTCTCGAAACAACGTTTTCGAACCGCTTGTTGAAAAAATCTCAGAAACTACTGAACTGATCCTTATGAAATTTTAATCACATATTCTGTACACTTATCGCTATATCCCGTACCAGAATTATTGCAAAATTTTAAATTTTACTATTTTTTTTGGCAAAAAACATGCAAAAAAACACGTTTTTATTTTTTTTTGTCCGCCATTTTGATATTTTTGCATATAAATTAATATTAGAGGTACGGGATATAGCCACTGTCACACTAAACCTAAAACCATTCAATTTTTTTGTTTCGGATGGGCCGTTGTTCAGATTTTTTCAACAGCACACACCCACCTACTTTTTGAGGACTCCTGTTTACCTGGCATTTTCACACTAAAAAAGTGGTTAAAATCAATAAATTTTTTTTTTTTTTTGTAATTTACGAATGTTTTTGTTAAGCCTAACAAGTTTTATATCAATAAACATAACAGTATTCTTAAAAAAAAATTAATAAAAATAGTGTTTTTTTCATGCATCCAAAGTAGACAGAGTCCTTAATAAAAATTTTAAAGAGCGCTTAATCCATTTTTTGTCTAATTCTGGCTAAAAATGAATGCATGATCGAATTTCGAGCCATTGTATCGCGACTATATCGGGACTAAAAATGCATTGTGAAATATTTCTCTGAGAACTGTTCAAATGAATTCAATCTTCGTAATTAACCGTCAAAACTTATAAAATTATTAGATTACTTAAAACGCATAGTCGCCTTGAGAAGATACGATGCATAAAAGAATTACAAACAAATAAGAACTAATTTTTTTTTTTAATTTGTAAAAAAAAAATTGTTTAAAAGATATTACACCGAAATATACATGCTATCAGGAATAAAATACTCTAAAAGTTTCCAAATTGAATAAAAAATCTCAATGGAATAAAATATTCGGTACAAAAGAAAGTATGTGATGTAAACGTCGAAGTGAAAAAAAAATTGTTTGGAAAAAACAATTTTATGTTATGGGCAATTGGTAAAAGAAAAAAAATGTCAAAATACTTACGAAATTCTGTTTTTTCAAATCAAATATCGTTTGGCTCAAAATTGTTTCGCATCGCTTGATTCAAAACTTCAAGTGCATTTTATCTCTATTGGAATATTTTTTCATTACTTATTGTCTATTTCAACTTGCGAAACAAATAAATTTATGCTAACAAAGTTACCGACTAAAAAAATTTGGATGGAAAAAAAAAGTTTCGACCGAAGCACATAGCCAGGTTATGATAACGTTTATCAATTGTACATTGTATATATTCAGCAATAAAAAATAAGCGAACTACTGTAAGCCAATTTTTTTTCAATAAAAATTATTTTTTCTTAAAGCCATGTAAAATACCGACTTAATTGCCATGAGTGCGAGAGATATAGCTATTTTCACGTTTTTAATTTTACTTCTATAAAGGTGTTTTATATTGAGAATAATATAAAACACCACAGAGTGGTTCATGTTTTTTACTCTAAATGTAATTCATGTAGGCGAAAAGTCAGAAATATATAGTCCAAAGTAAGACAACGGTTTACGGGGTTTTTACCGTTCGGTCGGTAAATCAAAAAAATATATCCCAATGAAATGACGCTTGACTCGCGAAATATCATTCTAACTAAATATCAAAACTGATGTGATGAGGCCAATCACCATTAATATAAATGACACTTAATTATCGTATTATAACTGTAATCTATTAACCAAAAGTTATGACGGTCCCTCTAACAAGTCAAAATTGATTTGAAAATAATATTGGTCAGCCGTCACTTCCACGATCTTTATAACCGCTTTATAAGACCAATAGTCATAACCGATTAGAAAAAATTGGTCAGCTGTCGTCACATCCGTGATCTTTATAGCCGCTCTATAAAATTCGAAAAAAAATATTGTTTAGCTGTCATATCCACGATCTTTATAACCTCACTGCTGATGTTACTTTATAAACGAAAAGTCAAAGATACTCAGAAATATTATGTGGAGCTATCACATTCACGAACGATCTCAGACATCACTAGAATTTTTACCAGTATTATTAATGCCACTAGATAGCGACTGTGAAAAAAACATATGAGCATCAAAAATGTGTGCGAAAAAAGCCACAATTTTTTGATGCAACGAAAAAAAAAATATCAATATTTTCCATACGCGTTAAGCTACAGAGTTTTAATTAGTCACGATCGAAAGAGAGAAGAAAAATAAAAAATTCATGGACCAGCCATATCCTCCAAAATGCTGTAATTAATTAAATATTACAGAAACAATTTTTGAAAGTTTTCGAAAACAGTTTCGAAGGAAACGCGGTCCTTCGGGCAGAGTCTTGGAGCGAACTCTCTTTAAAAATGTACTACCGCGACTCTAAATAAATTATGCGGGGATTTTTTGGGGATGAAACGTTGTCTTAAACTTGATACGAAGTCAATTCAATTTGCTTTTGTGTACTGTATTAATTTTTTTAATTGATACATATATTCGATATTTAATATAAAGAGTCACCGCTACTTTCAATAATTATCTAATAATTAACAAACGTCTGTACTTTTTCGGATAATCAAAAATTTATATTTTTACATGATGAAATTTGAAAAAAATTCCGAGGGTCGTTCCACTTAACCCGCTTCTCCGATATACTTTATCTTTCATATTATCTACCTTCTAAACTATCATTTAGAAATGAAAAATATTTTTTTTTAAATATTTAAAAAACAAAAAATAATAAATTTTTGTTTTTCTATGTTTCAGGTAAGTTCCCGCGAGTCATCAAACAATTATTATTCATCGCAATTATATTTGCAGATTCATCGATGTGAGTAACGAAATATTACGCACATTATATATTATTTGTTCGTATATATAAAAATCATTCATTCACTCTGTTGAACTGCGGGACTCTTCACATTATATCTAAGTGCATAGCATCTATAAACAGATCTACGTAATAAATATGTGTATATGTATATATAATAACGTGGACGAAGGAGAGAATTCAGTTAACAGAAGCTGAGCACTTACAGAATATCCAGTCGCTTGTAGAACATGCTGCTTGTGGTTCCGCCTAATCTGAGACTGCCTGTCGATACAGTAGTCGATATGTGCATATACGCACAGGCCCATATACTTACAGGTAGATCCTATATCTCCATAAATATATTAATGTGTGTGTGTGTGTGTGTGTATGTGTGTGTGCGTGCACATGCGCGCGTCTGTGTACTCACGCATTAGTTTTGAGTGCCGCGTGACTGCGAGACACATGGTAAAGCATGGCATGATATGATGTATTGTGTTCACCCTAGCGAGAAAACCAGAGTGCTCCTGTGCCCGGCTAAACTGCACACTTGTCTCGTACAATAGCGTATATATAGTTGCTGGTTCTGACTGTGGCTGACTACCGACCAATGGCAAATGCCCCTGAGCTATATATATATATATATATATATATGTATGGATATGAAGCCATAAGCAGAAATAATAACGCGTATGCTCGAGGTCACTACGACCCTTCCCATCCACCCTTGTGCAGTAGATCGCTGTATATCCCTACCGATTCTCCTGTATGTGTCTATTAAATAAATATGACACGCGTGTAATAGGACAGTAGTTAAAAGAGGCGCGGTCGACCCCATTTACACCCCATCAATCGTATATGGTCTCTTCTATCCCCCATATGTTTTATGTACACTTTGCTCTTACCTCTCTCACCCCTTTTTATTATCTTTCACTTTCTCCCTCTCATTTTGATATACTGGGTATCTTTTTCTAACACCGCATCGAATCATCTAATTTACCGGTGTCCACTGAGGCCCTTGCGCACCGGAAACCATTTTTTTCTTTGTTTTTGCCTCGTTATACCGTCTAAGCGGCTAAAGTATGCTTTTCTTGCTTCGAATTTTTAGGTGATCTCGACACGGGACTATGGGCTATGTGCAACTGCCCTCGTGGCGCCCCCAGATGGCCATGTTTGAAAACGGCTGCCTTTTTCTTTGAACGATGCATTATGGTGTAAATAATATATTACTTAATAACGCGGTAAATTATTGGTAATTGGTTAAACGCTTTTTATATATGCATGGTACGTTTCCATTATTTTTTAATGTCAATTTCAATTAGGCGTTACTTCAGTCAGATTGTCGGAAATTTAAGTTTTAAGATGATGTGACAGACTTACTCTCCTTTTTCCTCATACGCCAAGTTTAACGCTCCGATTTGACGCGTTTTATGGTTATGGCATGTACTAGTTGAGCTGCGATTGCGATTACTCACCTGCATACCAAAATTTTTCCGTAAACAAAATACTCGTATAAAAATGTTAACAAATGTTAATAATATTTTTTACCGCGATTACACGTGATATTTACAAAAATAGGGACAGGAACCGTGTTTAAACATATGAGACAGGGTTACAGCCGTTTCCTCATTTCGCCACCGCGAGCATTACAGTCGAAAAATGATTGGCCCCGCCCACACCCTCATCCATAAGAGCTGTATTTTTAATGGCATTCTTGATCAATGGCCGAAACATTGATCTCACTGAAAATAAACGCACATCCCTAGATTACTTTATAAATTCAGAGATATCGCATACAAATTTTATTTATTAAAAATATATCAATCTTGGAATTCATCGATTACTGTCAAATAAAGTTTGATTATAAATCATGCATGACTGGTACATGAAAAAAATTCATTTAGCCAAAGTAGTATTAATAACGAAAATCTTGGATTGAAAGTACTATTTTCTCCTTACTCTTCTTTTTTACTCTTCTGGAAGATAAACTCTATGAGTTATTTCAAAGCGACCGCGTTAATTATACGGAAGAAGTGGACAAAATTTAAGCCTTAAAAAGCCTCAGGATATATGAGTATAATGGAGGAAGACCATTTGAAATAAAAAAATTTAATTTTTATTGTCACTTAAAAACTTGAACCCACGCCTTGAATTTGACTAAGAATATACGCGTAAAACTTATTAATTATTCCCATCAACATAATAATTATAATTATTTTTTATATTAACCCATCGTCTGTAAAGGTGGGTCATTTGTGTCCCGGCCAAAACTATTTTTGTTTGGAACTTGCGATGAAGGGAGGGGGGGCCCTTACTATCCAAATTTTTTTTCCATAGTATTATGATTGGTGCATAATGTAGAAGGTTTGTAGCAATAGCGTGAATTTTTTCATATTTTTTTAACCGTAATAAGTTGGGGAAACTAACGGTGGAACATAAATGACCCACGTTTACAGACGGGAGGTGCCAAAAAGACCATCACAGACAACGAGTTAAGGATGTTGAGTCCCTATGAAACTTATTAATGTTAATAGTTCAATAAATAGCTTCTTAATCATTGTGAAATTTTGACACGACCTCCTGGATACTTCATGTAAAAACATACCAAATTTTCAGAATTCTATCATCATTACTTCAACCTCCTTAAGGGTTGAAATAAAAAATGATGATAAAATTCTGAAAATTTGATATGTTTTCATATGAAATATTCAAGAGGTCGTGTCAAAATTTCAAGACGATTAAGAAGCTCGTTATTAAAAAATTAACATTTTGTTAAGAACAATTTTTTAAACCAATAAACAAAAATATTTGTCAATAAACTTCGTTTGGTTTCCGTTGCTTTCAGTATATTGTAAATATTAAAAAATTGGGAGGTCGAAAACAAAAAATTATCGCAAAGTTATACCAGTTTCCATAAAACTACATTTAATTTGTTTTTCGTTGTTAATGTTAATTGTCCAATAACGAGCTTCTTAAACGTCGTAAAATTTTTACACGATCTCTTAAATAGTTCACACAAAAACATACCAAATTTTCAGATTTATATCATCATTTGCGTTTAGGGACTCTACATCCTTAAGATTCGAATATATTTATTATTCAAACAAATATAGGCAGGAAACAAATTGTGCTAATTATATGAAAACGTTTTATTTGATAAGATCAAGCCCATATTAACTTAGTGATTCAAATTCGACTTACAATTAGTATCCAATAATCATACACTGAGAAAAAAGATTTGTTGTTTGAACAAAAATTTTGTTGAAATCGTTCAACACGTTGATTTGTTTGTTCCAATCACTTAAATTGCTGGCTCAAATAAATATAAGCTATAGTAAGCGTATATTTATTTGAGCCAGCAATTTAAGTGGTTGAAACAAACAAATCAACGTGTTAAGCGATTTCAACAAAAGTTTTGTTCAAACAACAAATTTTTTTTCTCAGTCTAGTGGTTCTGGTAATGTAGTCATTAGAGACGTCAGAAACATTGAGAGGGTCGCAAATTTTATTTAGAAATTTCGTCACTCCGTATTTTAAATGCCTGTGGCAGTGTATCTAAAAGGCCTTTTATGATGTTTTTTTTATGATCACATATTTCATAGTGTTGCTTACTGAAGGATTTAACAATAGTGTAAAACATAATGTTCCATTACGCGAAAATTATTCAATGTCCTTGATATGCAATTGCAACAAATTATAGAGGCTCGGAAAAAAAAATTCAACGGGAAAAGGCTATTGAAGAAAGACATATGAATCAAAAAAATAAAGCAACAGTAAAAAAATACAATATATTTTACCTCGTCAGGTCTAAGATGGAGAATAATCGTATATTTACTTGCATTGTTTGTAACGACGATACTGCAATGTGCAGTAAATATTAATGACAGGGAACAGCGTTTTCATAATCAAAAACATTTTGATTATTAGTATGTTTTATATCTCATATAAGGGCTTACATATGTACACCTAGAGAAGTCAAAAAAATTAATTTTTTTAAAAATATTTTTATTCCATAGTGTCACCTTTGATACATAAATTATAAAAAATGTCGAGAAATCGCTCACATCTTGCAAGCAGGAGAAAAAAATTTCATCTGAATTTGAAAGGTGCTTAAACCTTAAATTGCCTTTTCTCAAATTGGTGTTTTTGATAAAGATAACCATTCTCTCTCATAAACCAAACGACTGATTTGGGTGCAAATTGGTACAGAGGATCTTCACACAATTATCTAATCTTTGTCGAGGGTTTCTTTTAAACATCATAGTTTTTTTTTAAGTAAAAACGGAAATAAAGTTAGGCAAAATTCTGACTGTACGATTCATTCCTTTGCCATTTTGCGGAAAATGGATTAAAAAATTGGCCTGTAGCAAAGGACAGTTTTACTTTGTGTGTTATATTTTTATGTAAATATATAAACCCAGGAAGATACGCAAACATGTAATAGGGGTCGAGTAAGTACAATTCTCTATTATTGGCAACTCTTTATTGATGGTTTACACGTGGTAAAAAATGAGAAAAAAATAGGAGGAATGGATATCACAAGCTATAAATTTTTCGAGACACGTGAAGATATGTCTAGAAAAATGGTAAATTTTTTCAATGAAATCAAAACGGTCCAAGTTGTGTAAAAAAAATATTTTTGGATTAAAACTAAAAAAAAAAAACATGAAATTGACTTTTGATAATTTTTTGTATTTTTTTTTATGAAACTACCATTCAAGGCGAAAAAAATTACCTTATATTTTATTTTGATATCACTAACGTTGAAAAAGTTATGAGCATTTAAAAAAATTTCGTGCGAAATTTTGAAAAATTCATTATTTTTAAACGGGTTGAGATAAAAATCTAAAAAAATCCTAAAAACTTCTTACAGCAGTTACTTAAAAATAAAAAAATTTCGACAAAATCAAAAATGGTCGGGGTCACGCGTACTGGCCGGTTTGGGATGGAATGCCCCATATATATATATATATATATATATATATATATATATATATATATATATAGCGTAGTTGAAAGTTTCCATGTGCGAGCCGGAAATGTCCGTTGTGATTGGCAGAGGTTCCTCTCTCGCTTTACCGAATTCGTACAGTCATATAGTCATCGCATTCTGTAAATATATATATATATATATATATATATATATATATATATATATATATATATATATATACAGTGGCGTGCAAAAGTTTCGGGCCACCCTATTTTTTATGCACATTGAACAGAAATATGGTGGTGGGAGAAAAACAAACGCGTAATGATAACACGTAATCACTTATATTTAGAAACAATAGGTTGTATACATTGATATCGATCTTAAATCATTAGTTGTTCAACAATTTTTTATGACTGGCTGTGCAAAAGTATTGGGCCGCGTACTTTTGGGTATGAAAAAAATAACAAAAAACTTGAAAAATAAGGAAGAATGTCTTGGTCTTCTCCACTCGACTCAATACTTTGTTGCCATGCCATTAACAGCGATGACTGCAGCGCACCGACGAGGCATAGACCCAATTAGTTGTTTGATTCGTTCTTCTGGAAATTTTTCCCATTCACTTCGCAAATGATTCCACAATTCCGTTTTGTTGGAGTAATTTTTCGTTCCAGCATGATGCTTGAGGTCTTGCCACAGATGTTCAATAGGATTTAAATCCGGTGGCTCCGATGGCCAGTCAAGAAGGCGGACTTTCCGGCTTTGAAGAAAATTTTAACAAGACGCGAAGCGTGTTTCGGATCATTATCGTGTTAAAAACCCAACTACGCGGCAAATTTTTCGCTGCAAATGGGAGCATATGATCTTGTAGTATGTCCCTGTACATTGCAGCGTCCATATTGCCATGAATTTCCACCAGCGGACCAACGCCATCATCAGAAAATGCTCCCCAAACTTTAATCTTTCCGCCACCGTGTTTTACGGTAGGAATTTGGTACCTTACATTATATCTGGTACCTGCTGGACGTCTTACGTACTTCCGACTATCACTTCCGAATAATTGAAATTTCGATTCATCGGGAAAAAGTACTTTCCGCCAATCCGATACCGCCCAGCGCTGATATTTTTTCGCAAAGTCTAATCTAGCCTTCTTATTCTTTTTGCTAATCAATGGTTTTTTTTACACCAACACGTCCAATTAGCCCCGCAGCTTTGAGACGGCGAGATACCGTACTCCGACTAACATCAGCTAGATTTTCACTTCGCAATTCCCGGGAAACATCTGCAGCACTTTTTCGTGGATCTCCAATGCACTTCTTTTATATAATTTTGTCGACGCGATTCAAAGCTTTTCGCGGTCTACCGCTCCGATTTTTGTCACACAGTGAGTTTGTTAATTTATATTTAGTAATAATACGATTAACGGTGCTTTTGCCAATAGATAAAGTCTGCGCAACATCACGAGAACTTTTTCCTTCTGACGAAAGTTTTAACACGATTTCACGACGCTGAATATTCGTGTGTTTCGGCATTGTGGCAGAAAGGAGACTGATTTTCCATTGTAGGACATGTTTTGAAACTAATGAGGAAAAAAATGTAAACAAACCGTGCGTACGGAGCCGCGGCGATATAGCGGCCCGATACTTTTGCACACCGACCAAAGTCATTCCACGTAGTACACGAAAAATACGCCATAATTAAATATAATATACGACGTTGTTACCTTCATTCTAACTCTCTTGAATATTTTGAACAATGAACGAGTGGAGAAATAAAATATTTTATCAATTAACTGGAAAAAATAGGGTGGCCCGAAACTTTTGCACGCCACTGTACATATAGACCTCGTCACAATATCATGCTATAAAAGTTAGTGAATGGACTGATGATCAGGGGGGGGATACGCCTAATACCCCTCGAATATAAGTATAATATCATTCTTCGTCTCTCACTCTGTCACATACTCTTCTCTGTTTCTCTGTCCCCTTCGCTCGTCCCTTCTCCACTTTCAAAATGATTTATCAATTGAGCAGGGGCAACCCCAGGGAGAGAGCCGGTGTTGAAATATTATAACATCATTTCCCCATTGCTTATCCTAATATTATACGCTTCACTCTCTCTCTCTCCCTCTCTCTCTCTCTCTCTCTCTCTCTCTCTCTCTCTCTCTCCCCCCCCCCCTCCGTCCCTCCCTCCCTCCCTCTTCCATCGGTCTTTTTCGGTGTAGTGTGTTTTCAATTTGACTTGCACTGACTCTCTCATAATTTTTTCTCGCTCTTTTTCTCCTTCAGTCGTTCATTATCAACATAACAATAATGACCTAATTGCGGTCTAATCGGCGCCATAGGCTAAATATGAAGCTTCACGATGAATGGACACCACTTAACGTAACAATAGACATTCCAATCGTCGATTTATAAATTTGCCAGAACGAACATTATTAGGTACTTTAAATATTTATAATTTTTTCTTCGTAGTATCGCTATTTTCTCATCGTATTACTTTCATAATAAATCATGTCATTTTGTTCAATCTTGACTTTATGGTTAGTACTGCTCAATATAAAATTGGAAATATTTTGCAATTAAGGTCATTTAAGTATTGGTTAAAGTTTTCGAAAAAGAATACCTGAATAAGCATTCTTCTGCTGTTCTTTGAGAAATGATCTCCAACAGATTTGTTACTAAGGATTCATTGCTATAATAGTTTGTTGCTGATTTTCTCCGTGTCTCGTATACTATTACTTTTATATGTCTATAACATTTAGAAATTCTGTAATATTTGTCGTGTGGCGCGATACTGGATAAACAGCCGTTGGGCCCGATCATAGGCCAATGCATTTGTTCATGTTTCATCTTTGCTTAGGTTGAGAATCGCCATTCGGTTGTCTGTCTGTGCCAGTATTGTTTTCTAGGCGGCAAACAACCATTGATTACCAAGGATCGCTCATTCGATGAACCGATACTGCTTGCTGCTATCTAACCTGCGTTTAGTTGCATTACCAATATGCAATAATTTACCAATTCTGGATAAGTGCTAGTTTTTGAATGGCAAACGACCATTCACGTCCAACGTTCGACCCTTCGTGTCAGCAACGCTAATCGCCGTTACTCAGTTTACGTTCAGATTCAATATCGGCATGCGACGAATTGCCAATTCCGGGCCAGTGTTGAGTTTTAATGGCAAACGACTATTGGCAGTAAAGGTTAGGCCCTTTGTGCTATAATGTTAATCCGCGCTGCTTGGTCTACGCTCCGATTCAGTATCATCATACAACAAAGTCCCAGTTATGGGCCAATATTGACTTCTAAACGACAATCAACCGTATGCGACTGCTGTTCCCCCTGCCCTCAGACTTGTGCCAGTTTTGATGCCATGATAAACATGTGCTTGATACAAGTATCTTCACCCAATGTACTGCCAATTCTGGTCCAGTGTTATGTTCTAAACTGCAGCCGACTCTCTACTTTGTAGTATATTATATATGAAACCCGTTTCTATTCTTATAAAAGCTCATATTTCCAAACTGAACCATGAAACTCGATTTGGCAATGCCGAAACGGAAGGACATTAATTATTATCGTTCAAATTATATACAATCAACCATTATGGATTTCAAAAATTCAATAAATTATATTTGTCACTGTACAGCCTAATCCAAGGATCTTAAAAGCCATTCGATACGTTTTTATTGAAAATATTTTTGTTTGCTTTTATTTATTTTAATGAGCCATACAATGCAGTTCATATGAAGAATAACATTCTAAAAGATCCAACGTAGTTGGTAGTGTAGTGGTTAACGTCCCCAGTTAGTAAGGTAGGCATTAGTTAGGAAGGTCGTAGGTGGGCAGATCCCCGCACATACAAAACACGTGTGATATGAATAAAATCACGAACGTAGATTTTATTTTCTTAATAAATTAGTTTTTCATCACAAAGTTTAGTCTTAGATCACTAAGTGTGTACATTTTTTTTTATCAATATGAATTCAAATTGGATAAATAATAATGGGCTATCCAAGGCTAAAACTTGGAAGACGACGCTGGGCCAGTTCGGACTTGAGCATTGGGCCGATATCAGAAATCGTCGCTGGTCCAACGCTAGCCATCCACCGTTGGACCATGATTATAATTTCAGCTCTGTGACAACGGTCGCTCAGTGGGAGGGTCAATTGTTGGCTTGGCGACGAGCACTGACGGAAAGACACTGTACCAATCCTGGCTCTGTTGCAAATTTTTTCACGGGCTTATATATTAATCATTACAAAATTCCATTCATATATAAACGTATCTGTTCATATATCAATAGATATGATCATATATACAATGATATCTAATTCTACATGATCACACCTGGTCAATTTTCAGATGTGGTCATATATGGATAATCAGATTTAATTAGATATGACTATATATATATATATATATTTATTTTTTCTGGGGTAGTGTTACGTTTAACCCGTCAGCTGGCGCGCTATGAGACTTTTTCTCACACTTATATCAAAACGATGATTACTCGAAAATTTCAAATGGCATAAGAATTTCAATTTTTTTCTATCTTCACCAAATTTATTCTTCTGTATGATAAAAGAGTTAATAAAATTTTTTGAATTATTATTTTTTGGTTTTTAGTGTCAATTCTTGTCGTATTTATGGTTTTTTAAAAATAAAAATGTTTAGTAGCCACAATCACTGTAGTGAAATTGTTTTCAAGTTCTTATTTATCAAATTAAGCACTTGAAGTTATACGTGTGAGAAAATCTCTCATTGCGCGCCCAATGTTTAAAGTGTACGGAGCGCGCCTGCTGACGGGTTAAAAATATATGCGAATTCCTTCTATTGTAGGTCCTATCAATCCTAAAAATACAAAATATTCAAAAGGCTTCGCCTCACTTAAGCTGTCGATACTCCTCTTTTAATCGCTGTTCCAGCAATAACTGATAAGGGTGCTTCAAAAGGATAATTTCTTAAGTTTAAGATATAATGAATAATGCACGTTGAAATGAAGCAATAAAACGATGTTCATAAAATGGCAGTACTCACTGTAAAAACAAGTGTGTCATCGAAAACAACACACTTGTGCGAGTGGGAGTAAGATTTTCGAATGATTAAAACTTCGAACGGCTAAAACTGCGAATTTTTAAATTGAAGAATAGTAGTATATAGACAGATTAATTCTACTATAGCCTTTATGGTGTAAATAAAAAAATGAGAAATTAAAGAGTTCGAAGTACATTTACGTCAAAAACAAAATATAACAGTAGCCCAAATGACGAAGGCTGGAATAGCGATTTTACAAAAGTTCGACTATTACGCATTCGAGTCGTCAAATACTGAAATCGGCAATATTATGAATATTCACAATTTTAAATATATTTTAACGAAAGACAAAATATTAATGTAGTCAAAATAGCGAAATACCAGAAAGTCAAATGGTCGAAATAGCGAGAGCCTCTGGGCTGTAAAGTATTGCTTGTCATTCTTCGTGCTTCACAACGTTCACTATTCTGTACTTCTAATTTTTAGTCATTCGAAAAATTCACTTTCGAATTATTCATACTATATATTTTGGTATTTCAATAAAATAATTGCTCTCCATTTCGAATTTAGAGAATATAAACTTCTTACATTAGAATAATTTATATTATCTGCATTTGAAGTCTAGACAGTCTGAATATATATTTTCGAATAAATGAGCGATCAAAGAAAAAATATTACATTAAATACGCATTTAACTTAATATACTATCGAAAATATAAACTTCGAATTTCTTATTTTTCGTTAATCGAATGTTACGAACAATAAAATTTCGAAATATTAACCGTTCTACAATTTGGTTATTCTACATATTAACCCCCACCCACTTGTGCGTTCTGTACTTAACGCCATAAGCAAACTGTAGATTTTCAACACACTTTAAAACGTGTAGAAAATGGCGACAAAGAATCTATAGTTTGCTTATGGCGTTAAGTACAGAACACACTTAATGTGTGTTGGCGACAACACACTTGTTTTTATAGTGCATATAACAATGGACTGCGGACACATGTACATATCTCTGTATTTGTTGGTCATGTAATTTTGACACTATCGATCGTCTCTGTTATTTTCCTTTTGCAAGGATACTTTAATTCACAGAACAAAAGTGATTGGCTATGAATCGGCCTGTACGAAATAGAAACCACGCGGAATTCTTCTCGAAACATGCTGTGGGCAGAGCAAGAAATTCTCGTCATCCTCTCTCTCTCTCTCTCTCTCTCTCTCTCTCTCTCTCTCTCTTCCTGTTTAGTTATCTCGTTCTCTCACACGTGTTTGGACGATCACTGTTTATTCTCCTCGCATGTTTGTATATAAGAAGTGGAAGATGAAAGAGCGAAGCATCGCTCAGCTTTTGCCCGGGCATCGGTATTGTGACCCGCTTGGAGAGATCGCGGCGATGACGACGATGGCAATCACCACCATAGTTGAAGTTCCATCCATGCGCTTGCAAAAGAGAGCGTGTGAAAGTGAGAGGGAGATCAACAAAAATGTGGTTTTCACGCTCTTAAAGTGTTGGCCTGCAAAAAAAATCGTTTAAGATAGTCCCTGAGACATCCCGACCTCACCCCGCAAATAACCGTAAAAACGCCTGGCCACCTTATAATTCTCGCCTTATAATAACATAGTAAATGTACTCGTCTCGAGTCGCTACCGCGACTCCTCATTAGTTTTCATTCATTTGCTCTTATCTCACAGACTACCCGAACCTTGACTGTCTTCAGCACGGTATATTTTGGCGCTTGACGTAGTGGACGACCGCACTCATCAATCGTTTACATCTCTACATAGTTAAGTCTGGCTTAACGAGTTTGTTCTCAATTATTCCTTATAAGCAAACAAATTAAAGGCTCGATATGCCACAACAATAAATATCGGAAGTATTTCTTTACAATTCGAAAAACGGGTGGGAATAAAATTTGACGTATCCAAAAATGCTTCGTATCCAACTACGTCACCTCCTTGATAATCCCAATTCAAATGCGCCAAGCTGGGATTTCTCGCCTCTCCGATTCTTTTTCACTGTATATTGCTTTTTTCCATGGTGTTGTTCGTCTACACTGATTCTGGAAAATATGGAGGAATTCTCCCTCCGGAGGAAATAACGTGACCGGAGCGTAGTTCTTTGCGCACTCGTATGCTGCTTTTCCTAGCTGAACCACCCACGAGAAAGAGAACGTGAGTCTCGGTCCAATTAGAAACGAAAAGGGTGCGCGCGCGTCCCTGGCGTGGCATCCCCCTCGTTAGCTCCAGTTTCGTCAATTCCCAGTCCCAGAGTGGGAAAGGACAATGCTCGCTCTCACTGCGAGTCCTCTATCTATCTTTCATATTCATCTATCTTTATAACCATATATAGCGACAGTCGCACTACCGATAGTTCCATTTCCATGTGCTGTAAGCTTTATTCGTTTACGACGAGGCTGCCTTTTCCTCCTCATTCAACCATCATAGTATACACTCATAAAAAAAATTACTTGATCCAAGTAATCCGAATAATTTAAGTTGTATTTACTGAAGGCAAGTAGATTTTTCCTTGCAATAAATAAAAATAAACATTGCGCCCAATGAGTGATTTTCTTGATGGCATTTATTTGGTCCAAATAACCTAATTCATTGATACTAATCAAAGTTATTTGGTATGGATATATGAAATCTATAAACGAAAAGGCCAACGATTTATTACACATAATTAATACTTTTGATTCTATCATTATATTTAGGTAGCTAACATAAATTTGAGTGATCGGCTCTGCCAATATGTAATATTTTTGATTAGATAAACCCAAATCATTAAAAATAACTAATCAATTTTTTTTTATCCCGATGGTGTTTTTTTTTGCTCCAAAAAAATTCTTAGATGCAATAACGTGGTGTCTTGAAATAACAAAAAAGAATAATTTGATACAACTACTTGATTTCTTCGCTCGGAACATTCTATTTTGTCCATCAAAGTAAAACTGATTTGATATTATAATACGATGTTTTCCATATCAAAAGTCAACATTGCTTAACACAATTAATTGAGCTTTCTCGTCATAATATTTTATTTGGTTAACCCCAATTCGTGTTATTATTTGAAAATGTGGAATATTCTTGATACGATACACCAAAATTATTAGTCATGTGCAGTTTAATTTCGAAAAGACTCAATGTTTATTTTTCCAGTGCAAAAATTTTTTTTTTTATGAAATGACGTGGTAACTTGAATTTAAAAAAATAACTTGTTACAAACACTTCAAGTCTTCAATATTCTATTCGCTTGAGCCTAATGAATCCCCAGCAATGCAGCTGGGATAATTTTGGCAATTATTATATTATTTAACAATTTTTAAAAAGTCTTTTGTCGCGAAAATCTCTAATTCCCGTATCCGTTTGCAATTTTTTTAACCATCGTTCTGATAGAGTGATTCTTTGATATAGAAACAAATAAAAATTAGCGAATTGTTTTCGATACTTGAAGTGAAGCATAGAGTTAAGATGTTTTTTCTTATAAATACGAATTGTATTAATTGTATCCTTTAAAGTATGTATATTTTGCTTAAATTTTGTTTCTAAGAGATCACCTCACGATTTTTTTTTCTTTATACTGAAACGATTATTAATACGACTTCTCATTATAATAATGACTGAAATAAAATAGTCAAAACGAATTTCAATAAATGCTATTTCATAGATCATACATTGGTTTTTCTTACTCCATACTGATGGACTTGCAACGTATGTATCATTTTCTAATTTGAAGTTGTCATGTAGATGATGGTGCAATAGGTAGCGTCCGTGCTCGTTAGGTCGTGGATATATAGGTAGGTAGGTCGGATCGAGAATCCCCTTGTAGGTAGGAAAATTTTCCCGCAAAAAATAATGTTAGGAGTGATGGACGCAATGAAATATGATCAATAATGATAAAATACGAATTTATAATTGAAAAAAAATTAATTTAAATTTTCAAGTTTGAGAATTAAATAATCGAAGGCTCGGTTTAAACTCTCATTCATTTGGTTGAATCAAATCAATTAATTTTTTCCAGTAACCCCTATATTCCAGTTCATTAACCGTGTATATTCTTCTCAATAATTTTGAGAGTCTATTTAAATCGTCATTTCTTTGGACGAAGTAAATCGATTTTTTGTTTTCAATAACCCGTTCATTTATTTCGTCTTGTTACTGTGAATTTCTCTAAATAATTTTGTATTTCCTGTTACTAACCATGATCTTTCGATCAAAGAGTATTTACTTCATCCAAATACTGAATTACTGGATAATATACAAATAAATAATTCACTTTGATCGAATAAATGTTGTTTGGTTCATAAAAAAATTTTTACAGAGCATAAAAATCGACATAGAAACTTAAATATCGAATGATTGAGCTTAGTTTTTTTGTGTGCATCTCTCTGTGTGTGTGCGCGCGCGCGCGCGTGTGTGTGTGCACTATACGATGGATGGTCAAAAGTGACGGGAATTACCACGGCTGCTGATCCTTTTTTGAGCAACGACGTGCTAATTATATGATATCGTATAACGAGATGCGGGTCCTTCTCTTCCACCCTTCTCCGCCGCTTCCACTTGATGAGGAAGACCTTTGCTGGACCATAAGATGCCAGAAGGAGGAAATAGTTGTTCATGGGTTGTCTTAGTCTTTTGGATACGAGAAGGACGGGGTCTCTTTCTGTGTTCGTAGAACTGCGAGAAGAGCCTATCATCTAACTAAGAGCCAAGCTATTAACATTTGGCCATCACACGCTTCCTCCTAATCCTGTTTGTATCACTCTTTGGATTGTCGTCGTTCCTTAGTCACAAACCTTTCGTGCAGATCCGCTTGAGATGAAAATCGTAGGTATTCGTGAGTAAATCAAACGGTCGGAAGTTCGCACCGTCACATGCATGTCTCTCCTGAATCCATACATATTCATTCTGTTTTTAAATCTAAGGAAATACTCTTTCTCGCCGTGGGCTTGAGAATTTCACGCAAGAGCGGGGAGTCTTTGAAAATACGCAAACACCATCGCGTATTTTCAAAGACTCCCCATTTAATACCATCATTATCGTTCGACCCGTATTACAGACTTGATCGAGTACATTTAAATGTGTAACGCTTGATGAAATAACCGGGCTAATGAATCGACCCGCAGGATTCAAGAATTTACCTTCACAGCTTTTTCTCCTGTACTCTGTCTTCCCACCCTGCTAGCAATACTCCCGCGGGTACGCAACTCTATTATTTCCCGTGTCAGGTGGCAGAGGGATTTCCCAGGTCTAGGTGAGGGCAATCCGCGTGTCCGCGCGGTCATAATCTACAATATGGGAGCGAGAGAGAGAGAGAGAGAGTGTGAGGGGGGAGGGGGGGGGGGGGGGGGGAGGGACCGGAGACCTGCTGTGCAGAGCTTCTGCTAGTGAAGCAACCACGCAGTATACACGCCTCGGGCAATTCAGTCGTGGTTGACTAATACACTGCATATATACATAGATACAGGCTTATATATGCACCATTTGTGCATATACACATGTATACGCACAAATGGTGGTTTGTCGGAAGGGGCCGCCCCGGGTGAACACCCCGCCCAACCGCATCATTACCCTCTATTAATATAATATAAACATAACTCGGTGGCATGTACACACGCGCAGGTACAGCACTCCTATGACAAAGCATGCTCGTATTATATATATATATATATATATATAAATCATTAGATGCACTTGTCGACTACTGGGAGAGCTCACGGCCTTCCGCGATCATCTCTCGCTTCGATTCGCCCCATGAAAATCACACAATTATTTTCCCCTCTTATCGAGCTCAAGGGGGATAGCATTTATGCTTACCAGAAAATATCACGCACCCCAACAACCGCAACCCTTCTTCATTGGCTTTCTTTCCCTAGGATTTATATTCAAGCAGTATCACAAAAAAGGATATCTGATGGAACGGGGCCGAAGGTGTCGTAGTTCGTAAATGAATAGCTGTGAAAGTTATTTAAACATTCTTATGTACGTTAAGATTTGTTTAATTGCTAAAATTTTTTATGATATTAATGACGCTTCGAACTTTATCTATCGTTACACGTCGTTCTACAAATATGAATCTATCTGATGGAACGGGGCCGAAGGTGTCGTAATTCGTAAATGAATAGCTGTGAAAGTTATTTAAACATTCTTATGTACGTTAAGATTTGTTTAATTGTTAAAATTTTTTATGAAATTAATGACGCTTCGAACTTTATCTATCGTTACACGTCGTTCTACAAATATGAATGTCGCAGATTAATGTAATGTAGTTTATTTTATTTGTTAATCCATTACTTCAAATACATTTTTTTGCTTCATTCACGTACGTAGAAATTTGATTCACGTTCCAGTTCTATCAAAAAATAATTCTAGTAAGATAAAAATCAGGAGTAAGTAGATTTGAATTTACAGCGCGTTCATTGTATAGGATCGCGTCATGATTGAGACCATCAATGATGAATACAAGAAAAAAATTACATAATTATTGCCCTGTCAAATTAACATTAACACTAGATTTACAACACCCTTTCATGCGCGATTTTTTCCGAAAAAAATAGCATTTTTTATGCTTTATTTGTTTGTAACAAAAATACGTGTAAAATAAGCGATTTCCAGGCATCACACATTTGTTAGTTCCATGTCTGAGGATCACATGAAAACTTATCTTACGCAAAAATATTCAGAGAATGAGATTTTAGAGCTAAAAGACTGTCAGGAAAAAGATGTCACGTATATGCGACACCGTGCACGAAAGGGTTAATACAACGTATCTTCCGGCCAAAACAATTTTTATTATAATGGTATTAAAATTGACATCGCTGGAATATAACGAAAATTTCTTTAATTATAGTACAGTCAGTAGAGACAAAATCAGGCCTCTGCCTTACCAAAGATGCGGTAGAAACAATTTTGACATATTTTGTTCAGTCGGTATTGTAATGACAAATCAGATAAATCCAAGTTCTCGACCTTGAGAGGGAACATGCGAGCCATCATCTTGAATCAAAGGTGCCAAAAGTTGGTTTTTCTCAAATAACTGGGCACCGGTTAATCTAATAGAAAAATGTCGGGAACAGAGTTGAATTGGGCAACACTCCCGACATTTTTGTTCTGGGTTTTTCTTTGTCAGTCTAATATGTAACGAGTTACATTGGTGAAAAGATAAAAAAAATCGTAATATCGTCAAATTCTATTTTTGTTTAGATAAACTTGGAATGATATTATATTCTTCAAAATTATGTATTTTACGTCGGTAAAAAGAATAATTTACGACATCCGTTATGAAGGGGCTCGATCTAAACAACATATATATAAGAATCTTTTCTACCTCACCTTTTATAAGACAAAAACCTCTATTACTGGACTATTACTTGTTGATTTCAATCAAATTAACTTCGCCTCAATTCCGCTAATTTACCAACAATCGAAGAGTTAATGATGCTGAATTTTTGAAAAAGAAACGATATTAATAGTTTTAAAGCTAAATAAGTACGCAACGAAAGATTGAATATACACAAAGTTGGGACGTTCCACTCAATCGTCCGTCATAGCATTCAGAAGGTAGGAAAATACTTTCGCGGGAAAATTGGCAATCAGGTAGAGTAACCTCGACTCACAGAGTACCCTACCGCATCAAGGTTAAGAGTCCTTTGCTCTGTTGAACGCTGCCAAACCGCACCTTTGTCGAATGTTCGGAAAAGGTTTTATAATAAATTGGATACATTAGAGAAATATTTATCAGCAAAAGAACTAATTTCTAGGATCGGGCATTGAACATCACTGAACCACACCGTTGTCCAGTCCCCAGTTTTAGGTTGGATAACCTTCTCTCGGGTGTTGAGCATTACCGAAACACACCGAAGTCGAGCCTCCGAAAAGGATTTGAGGTGAACTGATACTGATGCCAGTTAGGGGACGCCGTTTATAGTCGTCGATTTGTATACGGCACTCGATATTGCACGCGTTACTGGTTTAAACGTGGTGGTCACGCATGACTGGGTCTGTCTTTTCACCATCGATCTCTCCTTAAGGGAGAACGCTACGATGACGGGTCAAAAAGTTCTATATGTTTTTTGCGTTTTCTTGCATTATTAATTGTTCCTTAGACTGATGCAATAGAAGTCAAGAGAATCACCTCTAAATATTTAGCAATATTAAGGTCATTTTTGAGCATATTTTAAAAAAATTGATATCCAAAGAAAACACGAGTAGGAGCAAGAAAATTAAAAAAAAATAAAACATTTTGCATCAGTTTAATGATTAATGAATAATTTTCGAACATGCTTACTGCACTGTTGGTAGTATTCTTATGCTGGTCAGATATTTACATCTCCGTTTTGCAGCAAAATAAATCTTTGTTCATACACATTTTCGTTGAATGTTCATTTTTTTATTAATATATATATATTTGAATTATTATGTTAGAAATATCGGTCGTCTCAATGAATACTATTTTTTCAACGCATGTTCTGATTAGAATAATCGAATTTTTCAGTTTTTCATTGAAAAAAGAAATTTCTCTTTTTTTGGAGGGTGTTCCGCTTTTCTCGGCCCTTCCCTATGCATATACACGAAGAGAATTAAATAGCAATTTTTACCATAAAATTAATTTGTAAAAACTACCGTAATACATTTGAACGTGAGGACAATTTGGCAACACGTATTTATTCGTAAGCGATAAGTGTTTTTTAACTTGCGAAATGTAAAATTTCAAATATACTACACCATCCTGGTGTAAACACTTGTAGGGAAATTTGTACCGTGCAGCACGGTAAACCTTACCATGACGCTCAGGTAATATTTCAAAATAAACATGGAAATAATCGTCATAAGTACGGCACTTTTTCAAAGACACTTCTTGAAGACATGAAATAATGAAGTACACGGTAAAATTTCACTTGTATCACACAATTTTTAAAATTATGTTCTGCATATTTTACTGGACATCAGAATTTACGAAATACTCCGGTAAAATTTCCTATTGTAAAAAAGAAATGTTATTTAATTTTCATGAAAATTTGTGTTTTGTTCAGTAATAATCTTAGAAATTGCAGGTTGTCACCTCACTATTGTTACTTGCACGATAATTTTTCAAGTTTAATTCTCTCCGTGTATATGTTGTGTGTTACGATGTGTGTCGTTGCCACAATTTTACGGGGTTATAAAATCTTGAAGTGTCGTGACAATTTGTGGTCTTCAACTCGATATTTCTAATTCGGATGTTTGTTGACCCCCCTTTTTAATGTACCGTCAGAATCCGAGATATTTAATAAATATAATTGATTTTTTTTGTCTACAGCATCTGATATCGAAATCTATTAATTTTTTAGTACTAGTGGCCAGAAAGTCATTGTCGCCATATGAGATGTGTAAAATTCTCTATTATTCAATTAATAATATTTCGAACAAATAGTCGTTAAGGTGCCTTGAAATTTCACAGATATTAAGTATCAAGCTTGGACTACAACATATAAAAAAATCAGTATTTCATCTGAAATCAAGCCTAGTGCTTATACATCCTTAATCGACAATGTAACGAAATCTTTGTAACTTATTTTTCTCTTGTTGATTGGAACCATGATCATGCACTTATGGTTCTTAGATGATAGGGTATTATTGGCCGCGGCTGGCCTCCACTTTTGCGAACCACGATCAACAATGTGCAGAGCTGCGGCGAACGCGTCCGCAATGTAGTACGTGCGTGCTGTGATACCTACCACAATTCTCTCACACCGCACGAACATGGGTCATCGTACATATATACGAGATAGTGCTAATTTGAACCAGACGTTAAAGTTTAACGGCTTTACATACTTTGCCAAGCGTAGAACGTTCTAGAGAAAACTACTTATTTACATCGAATATGAAGGTTAATCACGCGACCTTTTCCTACCTGCAAGGAACAAACATCTATTTCACCAAGTGAAGCTGGATTAATGGAGCACGTCCGACTAGATGGCGGAAAAAATAGGTGAATTTTGATAATTATTTAAAAAATTTCTGTATGAAAATTAATACACATGTATAGGAAGTTTTTATGCAGATACCGTATATGAAAATTCAGATACGTTGAGAAAAATTGAGAGACGCGGTATTTTAATGATACGAGCATTGTTCAGTAAAATTAATATACTTGTGTATTTGAAAAATCATATACATATAAGAAATGTTACCAGCGTAGTAATTTTCAGATTCAAGATTACTAAATTTCAGGCACCGTATAACGTTTTCGCATTACATATGTTTACGATATTTCTAGAAATGTATCATAAAATTTGGTGATCCTTTTTGAATATTAATATACGAATGAATATTAAACAAATTCAGCTATTATGAGTTTTTAATGGGAATACATTAATTGATGTACTATTGTGTTCGATTTTTTAAAGTTGAAGGTCGAAATCACGCAGACATCTCATGAAATTAGTTAGAGTGGCTTATCACCACTTGATGCCGTGGCAATCAAGTCGAACAATTTTCGCCGTAAAAATTTTTATTACAATCTCAACATCTTGTGTTAAGTTTGGTGTTTACCATTTTCATATTTTACACGATTTTCTTAGACTCGAGCGACTTGTATATATCCTCGTCCGAAGCACGTGCCTCCTATGAGAAAGTCATGCGCCACGCGGTGGTCAGAGCGCGAAGCGCGATGCCCACAGAGCGTTACGAATTTCCTACACTTGTGTATTAATTTTAATATTGAGATTCTTATAATTAATACATATGCAAATGAATTTTAATACGCGGATTTTTTTTTCATACTGCAGGGTATATTAATTTTCATTCCCATTTTCGTACCGTATTTTTAAGAGATGGAGTTATGATGGGAAATAATATGTATCGTATTATTAACATTCATGTGTATCTTATTTTTCAGTCAACTGTCAAGAAAAGAAAAAGATCATACTGTAATTTTAATACATTGCTCATAGTAGATGAATTCATATACATTTGTATTAATTATCAACCAAACATGATTTATTTCAATGCATGTCCACAAAATTTTCAGATTTCATATGAATATTCAATGTTATGTATCTTACATTCCACATTAGTAATCAAAATTTATGTTTATATTTCAATTTTGGCATACGAGTGCAATAATTTTCATTTCATATACCCGGTTTGTAAATTTCATTTCCCGTTGTATTGTAAAAGTATTGTAAATTTCATATATTTTTTAACAGTGTTATCTCAAAAACTATTTGTCCGATTTTATTCAAGTTTGTTTTATTCGAAAGTATAAATATTGAGGTATATTGACAAATTTTTTTATAAATATACGTTGACTAGGAGCACTGTTATTGTCGCTGGCATAAAACATGTCACGGTCTGCGGTCCCTATGACTGCATGCAGTTGGTTGATCTGAAACAAAAGAATCGAAAAGATTCTTAAAATGTAATGTATAAAGATCTTCATATCGTAGAAATTTTTTTTCAAAAAATCATACGATGCGAAGGGCTTTATAATAATTCCTAAAATCCACCTATTTTATCCGCCTTCTACTTGGATTTGCCCCCTTAATATCTTTGCTCTGCTCCAATTCTCACTATTTTACACGATAGCTCTACACGGAGAGAATTAGAAAGTAATTTTAACCGAGAATTCACGGTAATGTGGTGTCAAGTTGAGAAAAAAAAATTATACTTATGCGATATGTTTTGTTTAACTTACGAAATGTAAAATTTCAAATACTAAGCTTAATATTTACAATTATTGCACAGTAAAAAATTATTGATAGTAAAATATGTGTATACCAAATTCTATATGTATTCCAAAAGTTATGGAGCACGCGGTAAAATGTACGGTGCTGCACAGTAAAATTTGCCTGCGTCAACATAAGAAAAATAAATTCACATAGGATTTACGCAGTTTAGGCAAAGGCCCGTGATGCCCAACAAATATCAATGTTGACTTCGTACCCCCCGCCACTAAGCCGTCCTGACGTGAAAGACTTGTAGGAATATTTTTACTGTACAGGCATGGTAAAATTTACCGTGAGAGTCATTTAAATTTTCAAAATAAATATCGAAATGAAACTGGACTGAGCATCAAAATTTACTGAACGCTCGGGTAAAAGTTCCTAGTTTAAACAAGAAATTTCATTTAATTTTTTTGAAAATTTGTATTTTACTCAATAATAATTTTGGAAATTGCAGGTTGTCACCTCACTGTCGTTAATGTACGGTATTTAATTCGTTAATGCACGGTAACTCTCTATGTGTAGTGACTTTTGCAAATCATTTTGAAAAATGAATTGTTAACTACAGTTGTGAATTTTGAGAATCATAAGGTTGTTTAACAATATGTTCAACTTCTCGAGATTCGTATACAGTAGCTTTTATTTAAATTTGAATAGTCCGAATTGAAAATAAACACAGAAAGTAATGCGTGGTCGCTACGCGCGTGAGAAGTGCAACTTTTGCCGGTGAATGCGTAAAAATGGATATATAATGCCGTGATTGAATGGATAGTGAATTATGATTATAGTAGTAACGAAGGTTTACTCAAGTTCAATAGACGAAGTTGCAAGTGAAAATGAGTATATCAGTCGTCAAGATTCATTCTTCCCTAATCAAAAACAGAAACACGTGGTCCCGGATAGCTTAACCCTTAAGTGGTACATTAGATTTTACCAACTCTCGACAGGCACACTGTCGCAAACTGTAACGAAAGATTCATTGATTGTGGGTTCCCTAATTATCGTAGAACCATTTCCATCCGAATTTTAGCTCCTTTATGAAATCCTCCACACCACGCTCCGCGCGCGCGAACTCCAATGGCAGCTAGGACTCTCAGATGTCTTCTCCTGGCGAACCCGTTCGGTGATCATGACGCCGAGGAGACCTTCCTCTCTCGAACCAGGGCATGCTGCCCAGGTTCGTCACGTCACCACGACGCCCATCCCGCTTTCCTGAATTCCCTCCGACTGGAGCGCCGTTTGTAATTCGGACCGTCACACTCGAGAGTGCAGCACGGATGGTGCAAAGTCAAGAGGGATGGGCAACACGTTATTTTGGTCTTATTCCAGCATCTCCTCTGGCATCCATGACCACGAGTATGGTTGGTCGATATTCGCCTGCGAAAGATAATAGGAGCCGTACGTGTCCTCCTGGACCAATCTAACACGCGCGCGATGCAAAGAAACGTGGGGTACTGCGATCGGAGTGCGAAGAGGGCGACGATCGCGTCTCTCAATATGGTCTTTAAAGGAAATAAAAATAAACTGACAAAAATTCTAAACAAGCACTGCTGAGATAAACGTTTCGCCCGCAGCCACTCTTGTCTCGAAGCCCTTGTTGAGATAGTAACGCCGTGAACAATAACGCAATAATAATAATAATAATAATAAGAATAATAATAATAATAGTAATAATAATAGTAAGGTAGTAAGTAATGACATCGGTTAGCTGTTAGGTATAATCTAGTCGACACTAAAGGCAACGACGTAAGTAGGGAAATAATTTAAATTTAAAGAAAATAGACAGATCAAATAACAGGACGAAATGAGTCCAAATCCGGAGAATATCTAGAGGTCACCATTTCGTGCGAGTGATGAGACTCACGAAATGTCGCGTCACAGTTCATAATGAAAACTGAATAAATATCATAGCATAATAAAAATTTCTTGCAATTCAAAATTTAGTATAATACCTTGAATTATGATAACTGTAGTACTTCAATGTTATTTTGAAGTTTCGATAATGATATGTTTTCCAATTGTCAATTCGTGTTATGTCGTATCACAATATTTATTTACTAAATTATTTCATAGCACACGGAATTTTTGATCTTGCAATTTTTCGACTATCGAAATGAATAAAAACTCATCCATAAAATCTCACGATATAATGAAAATTAATTCAAGTTAGTTTTAGACATTAATTTAGTTCATTATCTTTGCTCAAGCTACAATTAAAATAATTCCGAACAACTAATGACTTCGATTTTAATTAGATATTGTAGTTCTATTTTAGATAAAATTACTTTTCTAAAAATAGTATACCAGCGTTCGACACAGTTCGTACAAAATAGAGTGATGCTAATTTCTTCCTTTCTTTCTGTTCCTAACTCGATATTTAAGCGTCTATGAACGCGTTCACTTGCTACCCTTGCTCCTTCTCACATTGTGCATCACTGACGACGCGATGATATCGAAACTAAGTAATAAAACCTGACGTCCCTACTCTACTTATTTCGCCAGTGTATCCCCTCTCTTGTACGATGTTTCACTTTTTTGTTTTATGTGTATCTGCAAGAAACGAACTTACACTACCCCCAGTATATCCCCCACTCCTTTACGGCGTTTCATTTTTGCGTTTCATCCCTATATGTATTTCCAAGCAGCAAACTCGTACTACCGTGGCTGAAGAATTTTTACTTCAAGAAGAAAAACCCTGATAAAGCAATCATCCATTTTAACCCAATAGTGGTCGCGTTATGAGACTTTTTCTGACACTTCTATTAACGCGCTTTATCAGTTACGCAAGTGCGAGAGATAGCGGAAAAGCAGATTCCCATTTTCCTCGGTGACGCCTGATATTTCGAGAAAAAGAAAAGTTATACCTTATTTTCTGATGAAAGGAGAATAATGTGTAACCTTTATTTTCCCCGAAAACTCAACTGTGTCAGAGAATAATGCGCAGTAGGATTTTTACCGACCCCGAGACTGATAGATTTTTTTTTATCTTCTTTAAACATATTCTTCTGTATGATGAAACAGTTGGATTTTTTTGTTTTATATTTCTTTCATATTTAGGGTTCCAACCGATGTTACAGAATCCTAAGAATTATATGTACCTGCCGTTTCTCTGGATGTCTGTCACAATTGATTTTCTCTGGACTTGATATCTAGCTCAAATTTGGCTTCGCTTTTGAGCCTGCCATGCAGAGTCTCGGTAGAGTCTCGGGGCTAGTACATTTGAAACACTGTCCCGAGCACTCTCCGAGCCATATTTTCTCCTACGAAAATGATTCGTGGTGGTGGGGGTCAAAATTTGATGATATTTCAGCGAATTGTAAGACCTAGGAGGCATTTGACGGCCTGCAAAGCGAACTTTAAGCTAGTTAAGCGATGCTCTTTCGATTGAGTCCAACATCAGCGCGATTGGTTGCGTAATTGCTGAGAAAAAACTATGCACAGGCTTATGATTATGCTCGATTCTAACACATTCAAGAATTCGACGTGTCTGTATATGCGCCTCTAGATAACACAAACAAATTCATTTGATAATTTTGTTTGGGGGTTTTCAAAATTTTTTGAGGACTTGATTATATTTGGGAGGATTGAATTTATTTCGGAATTTCTTGCAGACTTGAACACTTTTGGGTGAATAAAATAAGTGACACTATTTTTTTCGAGGACTACGAAAATGTATACTAGTCTCAACTTTTTTACAGCTATTAATTACAGAAACCAATGCGACTTTTGTATACTGACTGCAAGAAATCGATATTTAATATTTTTACCTACTATGGATGGCAGTATCATAATATTTAATTTGTCTATCCGCGACATTATATGTTGGAAAATTTTTGAATGTGCTATTTTCGTTCATCAGAGTTTTAATTGTCTATTTGTGAACCAAAATGAAGATTTGTAGTAGACTCGAAGCTTTTTTATCCAAATATAATTCTCGCAAATAAATTATTTGAAAAGCCGAAAATTCTTATAAATATAAATAGAATTCTTATAAGCAGTAAGCAACGCACAATTCATTTCAACCAGATCCTAGTTGAACCAACTAGATAGGTGCATGGTTTATTTGATTCACTAATTTTCTTTGGTGATGTATATATATATATATATATATATATATATATATATATATATATATACATCACCAAAGAAATCACAAGGAAGTTCAAATCTACTATATATATATATATATATAGTAGATTTGAACTTCCTTGTGATTGGATACACTTAATACGTTATTAAGTCAAATCGATATATAGTTAAGGGAAGGTTACCGTCGAGAGGCATGAAAAATGCATGAATTTCGGGATTTTTTTTTATATATAAAATAAATACTATTGCAAATGGGTTTCAATGTATTTTATTCTTCTATCAATGGAGAGTAAATTGCAATTTTATTTATAAAAAAAAATCCAAACTGGCGTCTCCAGTTCCCGTTAAATAAAGCCATGCACGGCGTATTTTGGTCTGCGTGGGGCGCTCCACAGCTGTGCCAGTTGATCTGAAACAAAAACGGGTTAAAAATGATTAAACTGGACTCAATTTGGGAGGCCTTATCACTTTTCATTTTCTGAAAAACTCCTGGATAACAAAATGGCAGCCCTTTGAAAAAAAACCCCAATTTTTTTTGCCCTGTTTTTTTTTTTTTTGCTTTAACGGACGAAAAAAATATTTCTATATCAATTTACGACGAAAATCGCTTCCTGATGGCCCCGCGAATTGAATTTCTTTTCAATTGCGCAGAGATTCATGTGAATCGGTTATTCCGTTGAAGCTGCAGAGTGTCCCGCGCGCTGAAAAATTCTGTTTCTAGAAAAACGCATTTAAAGTTTAACGTACCTGTTTTCCAGCCGGCGGATAGTTCCGCTCAACAGGCTGTAAATTCTAAAACACTTCAGATATGAAAATGTCCTTTTACCCACGTGTTCTAAACGCTTTAAGAATGCAAATTATGTAAAAAATCGAATTTTTCATCGTCATGAACGGTAACCTTCCCTTAAGTCAACTGTATATGGATGCGAAAATATTTTTTTGATACATTCGAATTAATTTAATTCGTGATTTAAATTATGTCATATTTTTTTCGCCCTCCGTTATCGTAATATTGGCTTGGTTTAATTCAGTCCCTTTTGAATCTACGAATCCTTTTTTTTCTGTGTGAATAGATGATTTTCAAAAGTTGTTTTTCAAATTGAGCGTTTCTTTTATGTTCTTTCAGTTTCCCAGTCCAAGTTCTTCTTTAGCTATTGAAATATGGATAACTAAAATGCATGCATTGGTTATCTCTCAACCCTCAAAATTCTGCAGCTTTTAGTCTGGTCCAAGTTCTTTCGCTTTTTCGTTTTGGCATTTCTGTACGCAATGGGTACATACCAAGTCTTATTATTTTGTTGGATGAAATTTATACTGGGTATATTTCACTTCTTTGCTTTGATTGTAGCATCGTAAATTAAAAAAGTTGTTTCATAAAGCCTTCGGTCGCTTTTTTCTGATGGTATCGAAATTTGTATCATCGGAATGCAATGGATACATACAATCATTAAAAATTTTGTAAAGCGAAATGCGTGCTAAGTATTTCCACTTCATTTTCTGTGATTGTGGCATTATCAATAAACAAATTTGTTTCAAACAGTTTTCTCTGTTCGTTTTAGTTTTCCTCTTCAGTCGCTCTTATTCTAATGGTATCAAAATTTACGCTAAGGGAATGCAATGGATACAACTAAGCTCACTCCATTTTATGTGGCATGATCTGTGCTGAGTTTGTCCGCTATGTTCAATATATTGTTTAGAAGTACCCATAACATAATATTGAAATTTTTTTCAATAAAAAAAAAATATGGTATAACTGCAGTGTCTCATTTTAAACCAATCAGTAGAGAATAAAAGAATCAGTACGGAAAAAAAAGATTTGAAACAAAAAAACTTGGATTGAAAAAAAAAAATCGATCGAAGTACAGAGTTTTTTTTTTGCTCAATTCACATAATCTACCACTCATGGTCACGAACTCGCCAAGTACTTCGGTAGAAATTTTTTTTCAAACTTAGATTTTTGTTTCAAATCTTGTTCTTTCATACTGATTCTTTTATTCCTGGTCTAGATATGTAGAACAACTGTATTTTCAACCCAATTCTTATTTCATCAACATTCAACATTATTTGAAGATTTTATTAAATACAATAAAGCCGCCTGTACTTGGCCATATACACTTTAATAGAGCATAATTTATTTAATAACTTTTTGTGAAATTCTATCTAATTTTTTTGCGAGGACTGAGTCATCATTGTTTTGTGCGATTTGACTTTATTTGATAATTTCTTTGATAGGGGTTTCTCATAATTATTTGTGAGGATTTGATTGTCTCAGAGATTTTTTTGAGGAGGGATTTTTCGAGGGTATATATATTTTTTTGAAAAAATATGGAAACGAGGATTAATACATATACTTATCCAGGTTTTTTCCCCTGGGATCGCATATCTTTAGTGAGAATTACTGTTTATTAAAAAAACAAATTCTAGAAATTGCGACTCGAAGGCCCCCCTTTCCGCATGGCTGCATTTCTCCTCGACAGGTGGACGAACGAACGAATGAATAAACAGACAGACAGATATCCAGGTAGACAGACAGATATCATACGGATGGACGCTTGCCAATTCGCATATATTTAAATAGTCAAAATAATTGTTTCTTGTGGAAACAAATAATATCAACTGTAATATGCTTACGGTTGATAATACTAAACCCTCAAAGTGCGACTATAAGTTACATTGTTAAATATATTTCTAGTAAAATATGTTGCGTCCAAATAATTTCTATTCCTAAACATCACTATTCTTAATTAAAATTTAAAAAAATTTACAGCTTAATATCTCTTTTTGATATTTCTATTCCAACAAATCTGTCTTGTGACAACTCTCTCCTGTAATATATCTCTCTTGTGACATAATTTTTTTCCGATAAATTTTTTTTCATGTAAAAACAATTGATGATCAAAGTGCGTGATGGTGTGATAATCAATTGTCGGAAAGTCTTACATACCAATTTTCACGAAAAAATTCGGAATTCAGGTATTTTCTTCCGACATTTTTAATCCGCTATTGTGAAGTCGGCAAATCAGGAGACAAGGGTAGGTTAGTAGAAAATGCATTATTTCATGAAAAAGTGCGAATTTTGACTATTTGTTTATACATGGTATTGATGCAATTAACAAATGACGAATGTAAATATTTTTTGTACATTCATGGATGTTCTACGGACCATGTACAAACGAAAAATCGAGTATTTGTTGCGGAAAAAATAGTTAAATAATCAGAGAACGGCGAAAAAAATGAAACAATGTAAGTCTTCACCATAGCTCAAAGAGTTGACATATATTCAACCAAAAATCGTTCCAGCATCCCAATGCAAAATTCTACTCTTCATAGTAAAGCAGGTGATAAATACTAACTTCCACCATACTTATAGTTATTGCTAAGATATTCTGAATTATATATTTCTAGAAGTAATGGTAGCAATTTGTCGTTAACGTTTTTTGTTGTGCTGTGCTTTTTGTATTGAAGAGGCGGGGCAGGGATGGTGTGTATTCACTAGTCAAATTCGGTGGATACCGTAAAAATGGGTTGCCCGTTCAGAGCACACAGGGACAGACTGCAGTCATCTGTCAGGGAGTGCGTAGTGTGGAATACCGCGGTGAAAGAACCCACCGTGGGTCTGTAGGGGGGTTGAACATTGGTGCACTTGACTGTAGCACGTACTTCGGTGTGGCAAGCAGTGCCGAGCAAAGCGCAGGGGTTCTCGAGGGGTTTGTGCTGTCGCTGCTGCTACTGGTGGTGCATATGGCTGTGGTATGTGGATTAGTCAGGCGGTCTCTCTCTCTCTCTCTCTCTCTCTCTCTCTCTCTCTCTCTCTCTCTCTCTCTTACTCCTAGCTGCCCTGTTCATTCTCCGCTGGTGTTGCGTGCAAAATATAATAGTATGACATATGATAGTATGAAAATCCACATTCACCATTCTGGCTTACTCCTCTTGTACTATCGTGCCGAATAAGGATGTGCTGACAGCCTCTACACAACCTAGTTGCGATCTCTATGTATATGAATGCTGAAATACACGCGGAAATATCACCCATTATTATCGACCGTCGTTACATAATCCAGCATTCCATATTTAGAGTCGTAGTAGCGACTTGAAACGAAAATCGCAAAATTTTACACAATCAATTACGTGTCCTTTCATTTTATAAGATGATTTCTAAGATACAACTTTCTGCTATGTCAATTTTTACTAAAATTACCTATTTAAATGACAAAGTTTGGATCGGACAAGTACTCTTTGCGTATCCGCTCAATATACGATGGTAAACTTTTATCAAATTGTTACCAATCAAATTATACTTATACTATACTTTACAGTCGTGGGATAATTTGCGATGTTATATGACGTTACCTAGACGATTGGAATGTATTTCAACATTTTTTGGAACATTCATAAAATATTACAAAGCTCTACAAACTTAACCATATATGCTGTAGTGGATCTTTATTGATTAGTAACTTTTTGTAAAGTTTGAACTTCATTTTTTGCGAGGATTGAATCGTTATTTTTTTGCTCAATTTAAATTTACTTGATAACTTTATTCGGGGGTTTCGAAATTTTTTGAGGGCTATATCTAAATAGCGATGGAAAGTATAGCATTTTTTTAGTCGGAAATATTTGAAAAAGTTTTGGGCTAAGTACTTTTTGCATTTTCGCTCAATATACGACTTTTATCCAATTTTTACCGACCAAACTGTACTTTAGTGGACCTTAGCACTTTAGTAGATCATGGACCAATTTGTGTTGTTATCGAAAGATACCGTAGTAGTTTCGCCAGATCGGATTTCTATATAATCATTATAAATGAGGAAGTCACATTCAGGACACTATTATGTAATTACGTGCAAAATTTTCAATAAAAGGATTCACCCGTTCCAGATTCCATAGATCTCTTGTATAAAATTGTACAGTTCTACATGCGTTTCTTATGGGACACATTTGAAAATGTTTAATTTCTCATGATATCTTTGTAACCTTTCTACAGGTTTTTTTTTCTTTTTTTTTAGAAAATTCTTATTCATAATAAGAACCGTATGTCGAAGTTTATGAAAAAAACTAGAATTTTGACCGCTTAGTTACGGGGATATAGTAATAAAAGGTATGTGCCATGGGTATTGAAGAGATTATTGCTAAAACTCTAAACTTTATATTCGGCATTCTTTCCGATACTTTATATGTTTATATTCCTTCAAGATATAACAAGTAACATTATCAGATTATGCGGCAAGTTATATCCCAGCTTCCATAGATTGATTGCAGAGCTAACTTTGGAACGTGATTATCGCGATGTTACTACATTAATTGAAATTTTGAAATGGTTTCAACATTTTATAAAGATGAGAAATCTCCCCGTACTTGACCATATATATGCTTCAAAAGATTTCAATTTGTCTAGTATCTATTTGTCAAGCCCAAAATTGAGTTTTTGTGAAAATTAAATTGTCATCTTTTTGTGCAGTTTCAATTTATTTGGTAGTTTCTGGGAGACGGGAGTGGCTCTTATAAATTTGTGTGAGGAGGGAGGTGAATGCATACAATTATTACTAGAATGCTATACGCTCTATGAAAATGTCCTCGTCTCAATATTTCAATGCAGGTTTACCATTTTTCTTGGGCGATTTGTCTGCTTTTTACAAAGTATTTACATTATTTCGCTTAAACACTTCCTAATAAGTTTCTACACAGGTTTCATAATTCCGTGCGTCAGATTGTCAGGGCAGTCTTTACGGAGATCAGGACCTTGAAGGGCTTGGACATGGATATCCTATCAGGCAATGTCAGGGCCGCCAGGATTATTTAAAACATGGCACTTTTAAGGCAACCCATTGAGGACTTCGTCGGGCTTCACCAGGGCAGCCCCCATTCTAACATTGTAAGGAATTGTCGGAAGCGCTGTCAATTTACAGCGCTTGGAATTTGTTAAAAAAATGGGGGTAATACATGATGTGCTCACGTCTGGCTTTGGATGGAACGTATTCAGTGAATTATATGATTCACGAAACCACTCGAGGCACACGTCCTTAACTTTGTCTTTCGTGATAATCAATGCTTTAATTTTTTTTATGAGTTTGTAAACTGTATATGAAGTGCACATTTGGTAGACCTGAATTTGCTCGATTAAAGACAATATGATATACCACAAAAATAGCGTCCGCGGCATATTGCCGCTGCGTTACAGCGACGTACGACCTCAATTGACTGGACTAAATCGATTCGTATTGATCTGAACTTCAATACCTATCGATATGAAACATGAGCAAATCATATACCGAAATACTCGCCAGCTCTCTAACTAACTATAGCTGTATGCACACTCCAAATATATTGGGGTTTTGTAACCAATCGTCCCCGCGATTGTTACTTCCACGGCCCAGGGTCCTTCCCTCGTAGCCTCCCCACTCTTTCCAACTATTCCACTACTCTTCCATTCATTCTCCCACATGTGCGGCTGCAGCCGACTTATTCCCGTGCTGTATCGCATTTACCGAGGGCGAAGGGAAACTGCAGAAAACCTTGCCGATACAGCCGATGCCCGACTAATCTCCGCGGGTGGCAATGCGAGCACGCTCAAGCATGGCCACCAGAGACGCTCAGGCAGGCACCTCCTCAGCTGTGATGCAATGAGCCAGCCAGTGCACGGCTAGAGGGCCACCATCCGCACGATGAGAACCGTCCACGGGAGGCCACCAAAGCCGTACACCGAACGCTCATGCATCCCAGAGAGGTGTTTGGCCATGGATTTATGAAGGTGGAATCCGAACCACTCGGCATACTCCAAATATAATTTTATTCTTTTTCAACGAAGCTGCAAAATGTACAAATTTTTCACACACTTTGTTGACAATTTTTTTTTGTTTCGGAGATCCTATTATCTAGAGTCGCGTTAGCGACTCGAGACAAGCACACTTACATGTACTATAATGTCGAAGACGAGTCGCTGACTAGACTCTTTACAGCAAGCAACGTGGTTTCGAACGGTTTTTGAAAACTTCTGAAAATTGTTTCCGCGATATCTAATTAATTACAGCATTTTGAGAGATGTCGCGTGTTCACGCATTTTTTCTTTTTTTTTCTTTCGATTCTGACTATTTAGAACTCTGTAGTCTAACGTATATTGAAAATATTAATATTTCATTTTTCGTGGCATCGAAAAACGGTGACGTTTTTCGCACACATTTTGATACTCAATTCGCAGTCGCTGTCTAATGATACTAATTGGAAAACTGGTAAAATTCTGGTGATATCTGAGACTGTTCGTTGATGTGACATCTGAACAGTTTTGACTTTTCATTTAGAGTGACAGTAGTGGGGTAAAAAAAGGTCTTTATAATAAAGTCTTATAGTCTCTAAGGGTCTTTATAATAAAATTATAAAGATCGCGGATGTGATAGCTGATGGATAGTTTTTTCAGTCTTGACTTTCGGTTAGAGTTACAGTCGTGACTCTTGGGTAATAGATAAAAAGAGTAACAGTGCGAGAAGTAATAAGTATTTTTCAAATTGAGGATATGGATCAGCTGCATGAGTGCGAGAGAGATAACTGCAAATTTCGAAGTGGACATTTTTCTACATCGTTCGTTCGATCGTAATAAAGAATTTTCAGCTGATTTTCGCCTTTTTTTGCCTTTTTTTCTCGGTGGGCTATAACTTTTTTATTTCGATCCGACAAACGTTATGGAAAAATTTTACTTTCGAAAATCCGAAGCGGATGGGACGACTGATCTACCAACCACATCCTAAATTTGTATGAAATTTTGAACTGTGCCGAAATAAATTCTTTATTTCGAGTGTTCTTTATAGTAATTTATACAAGTGCCATTTTATTTGAATATACTTTTCTACCGACTGAACGGTTTACGAGATTTTCAGATGACAAATACATGGGTTGTCATACCATGAACTATATTTATAGCTTTTCTCCTACATGGATTACATTTCGAGTAAATAACAAGAACCACTCTTTCGGTTTTCTATTTTTTTTTTTTTTTTTTTAATATATATTGTTTAGAAGCAAAATAGAAAACAGCTATATCTCTCGCACTCATGGCAGCTCAGTCGGTATAAATATGAAGAATGGCTTGCGCGATCGTTAAAATTTCGGCTGAGAGATTCGAATTTCGAAAAAGAGAATAACCCTTTTACGAAATATTGACATCTTCTGCTGCAACAATGAAAGGAGAGTCGACATTTGTAACACAAAATTTGTTAACACTAGAGATACCGAAAAAAATGATGATTTTTTTAGCATCACCCAAGAACATACATAAAAGACGTTTGATTGACAAACTACGCAAGAAATCAACAAATCTATGCATAAAAAACAACATAAATGGTGTACAAAAATTTAATACAAGTACCTATAGTCGCATTTAATCCCGATGAAAAGTGGTCCCCTGGAAAAATTCCCCCTCACAAAAATCCCTCAGAAAATCAAATCCTTCCAAGAAGTTATAAGAGAAACCCCTCTCAAAAAAATTATCAAATGAAATGAAATTGCACAAAACTATGATGACTCAATCCTGAGAAAAAGCTAAGATGGGATTTCACAACAAGTTATTAAATAAATTAAGCTCTATTAGGCAAAGTACGCGAGGTTTTATTGTGTTTTATAAAATCTCCAAATAATGTTGAATGTTGCCGAAAAAAAATTAAATCTGAAAATACAGTTGTTCTACATAATTATAAGAAGAATAAAAAATCGGTATGAAAAAAGTCAGATACAAAAAAGATTTGAAACAAAAAAAATTAGATTGAAAAAAAAATTCGGTCGAAGTCTTTGGTGAGTTCGTGACAACTGTATTTTCAATTATGTAAAAGATTTTTTATTAGAAATTAAAAGTTTTTTTTTTATACCTTGTTCGAAAGTACGTTCCTCCGGCATCGATTGTAAGGCAGAAAGACTAAATTTAAGCATTGATAGAACGACACTCGCGCCCTCTGTAACAGCGGGAACAAAAACTTACTCGCGCGCACCGATACTCAATACCAGGGACTCGCGTTGCTGCCGCCAGCCAAAATCGCTAACTGCTGTTACTCTCACTTGTTCATATAACCTCAAATCTCGCTTGGATTTAATTTGTGTTTTTATGTATTAGTGAATATAATTTAAAAAGTAATATTGACCAAAGATTAATAACAAAAAATAACAAAGAATCAAAATGAATGAATCGTTCTGTTTTGACGAAACCACGGACGAGGAAGAGCCGAAGCGCAATTAATCGTACAAACAGAAACGTTACCGAAAAAATCTGCTGATAGATATTTACTAATTTACGAGACTTATAAAAAATGGCAAGAAGAACATAAAGGTTCTCTATCGATAAAATTAAAATTATTTCTTTTGAAAATGTGTGATTATACTTGTTTTTGTAGATGTATTTGATACCTGCCCCCCGACCAGCAGCACTCACTTCGCTCGTGCCGCAAATGTCGGGGCAGACATCAATACATGCTAAAACGTACATATATTGATAATAAAAATATGATTCATCACCGTACTTTCGGCTGGGTATGAAAAAAAAAAACAGTATACACCACGCGGGCAGAAGTTTGAAAGCCCTGCACTGCGAGATATGATGCCCTCAGCTTCGCCTCGGGCGCCATATCGCGCAGTGCAGGAATTTCAACTTTCTGCCCTTGTAGTATAATATACTATTAATGTTTTTGACTGTTAATGCTTTTATGCTTTCAATTTATATATATAATGACTTTCTGTGAAGTTTAGATTTCATTTTTAGTTAGGCTGGAATTGGCATTTTTTGTGAGATTATGATTTCATTGGTAAATTTTTGTGAGGCACTCTTATTTTTTTTTTTAGATTTGAGGTGAATGAGGGCATTTTTGTAAAGTTAGATTTTTTGGAAGAATATCTTTTTTATAACTTTTTGTGGGAGGTTGGTGTATATATAAAAAGAACACCTTCATATTCGAGTATATAAGAGGGCGGCAAGGCTCGCGCTGGCTTTCTTTTTTATTACTTGGCGTCGACCTGCTGCGACGTTGGTTCTTGATATTAGGGTGATGCAAATAAACTCGATATTTTTTTTTGGTGGCATAAGAAACATGTTAGTATTTCATGAAAAAGTAATTCTCCCACAATTTGGGACTTTGAAAAAAAATTTAAAGGTCGCCCCATAAACTTATCAATATTTTTTTCTAATTTCGGCTTATAAATTCATAATATTAAAATATCGATTTTTGTTTGCGTTGTAACAAAAAAGTTAGTATTTCATTTTTCATTGTTCCTGCGTATACTTTCGCAGATTTTATGAGCCCATCCGATCACTTTAACCCCACTTCACTAATTTCCAATTTCTCAATTTCCATGTTCCTGAGAGACCTCCCAAGAGTGTAGCCCACAGCCACTCTTTTCTAATGCACTACTGTATCGCATTTGTATGAGGACCAAGGGAAACTGTCCAAAACCTGGCCGATACAGGCGGCTATATTTTTACAGAATTTCAATTGATTAGCACCATCAGAAACTCAGAAAAACTGCCTCCCGTTCAGCGATTGGTGCGCGAACTGGTCAAAAGAAGTTAGTATTTGATGAAGAAGTAATTCTCCCAAAATTTGAGGCTTCTAAATAAATGTTTACAGTCTGCTCAAGCGGCGTCAGGTTATACTAAGAAGTTCATGCATTTGTCAGGGTTTGATTTTTTATGTGGAATAGAAATTTTAAGATTGACATTTATTGTTGAAGGCATTGTTAATGAAGACGGTTGATTTACCTAGTTTGATACAGAAATGTCTATTAATGCATTTATAACTGAGATCGTGTAAAATATTTTGCACTTAGATCGATTTCGACAATTTCAATTTATGGTTTCCCGATATGATCTAGTCCGGTGGTTTCTAGTATAATTTGGAAGCAAACGAATCGGACGGAGGGATCTTACAAAATCGAAAACATTTGAAATATGATTCACTAATTTCACTAGCTATCTTACAGTTTTTTCATCCCGAGAATGAATATTTCAGGTGTGAAAAAAGAATATGTATAAATTTGTATAACACTCAATGAGTGTTTTTAATAAGTCGAAACACAAAGACAATTCAAACGTGGGCATGACACATTTTCTCGATTACGATTGTCCTTGGAGTTTCAGTGGTCGATTATGTACACCAGTACAAATCGGATTTGCGAAATTAAAAACTAAGCAGTTGATACATTTCTTAAGAAACGCAGATGTACCGTGTGTTTTTGGTTCATCGCAGGAGACCCAACAGGTAAGACAAGAAAAAGTTCTATACATACTCGGTTAATGTGCCAACGGCAAATCGCGAACCGAACTAAACTTCCGTTCGATCATCCGCAGTTTGCATCGAAAGTGTATGAGCTTCTGTAAAGTCACGGATACTAACACGCACATGAGAATTTGTAGTGTAGAAATAAACGTGCTGGAGTGCGAAACGTGGCCGTTGCGTACCGATATCCTCTCTTTCTATTCTGAGTGTGTAAATTCGGGGGAGAACCTCTGCCCACCCTTATTAAGATTCCAGCTGAGGAATTCTACCTGCCGAAGCACGCTACTGGTCTTAAGTAAATAAACCCGACCTGTCCACGTCGTCGGTTTCTTCGTTCCTGTTTCTCCTCCCCCTACCTTTCTCGTTTCTTCTCTGGGATGCATCATGGTCACGGAACTTCTGGTTCCTACGCTGGTTGTTGTTGGAGATCCCCTTCGTTCGCTTTTGCACTCCGTTCGGTTATTTTCTCTTCTGCTCCCTTCACGAGTGAGCTCTTCCTTTTCCATTTCTCGATCATGCCGCGGATGCCTATCATGGATTTCTTGAAAAACTCATGAATCATATTCTCTCCCTGTAGAAAAGAACGCGAACTTTCTCCCAATAACCTACTATCATGAGAGCTTAAAAAACTACGAATGACGCGCAAGGCATACAGACGTGGGCAGTAAGATACTATTTATTACTTCCACCTGCTTTTTTTTTTTATCAAAGCTTCGTTTTATCGTTAAGTTTTTCTTCATCGGGTAATTTTTTTTCTCGATTCGAGACAGCTGCTTGGAAGATGCCAAACACGCGTTTTCTCTGTGCACCCATGCATATGGTGCACTCACCTCCTCTTCTACCGCACACGTTTGTTGAATCGATCTATCGCCATATCAAGCTCTTGAGACGGAAGCGTACCGCGGTTTATCGCTCTCTTGGGGGTTGCTGCACCTTCCCGATCATAGATGAGTCTCAAGTCTACATCCAACTCTGCCTACCTTTTCGTGCAAGCACCAACGTTATCAGCAAGAGAATACTATCCAACTTGTATGTAGGGGGAGTTCCCCTCCGGCCGAACGGTACCTATCGCCAGACAGGATGATTCCTAAAACAGTCTGATATAAAATGAACCCTTTATAGGGTCGAAAAGGGTAAAAAAGTTATCCTCGTCTCTTTTGACATTATAAACAGTTGCTTTTATATCAAACTACTTCAGAAATCGTCCAGTCCGACGATAGATGCCGTCCGGCCGTAGGGGAACTCCCCCTATACATTTACGTTTGCGGAAAAGGTGCGACACCGTCGCACCTTTGGTCATGTTGTGAACCATGTCACCGCGCTGCTCCTTAGTCGACGTTAGTTTGTTTTCTTCTTCATATATTATCGATTATGATATTTATACCATCACTATTATTTCATATCCATATACAGTAATATACACGCGATATGATCATAGATGACAGAAGTGTCTTCACGGGTGCTCTCTGGTTTAGGAAGTTTATGGTATATATCAGACACATCATAGCCACACTTTTGATACGAAACCCCATGGAACTTTTTCTTTCTTTTTTTCTTCTTTCGTTTCTATCGATTTCTGTCTCTATCTCTTGTATGGTCTTTTTTCAGCATGTTTTTCATGCATCTTAAATGCATTACATTTGTACGTGTAACGCATGGATAATATAATCTAACTTTACACGAGCTTCATTCGTCTCATGCTACCGTCTTCACTCTCCCCTTTTTAGGTCGTTCTTTCACAGATTTCCCGCACCTTTGTCTAACGTCTTCTTTTCCCCATTCAGGAATAACCGCACTTGGCTGAAACAAGAGGCAGACTGCAGGGAGAATTCCAAAAGTTTTTAATATTCCCTTTGGGGATGTTTGCGAGCTTGTCATTCAAGGTTCTTGCAGCCTTGCAGTCATACAATCTATATGTTTACGCAGATATATCTATACATGTGTATATATCTTTTGCGGAGCACGTCCTGATAGCCAGGAGGTGGATAAGAACGTAGAGAATGGGAACGGTGTGACATCTACGAGGACACAATCCGAAAAATCTCGGCTGCCTCTTCTCACAGTATGTTCGTGTGTGATTTTATGTGTTTATGAAACCGTGCGTGCGTGTTTATGTGCGTGTATGGACAATAGTGTGTGAGTTATGTGATTCTTGATGGTAATAATATGTGCTCGGCGTTATTCTACTTTCGTATGTACAGCTTCTCTTGCAGGCATAGCTTCTCTAGTTCCGGACGCCCTGTGTGTTTCCATACAGAGCGATATAACGGCGAGATTGGTATATCATCTTAAGCGTGGATATATATATATATATATATATATATATATATACATGTACAGAATAGGCTACTGTTTGGTGTGATAGTGGTGTAGTACAAGCATAGACATTTTTGGGCTACGGTTGCCGTAGTAATTTCTTTGGGACGCGTTGATGACAACGCCACACGATGACGAAGACTACAATGACGACGACGTTCGGTGATGAATATATCTGACGTTTGTATTTTCTCGAACTGAATATCAAGCCACGCCGAGACAGCACGGAAGAAGAGGAACGGAGAGGAAAAGCGATTCCTATGCGCACGTTTGTGTGTACATGTACGACAGTGGGATAGAAAGTGAAGAGGAAGAAGGAACTGCAAAACGTCCGGGAGATAAAGAGAAGACTTCCGGGCATAATCCAGAGCATCGGGTTGAGGCGTCGTCTCCGGCACGAGAACAAATCAAGCCGTATGCCACCGGGGCAGCATCATCCCAATCGTCATATAGCCCAGTTCCCTATCCTCCCGACGATTCATTGTTTCGCGCGGCCCGAAGCGGTTCTCGCGCATCCCGATTGGCGCCCGAAGATTATACTTTCCTCGCAATTCTCGTGTACTCTCGTTATTTGTTTTTTTCCCACCTCTTTTTTTGTATTGTCTAGGGATTTGCTTGCGAAAACTGGAAGCTGAATTGAAAATCTTGGTAAGACGCATAAAAATAAGCGAAGGTACCGTAAATGGTTGTAACGTGAGTAAGAGAAATGGAGGGGAGGGGGGGGGGGGGGGAGGGTGATGCTGATTATTACAATGGAAAATCGGTGAACCGTTTGATTTCTATAGGCGTTCAACGTCTTTTAATACGATACTAATGTTGCAAAACTATGTCGTTTTTTTTGCAAAAGGTCGTTTTTAAAACTGCCGAATTGCATTGTTTATGTGGGACATGCAATATCGAGTGGATAATTCGATTTTAGTTCAAACTTGTATGTAGCAGTGATGTTGGTGATCATTTCCCTAGAGCGACCCCGCGATGAAAACTGCTAAAAGTTTACTTGGTAGCACTTTTACTGTCCAAATTTCTCATATTCAAGCCCTCCCCACTCAGCGAGATTAATGAAAGCTTTGTTAGATTTCTCCTTCTCCATATACTCCGTGAGATAGCCTTTTAACACCACATTGAGCTCGGTTCAATATCTAGAATGTAGAAGACTGTTTAATCCTTATCGTTCCGTCTTTTAATAACATCAGCTTCATTTCTCGTCTTGCAAACAAAATCGTCTACAAAATACCTACAAAATCCCACAAAATAGTACAAAAGAAGTAGTCGTTTAAGTTCGTCCCATACGCTTTCTTTCCTCACGCGGAACCAAACATCCAATCAACGTATTTTGTACGTGCATAATACCAGAAAACATCCATGCCACATTCATTGGATGTTCAGTTCTATGAGGGTCGTTTCTTGAAAATAAAAAAAGCCTTATCAGATCCCAGACTTCGAAGAATTACTAAATATGTTTTGTTCGGGCGCGACAGAGGGAGCAGCAGGATGCCAGGAATATATTTTCGCGTTCTCATTCCCTAGAACAAAACGTGCGTCGAGGATATATATATTTCAAAAAGAGAACGGTCTCTCTGGCCACTTTATGAACTTACAGAAAGCGCTGCATGGGGTCGCACGAGGATCTGAAAAATTCGAGTGAGATAGGACTTGAGTTCAGATCTCTTGGGGCAGTACTGTTGGCATATTGTCCTCGCGCAGAAAAAATTAATCTCGGCAGGATGCATGGCGAGAATCCTGGCAAGCTATCCCGGCAAGAGTCTCAGAAGAATCCCGCATAGGCAAGTTTCCGGGACTCTTAGGTCAGCGTTCCAAGGTATCGCCGAGACTCTTTCCGATACTTCGCGGCACTTTTTTGGAGAATTTGCCGAGACTATTTTTGAAAATTTTTCTGAATTCCACCAAGACTTTTCAATACTTTTCGAAACTCTTTTCGAGAGTCTTGCCGAGACTTTTTCCAAGACTTTTTCAAATTCTTTTTCAATAGTCTCGCTGGGACTCTTTCCGAGACTCTTCTAAATTCTTTTCGAGAGTTTCGCCGAGACCCATTCTGATACTTTCTATCTAGCTATGAATCTCGGATAGAAAAATTTATCATGGCGCGAATTTTTGAGAATCGCTGCGATATTTTGTACAGTCGATACACAATCTTAAGATTAAAAGATAGAAAAAATGTCGGATGTTTTGAAGCAAGACAAAATGTTAGTATCGATCGGAATAAGATCATACAACGCGATCAGTGACGCGATTTTTTATATCGAGTTAAAGTCCTAACCGGAGTATATAAGAATCGAGCAGGCTATACGAGGATGCGAACGACGAAGGTTCGATGCCACCTACCGGCAGGAAAAACAAAATTTTGGGGACCTTCCAATTTTACTCTGCAGGTGGCTTTCTTTCGCATCCACGGATAGTCCGTCCGATTTCTATATAGTCTCGTCGGGATTGTGACTCAATATTATCAAATCGCAGGCTATGGTCTGCTCCCAAAGACCAAATCCGTTGCTATCAATGCACTTTGTCTTGCCGAAGGCCTTGAAACAATATAAAAAAGTTTTGTCTCATCCAATGTCATTCATTATCACCATCAATCTATATATCAATATGAAGAGAAAAAAAATGTCTTGGACACTCTCGGAAAGAATTTTAAGCGAACCTCGAACAAAATTCCGGAAAATTTCGAAAAGAATCTCGACGAGACTCTTGAAAAGAATTTCGGAAAGTATCGGAAAGAATCTCGGCGAGACTCTCAGAAAGAGTTTTGAACGGTATCGGAAAGAGTCTTGGCGGGACTCAGAAAAAGTTTTGCAAATAGTCTCGGCAAGATTCTCCAAAAATGTGCTGCAAAGTATCGGAAAGAGTCTCGGCGAGACTTTGGAACGCTGACCTAAGAGTCCCGGAAACGTACTTATGCGGGATTCTTCCGCGATAGCTTTCTAGAACCTTGCCCGGGCGTCGTGCCGAGACTAATTTTTCCTGCGCTGGTCAGCATGATTCTAAATCATCGTCTTCCATCCTAATCCGTCTTGGGTCTAGGATATAACATTAAAGCTTTTTATGCACGGCTAGTTTTCTCAAATAACATTCGTGTACGTAGTTGGGTCGGGGACAATAGAATGCAAGATGAGGTTTTAAATATTATCCCATACACATATGTTTTGAATCTGTAAAAAAGTTCAGATACTATTTTTTTTATTATAATCTAATCCTAATTGTCACTCTCAATACTTTCCACAGCACGGAGCACGTTTCCATCGACTATTCGACTATTATTGAGCGAAACATAAATTTTCATGGAAATTTAATGAAATTTCTGGTTTAAAATAGCATTTTTTACCGGAATGTCTGCTAAATTTTGATGTTCGGAAAAAAATACAGAACATAACTTTAAAAATTGTATGATACAAGTGAAATTTTACCGTGCATTTCATTATTTTGTCTTCAAGAAATTTCCTCGAAAAAGTGTGGTATTTGTGATGATTATTTCAATATTCATTCTGAAATTTTAAATGAGCTTCACGACAAATTTTACTGTGCTGATCAGTAAAAATTCTCCTGCGAGTGTTTGACGCCAGAACGGTTTAGTGGTGGGGGCATAGTAGACGTACGATGTCAATGTGGATATCTGTTCGGCATCACGGGACTTTGATTAAACTGCTTAAATACTACAGGCTCAGTTGAGTGCGGGGGATCCCGATGGCAACTTTAGCTGACAGGTGGCGATGAGCCTCTTTGCTCGCGTCAGCAGATGGTTCACCGGATACTGATATACTCCGGTCATAATTTCAAATTTGACATAATCTATTAGAAGACCGACTAGGCCGTCTTTCCGGACATATGGCACACGCACATGCATGCTGATGTTTCGTCTTTAAAAATTCGACTGAAATGTAGAGTTTTTAGAGACAGAAAAAGTATAAACATACATCGACAATAGTAATGCTGCGATTTATTTCCTTCCTTATTTCCCATAGGCAGAATCAAATTTTCAAAATAAACATTATTATTGTTATTGTTATCGAAGACAAAATGTCGTGTTGACGTAGTGAATTTATTTTTCTTAAGTTAATGCAGGCAAATTTTACTGTGTAGCACCGGAAATTTTTCCGTGCGTTCCGTAAATTTTACCGTGTATAATTTTTACTGTGCAAGTACTATAAAAAAGACGGTTAGTATTTGAAATTTTATATTTTGTAAGTTAAAAAAAAAAACTTATCGCTTACGAATAAATACGTTTTTCCAACTTGTCTCTACATTCAAATGTATAATGGTAATCTTTACCGTGAATTTCACGGTCAAAATTATTTTTTAATTCTCTTCGTGTGACTTTAAAGAATATATGCGTGCAAAATATTGAGGATAGTGACCGATCTGTTAGAAAGCTTATACAGTTTACTGTAGGACAATGACGACAGAGACGTATATACGGCAAACAGGTAAATGTATATCATAGTATGGAGCTACACATGCAAACAGATAAATGTAACATAGTATGAAGCCACATATGCAGGTAGCTTGAGAGCGCGTGTGCGTATGCCGGCGCGCTCTCCTCGTTAGCAGAAACATAAATCCTTCGAGAGTTGAGTGTTGAGCGTTGCCGGACAAGGTCTTTCTCTTTTTCTCTCTCACTCCCTTCTTTTCCTTCTATTTTGTTTTTCGTTTTGCTTGAACACCCGTATGCATACGAACCTATGTACTATTGAGAATTCTAGTTCACCATCATTCGCGATTACATTAGGGTCGACAGCAATGCTTTCGTGCGAGACACTCGAGATTTTCCGCGAATCGAAAACAGGTCGAGCGTACCCGGAGACCATGAGATCACCCTTCTCAAATTATTCCCTTGATGATTATCTTCCGAGCAGAAGAAGAGAAGCTAACGTCGCTCTCATATATTTCATATTGATTTGACTTAATCATTACATTGGTGTCTCGAATGTATCCTCAGTTTTATCAACACTCTTATAATACGTATATTATGTAGTTTTCATGCCACTTTCTTTTCCGTGAATCTATACACTCGTACATCTGCGATCACTCGAAACTAAAGATTCGTAGCCTGACAATTCGTTCGAAGTTTTTCCCGTTCAATTACTACGGAGTTTTATTCATTGCTCGCAGTGGCATGGCAAATAGCGTATGGAACCGGGTATCCGAACGAAACGAAATAGCTATAATCTTCAATCAACATTGCAGTGTGAGCGAGTAGAAGGTTGCAATTATGATTTAAGAACGAATATAGTCGGAAGCTCGATGTGACGCTCAGCTCTTGTGCGGACAAACGTCACCATACCAATACAACAGTGCGCACACATGTGTGCGTGAGCGTGTGCGTGTGTGTGTATGTATATATAAACCGAAGGAACATATATATCGTGGCGATGTTAAAGACCTGCTTGCCTCCAAGATTTTTGATATATGACAAATGTAGAGAGAACAAAATCAAGAAGACTCTGATTTGGCAATCCTCTTGGAAGACCCTCTAATGATGAAAATGTTTTCATACGTTATTTTTTTTTTTAGTTCCATTGTCCTAGATTGTTGCGTATATTTGTTCCTATTGAAGACTCGTAAAAACCTCAATCGAATTTCCAGATTATTGTAATTACTTTCTATTGAGACTTCCCGCCTAGAAATTTGGTAGGATTTGTCTATTCGGGATTTCGTAACCTGATCACGGCCTCGTCATCAGGTTACAAAATGGGCAGCGCTAGTGTAGGACCCCTGATCCGGTCGTAATCAGGCCTTCCATAGTAACTGACAAATCAGGCTAGCCTGAAGCGGTCATAATCAGGTGTGATTTGGTGAGGCCCTACTGACGCATACCCTAATTATGGCCTCGATATGGCGCACTCGAATAATGCCCAACTGAGGTTTGTCCTATGGGGCCTTAGTACGGCTCACTGTAATAGCGCCTCCCTAAGATTTACCCTATAACGCCCCGGGTAAGGCCTGTCTTATGACTTCCGTACCATTGCTACAACATTGAAACGTGTATCTCCAACCTCAAAAGTTTTGCATTCGCGCATGAATTCTGCTCCCGGTTTTATCGAATGTTTATTTATTTAGTTTATTATAATATGTATATCTGCGGTGTCAACAATTGGAGATTTAATTTATTTAAATTATTCGAGTAAGGATATAGCATTGAATTGCGTGTACCTGTTATAATTATGAATGGTTTCTGAAGAAAAAATCTAACCTAACAAATTACCACGTGGTTATAGTGCGTGTAATGTGTACTAAGTAATGTGTTCAATATACTCGTACGAAAACAAAATATCAAAAAATTGAATTAAACGAACTTTTAAGAGCGATAAGAATATGTATTAATTTGTAATGTATTAATATATTATGTGAAAAGTTACGATGAAAGTCCTAACCTGAAAAAATACATAGATAAACGTGTATGTCTGTATTAAGAGGAAGCATTATAATGGCACAGTCAAGCAGCTCAATCAGGTCCGTGTCTAGCAGTCGGATCAGGGTCTGGTCACGCAGCGTGATCATGGCTCAACTAGTCAGCCTGTATCAGGGCGTCATGTGCCACACCACTTACATTTCGTGTTAGGGTGCTATCAGTTCGTCTTGTCATCGCCTTTATACGGCAATAAGGTAACCTGATAACGACCTGCAAAGGTCCCTAAAGATCACCAAATAATAAACTGAACTTATCCTCATGAGAATAACCTAAACATAATCATAAAATTGTTTAAAATAAATAGGATTTAAAAAAATTCTTTAATTATAAATGCATTTTCAATTATATTTTTTTACGTCCATCACTTCCCACATAAATTTCGTACCGAAAAATTTTCCTACCTACATTGGGATTCGATTTTACTTACCTACCTATCTACGACCTAACCCGCATGGACGCTACCTATTACACCACTATCTACTTGGTAATTATTGGTAAAACAAAGTGATACGTACATATCCAATCCGAAATATAATCGGTAACGTCAATGAATAATATATAAGACAATCTTTTGAAAGCAAGAAAAATTTAAAATATAAAAAATATCGAATTTTCATACCTTACAATGTATCATGTCCGTAACGCTTCCGTGTAGTTGAAAATTCGCCCCCCCCTCCCCCCCCCCCCCATTATTTGAGCTATAATAAGCAAATACAGCAATAGTCTTCAATAAGTGTTTCACCTTGAAATTTCCTGGCTTATGTGTTTGAAAAAATTACAGTGTACACTGTAAAAATTGAAAGTAACATAGCAAATTTTGCAGTACGCTTTCGAATTTCTACTGGGCACACTGCCATCTTAAATTTATATCGACGCTAATTTTCTAAATAGGAAATACACAATTTTTATATTTTCTAATTACAATGTTTCATGTATGCAGTTTAACATTTTTTCCAATTTTCAATATCAGTAAATAGTATTGGTTCACAGTTTATTTTCCTATGCATATTGAATATTTTACTGAGGGCACTGTAAATTTTACATTTCATACACAGTGGGATTCCTCGTTTTTATTTGTAATTTCTGCTATGTCATTTTTTTGCTGTGGACATTGAGTTTTTTACAGTTTAGATCAACATTAATAACAGATCAGAGAGTAAAAAACACATCGAATCCATTATTTTGTAATGGAAGACACTGTAAAACGAGTAATTTACAGTTTTCAACTATACATTTTGTTTTAGTTTCAGTAATTTTTAAATATCGACCATTAATTTTTACAGATCATTTTTTTTCGTGTATGAATAAAAATGTTCATTCCATTCAATCGCTAACCATTTCACCATTGTTTCTTTGACTACTTCTAGTTAAAAAAATTATACATACATTGCCAATTCGGCATATGATAGGTAGAGCCAATGCATCATCTATACAATAATACTTTTAGCAAAGAACAACATAGAATAGAGAAAGCACATTCAGAACGAAAAAATAATTTGGGATGGGAAAAAAATCCAAAACTCGAAATTGGGAAATTTGGGAATGCTAAGTTTTGAATGATATGTCAAATATCATTTTCTTTCTCGACCAATAGACTATACAACTGGTGGATATTGGATTTCCTTTTTGATAGCTGTTTCTTGACTTTTGATTTTTACCACATGTAGTTATCCTAATTTTGGTCCTAACATGATCCAGATCGGATCAACCTTGCCGTACTTAAATATTTTTTGTCTCTGGTTACTTTGATCTGGTTCTGTTCGGGCCCCAATCATGTTAACCTTGACATACTTAAATATTTCTAGTCTTCGGTTATCCTGGTCTGGTCCTGACATTGTGCAGGTCAGGTGAACATTGCTGTATTCAAACTTTCATCATATCTGGCTATCCTGATCTGATCCTGACATCATCCAGATCAAGCAAACCGTAGCGTACTTGCATCTATTTCATCCATGAGTCATTCATGGGCTATTTCATCCATGGATCTGGTCCTGATCGGACCCTGATCAGGCTTACCTTGCCATACTTGAACATTTTTCATCTTGAGTTATCCTATTCTGAACCTGATCGGGTCCTAACTAGGAATGCCTTCTCAGGCATGTCTTACTTTTACCTGATTGGTTTCAAAATATCCTCAGGATGAATTCTAGCCGGGCATATACCGACACGTCAAATTCTTGAATGTGTAGAATCGAGCATAATCGCCTGAGCCTGTGCAAAGTTTTTTTCTCAACAATTACACAATGAATCGCCCTGATTTTTTGCTCTATCAAAAAAGCATCATTCAATTAGCTCATAGTACTACGTTTTGTAGGCCAGCAAAAGACGCCTAGGTTTTACAACTTGTCAAAATGTCATTGAATTTTGGCCCCCACTACCACGAATCGTTTTATTAAGAAAAAATATGACTCAAGGAGTGCTCAGAACATAGCTTCAACTGTACTTGTCCCGAGAGTTTACCGAGTGTCTTGATATGGGTTCGAAAGATTAGATCATATCTATTGTTCAGATATCGATGGCGAATAGTTTTTTTTTTTCACAAGATGGATATTTTTTGCGGTAGTTTTGAATTGCTGGCAAAACAGATATGAAATCTATGTTTCATCCTTAATCAGAAGATTTTGAAATGATTCAATCAAAGCTATCCCTCGGTCCGCTGTCTTGTTCACAACACTGATATTGTTGTTTACAGGCTGACAGAGTTTATAGGAGTCATTGGTGGCCCACAGTTTAATGTCTACATCGACAAAGTCACGCGGTAAGTCGAATTTGTCGAACAAATTAAATGACTTTTTTCTTGCAAAATTATTTAGATTTGTACTCGCCAAAGAATTGAAAGCATTTTTGGTAACGATAATACGTTTGGCATTTTTGCTTTCACTTTCAGTTCTTTTTTCTGATTAAACGATCTTGAATTTCATCTTTAATCATACCGTGTCATTAAAAAGAGGCAAAAGATCAAGCTCGTCGAGCAAATACCATCTATGACCTTGAAATTTAGTAGCTTCTACTCTGGATATTTTTTTATCAATTTGATGATACCGAACCACGTCCTTGGGAAATATCAGACACTGACTTGTTCGTTATATACTGAGACCTGTCTTTTTAGGAGCTCCACGGATGCAACATCTCCCCCAACATGGATGCACCATCGATCGGTCTGCGCTAGGTGGGGAAAACGCCTGGGTCAATCCCGCCTTGCGTCAAGTATGCAGAGACGAAAAAATGGAGTGTGCGAAACTTCTATTTTTGTCAATGCGAGACGGAGCTGGTCCCACCGCTATGCCGAAAGTAATAGTCTCATTGTAAACAAATTGATACAGAAATATTCACAGCAGCACCTACTAAATTTCAAGGTCATCTATGGTATTTGTTCGATGAGCTTGTTCTTTTTTTTCTCTTTCAAGACACCGTATTATCAGAGATAACCCGTGCAGAAATTCATTTAGGGCCTTGGCTAGGCCCCGATTATTTTTCCCTTACTCTGTTAGGGCTCCAACATGGAAGCCCGAAAGGCCCCTTGCGGGCCGGTCACATGTTGTCAACGAGGGCCCAACCGGGCAAAAAGGTCGGGGCCTGTAAGGGAAACCCTATTGAAGCCCAAGCAAAAAATAAATGTTGATAAAAATATTTTTTTTATAATTAGAATTGTTTATTTGCATTACTCCGGATATTAATCTGTGCGGAAAAATTTTCTCACCTACACCGGGATTCGATCCGATTTACCTGTTTATTTTTGACCCAACGCGCATGCACGCTACTCATTACACTATTATCCAGTTGAGAAATTTTGGCTAAAAAATGTAACATATGCTGCAGATACGTCATGTACATATTACACAGTATATTTAATGGATCTATAGGTGACAGAGTTCTCAAAGTTAGAAAAAAATAGTCACAGTGAACTTAAATTCCAATTAACACTAACAATAATATCAAGTATAAACGATAATGAATTGAATTATTAATAAAAAATACATAGAATAATATTTATTATTACATGATTAATGTAATAATAAATATAATTATGGTTTATATTTTGTTATTAAAACGTAATAATAATGATTATTTATTATCTATTTATTATTAAATAATTATTTCTAATCGTCTATAAATAACTAAACGTATTCGATGTTGCAAAAATAAGCTTTATTGCTTAAACAAACACTTTTGTTTGTGAATTGAAATGAAAAAAAGCAGATTCAGATTTTTCGTCGAATCGGAGGAATCCCACATCAGTTTTGATATTACATACTACAATTTATTTTAATGAGAGCTACACTGATGAAGTCGGATTAGATCCTCAAAAATTTAACTCAAACGCATCACTTTTTAATATTCTTGACGAACATGACATTTCCCGATCGGGTTCTGGCCTGGCAGTATTAGGGCGATAAACTTAAGTCTACCTTGACAATGCTCGTCCGGGTCCTCAATAAGTTTCCTTACTAAAGCCTTTCCTTGTAAACTCAACCAGGCCTGTTATTCCGCTTCTTGGGTCTTGTTTGGCTCTGGCGTGGAAGTCTAGTAGGGAATCCACATTTCGGCCCTTACAGGCCCCAAATTTATTTTGGGCTCCCTTAATAATTTTCTACACGGGAAAATCCAAAATTGTTGAATCAGCAAATTGAACTAAAAAAATTAGCAAACTTACCAAACGGGATACGGTTACAAAAAATGCTTTCAATTTTTTGGCAACCGAGAATTCTGAAAGATTTTGCATCAAAACGTCATCTATATTGTTCAATAAATTTGACTTACCGTGTGACTTTCTCTACTTAGATATTAAACTATAGGCCACCAATTATTTATATTAATACTGTCAGCTTGTATGCGGCAGTATCAGTATTGTAAACGATAAAGCGGAACGAGAGGTAGCTTTGATTGAAGAATTTCAAAATTGTCTGACTAAGGATGAAACACAAATTCAATATCCCTTGCAAGTAATTCAAAATCATCGAAAGAAATATCCATCTTACGACAAAAAAACTGTTTTTTATTGTTATCCGAACAATAGATGTGATGTGGCGGTGACTTGAAAGAGAACGAAATTATTTTTTTGTATTTACAATGAATATCCTGTTATTTGTTTACAGTTGCAAAAAAAAAAATCATAAATCGCTTGCATAACTTCTAAATTTTGAGGTATAGCTCCTTCCTTTCGCGAGCTTCTTTTTCATACATTAATGTTTTAAAAAGTATAAGCGAAAAGAAAATATCGAGTTTTTTTGGCACTCCCTAACGCATATAGACGATTTCAATAAAGGGTTCACTAAAGCGAACAGATGCAGCTTCATTTTGGTTTTTTTCTCAGTTTTTTACGATTTTTTTTGCATCTGGTACATCATTTCGAACATGGCTTTTTTTGGCTTTTTTACCTCTACAGTCGAGCCGCTCAATCCTCAATTTCATTTCTTTTTACGTTTCGTGCGATTTTTTTCCACAGTTATTCAGTTTTTGCCGAAAAAAGATAGGATTGGGAGAATGCGGCGTAAAACGAAAATTATATGTTTCAAAAGGAAATTTCAAGAGCGAATAAAGTTTTATTCGTTACAATCGAATTTTTCTTCGCAATTTTTTTTTAACTCTGCGATGTAATTCTGATAAATTGAATGCCATAACTCGAAATCTATAGGATTTTCGATAAAATAACAAGAGGGGAAAAATTTGCATTTTTCAATACTGAACGCATTATAATCCAAATTTCTTCACATTTTTTTTGACCGACAAAATCGAATTTTTATTTTCATTTCTATTAATTTTCTCTCTCCAAAAAAGAGAGATATATATATATATATAATATTGTGACGAAAAATCACAACGCCACAAATTCACGTCTCTCTTATGTTGCTTATTTAATATTTTTATTCTGGGCGCCAGTTGCCAAAGCGACGCAACATAAGAGAGAGAAAAAGAACAGATGACCAGCTTCATTACAGCGAAATGGGCGAGGGTATTATTCACTGAAAAATTGAGCATCATTTAAATTAGAAAATAATTTCGTCATTTATTATTCACAAATTCCTTTTTTTTTAAATAAGATTTAGAACAAACTTATTTCGCACGCATGATTTTTATTGTAAATTATTTTAAGCAAAGACCGGGAGATTAATATAATGAAAAATCGGAAAATGATAATACGTGGAAAAAGTGTAGAGTCCCGCGGGATCGGGACTCTACACGTTCTTACACTCTACGATGAGCCCATATTTTCTAACCGTGGAATTACTCACGGAAAGAACGAAAAGATGTTAAAATCGTATGTGAAACAGAATTATGATGAATGATTAGGAATAAATTACCGAATACCCGCTAGTCGGAGACTCGGCCGGACTATTTGTATTACAAAACGCGGTATTTTATTCCCGGTCCTTCGCACATCAATATTTCCAACTCTCACGCCGCACACTTACTCCCGAACACTCCCGTGCACACGCCAAAATAATTATAGACGGAGAAATGATTTTATTCAGGGGGCGTCCATTAATTACGTTATGCATTTTTGGTAATTTTTTACCCCTCCCTCCCTCCACGTGATTCTAAGGACGTTGCGGCTGACCCTGCCCCCTTATGTATCACGTAATTCATTAGCTGTCTTAATACTAAACGAATCGAAATTTATAATTTTCTGAATAATTCTCGATTATTATAATGTTAGTACAAAGAATTTTTCATTGCAAATCTGAAAATTTTTGACGGCTATTAGTGATTATTTCGTTGACAATAAGTAATTATAACGATTTTTTGTTTACATAATTACGCTCGTTCTTGTTTATAAATCATTAAGCATTTAACTTTAAATTAATATTTATTTCATAAATCAACATAAACTATATGTCGTTAGATTTAAACAAATCGAAAAAGTACAAACAAGGCTTTCCGAATAAAATGTTTAACTGAAATTTTAAACGTTAAAAAAATGTCTTCGATCAAATATCAATCATCAGCCCAAGGTATATAGCCCAGTCTGAATCTACGTTTAAAATGAAAGTAAGTCGATACAACAATTTCCTTTTTTTAACTTTGAGAATGGTCATCGGCAGTATAAATCCAGAATTTCGACCAGATTTTGCTATGGCACGACCGCTATCTCGATTTCAGGGGGGAATTTGTTTTTGTTAAATAACTCGCCCATTTTCAACTTTTGACTAAAAATAGTAATTACTAAATTTGTAAGAAATTCAATACTCTATAACTTTGGTCGTGACAATTTTTTAAATCGATATTTTCCAACTTAAATCTGAAAAATGGCAAAATTTAATTATTGCGTTATCGCGTTAATTTTAACCTTTAGCCTGTAAATGAAAAGGAATAAACTTGTAGGGAATACAATTCTCTATAACTTTAGTCCTTACCTTTTTTCTTTTAGGATCAATATTTAAGGTCCTATGTCTGTGGTAAAGGAAAAGAATGGTAGAAAATTATTTCATGAACTGCATATTTTTTTATAACATAAAACTCGAATAACCTTCATTCAAAATAAAACCCTTTTCCGCGCCTCCACAGCGGTAGAATTTTAGGCACGTTTGTTTTTGACGTGGCCCCGTTTATTTTAGTAGGCCTAAACCACGCGTTATTATTTGGAAGTTTATTTCGTTTTTTTTGGCGTTTTCTTTCTTATAAGATTTTAGGATCGGAAAAAATTACGTAGATCCGATTTTAATATCTCGCATAAAATTTAAAAACAAAAGTAATTCGGATTTCAAAATCTTATAACAAAAAAAAATGAAAAATACGTCACTAAAATTATTAACAATTGCAAGAACAAAATGGAATTCCGATTTCAAAAACTTAAGATAAAAATAACTAATAATAAGAAAACGTAAAAAAACGGAATAAACCCGCGAGTAATACGTGGATTAGACCTACAGGGGAAACCACGTTAAAAAGACGTACCTGAAACTCTACACCTGCGGTGATGCGGAAAAAGATTTTATTTTGAATAAAGATATTTCGAGTTTTATGTTATAGAAAGACACGTAGTCGTCGAATGGTTCATGGAATCATGTTTTCGCACCACTTATTACGCGTATGCGTAGAACCTAAAACATTGATCCTAGGAGGAAAAAAATGAGGATCAAAGTGGTAGAGAATTGTATTCCCTACAAAGGTGTTTTCGTTCATTTATGTGCTGATGTTTAAAATAAACGAGATAATACAATAATTTAATTCCGCCCCTTTTTTCAGATCAATGTTAAAGAAATCGATCGTAGACCAAAAATTATTATGACCAAGCTTGTAAAAAATTGAATTTCCAACAGGTTTAGTCAGAACTATCTTTTAGTCAAAAATTCGGAATGGAGTTATTTAACAAAACTAGCGATCGACGCCAGTGCAAAAATTAGATTACTAAACTAGATTAGAAAAAGGAAATTGTGGTATTGACTCTTCTCGATTTCAGGGCTTCTTTTTGTACGTAGTGACTGGGCTAAATGTCATCAAAAAAATACAAATTCATCGGAATCAACATAAAAAAAGTTTCGCGTAAAAAATGTACATGATACTTGTAATACCCCTACTCTCTCCCTCGTGAACTACCATAATGTTTTAATAGACCCTCACCCTGCTCCTTTGGGCCTCACGTGATTAATTGACGCCCCCTTACAGGAAATAACGGGAGATTTCCGAATTCGACCACGACACTATTATTGCCTGGAGTCATATCGCAAACTGCTTTGCAACGCTGCGAACACGTGGCAAGAATAGAAGAAAATTTATTTATAAGGCGAAAGGCGAAGCTGCCGCCGCGATCGAATTTTTAATGAGTTTACCAGGATCGAAACACTTTATTACAATTTCAATTTTACAGAAAAATTGACGGAAAATTATTAGCAACATCGGGACAAAGCCCACTGACTAAACTCAGAAAGCGAGGAGAGAGATTTGATAATAATTACCGTTCGTCACTCACGTGTGTCCCGCTCAATGCTCACCGAAAATCTGACAAAATCGAGAGTCTCACGCGGGACAATGGACTCTCACCCTCTTTTCTCTCTTTCTCACGCATATTCGCGATCATGTGAGATAGGCTCCTTTGAGTTTGACTAATTGCGGGCGTTAGACAGGGTCCCGAATATTCAACGGGAATAATTATTTTATTGTATCTTCTTTTAAACAACCTCTAACCCGGATATAACGTTTGTTATGACAAATAATAACAAAATAAAGATATTCTAAATTCTTGAACGCTCTTAGACAACATTTGACGGGATCTTCGTGTTTTGATGACATGGATCAGTGAAAGGGTTGACGCCCCATCAAATTGCGACTACCCTGAAAAAACGGCGGAAAATTGTAGCCGACAGCGTTGTACGACGAAGATGATGATATTCTCGAATATTCCCGAAAATTCTCGTAGGCCGAAATACGTGTTGGTGAATATGTGTGACCAATGCGTACGAGTTTCGCTCGAAGTACGCCGTTGTTGAAGTTAAGGAAGCTTTCCAGTGTGACAGCCCGAAAAATCGCTTTTTTTCGCGATTTTTTTTTTTAAAGAAAAAATAATCTAATCGGTCTGGTTTTTTTTTGTATATTAATTGGGTATTGAAGAATACAAAACAATTTTTTAAAGATCGATTTATTTATTAATTAATATCTATAAAAATGATGAAACAATTGTTGCAGAAAATGCACTTGGATGTGGTGTCCACGTTGGGGGTCACAATTTTGATCTGAAACAAAAAACATAAAAAGATTATTGATCGGTATATAATTGGCTTTCGTGCTATGGAGGCTTTTTTTTTTTTTTTTTGCAAAAATGGCGCCGGTTTGAACAAAAAGTATCGATTTGTCACAACCGACGATATTTTCTTTATCTTCCTTTTTTTCTTTTAAATAAGCCGAAATATTATTTTGACCGACTAACTCTAATTTAATTCCTAAAGATGCGATAAGAAGCTTAGCGATAAGCGGACCACCGTATGCGTCACCCACTTCATCCGAGCGCGTGTCGTATTAGACCATAAGCATATTTTCCCAAAATACGTAAAATTCAATGATCAGTTTCCATGACCCGAGTCATAGCCATCACCCCAGCACGTTCTTAGAACACGCAAGTAAACAGCTACATTTTTTTTTTTTACGTTTTCCCTAACTTCAAAGCTAAAAACGCCGAGGCGGATCCCCTTTTGACCCCGAATTAAGAAATCCACTGCAATGACCAAATTCACTCCCAATTAATGCGCAAAAGACGCCCTGTAATCACTGGTTTTCGTACTATATAAACCCATGATTTTCCGAAGACCAGCACTCTCCGTTCCGCACTTCGAGTCGCGATTGTACTGTTTGCAGTAGTCCGGTTTGTCAGACATTTCACTATTGTACTTTTCACTTTTTAAACTTTATTTCGAATTGAACTTAAAAGATAAATCCAAAAGCAAGTAACTAATTAAAATCGTATTCAAGTCTCTTTTACCCTCGGGTCCTCAACGAGAGTACGACTGCGACACAAAAGAAGTAACTACAATTGTATCAATAATATTGACACCTCTTCGGTAAGATACCAAATATATAAATATATATATCTATAACCAAGTTTGTATTAATCATTAAACAAAGATTAAACTATTACTAACATTATATTTAGTACTATGAATATATATAGAGAATCCTAGATCCCTCTATCTATTCTTATTGTATTTCTACTAACATTTTATTTACATTAAAAACGAGCATAATGAATTTCCGTATTACCATTATTCACTGATACCTTTCCCGAGTTATAACTAAACCAAAGCAAGATCTCTCGAGATTTATCGGCATTTACCCACCACACTCTAGAGAGTGTATCTATATCTACGCATATGTATAATACCGGAGGAAAAGCCTATAGAGCATAGCGTTTACCGCTCGACGTTACTGTTCTGATCCTTTTCATCACGCCTTCGGATGTTACAGATTTTAGCATTTTTTTTGGCAGTTTTTTTTACAAAAAAATAGGAAGATGTCAAAAAAAAAAAGCTTCCATAGCACGATAAACAATGACGTTAAGAATATTGTGTAAAAAATTCAACTCGATAGCTTTAAAACTCTGCCCTCCAAGTTGGACACCGTTTTGAAAAATGCTGTTTCGAGAAAAACGCGTTCAAAGTCGACGCGGCAGCTGTAGCGCTCCGTTGCCTTCTTCCAAGAAATGCTGTACAGTAACCGAAATAATCTGAATTTCGGCATGAAAATTTCAGGGAATATTCGGAAGAGTGTATACTATTCGATAAAGCAAAAAAAGAAAATCGATTTTTTGAAAATTTCACACTGGAAAGCTTCCTTAAATATTAGTCCATCTCTCTTTCTCTCTCTTTCGCTCAGGCGATGTTGTCGTTGCTCTCGATTCCAATTGCGCCTCCTCGTTCCTCCGATAATTCTCGCCATAACAATAAAGAATCAAAGTTTTCCGGGACGCAATCAATAAATATTATTAAAAATAAAAGCACAATTTTGCTCTAGGTTAGCCCTACGAGTCTGTATCGTGACCGGAGCATCGAGCGGGAGGAGCAAGAGTTGTCATAATCCTTGACAATTAATTATTTTAAGGGACGGTAAAAAACACCGTCACAATATATGCATATTTTTCGGAGAGAGAAAATGAAATTCGAAAATTGCATGAAATGAAAATGAAAATTCGATTTTCATTTTTTCGAGAGAGGGAGGGAGAGAGAGAGAGAGAGAGAGAGAGAGAGAGAGAGAGAGAGAGAGAGAGAGAGAGAGAGAGAGAGAGAGAGAGAGCGAGAGAGGGTGAGAGGGAGGGGTGGAGGGAGAAGAATCCCCAGGAGCAGCAACGAGACAGAGGTTCAGAATCCCCCTCCGGTTGCGCACCAGTAATTGCTTCCTTTGAGTAGCTCCGGAGGTGTAATTTAGTCCCGACCAACAACCTTAACTAATTAACACACCGAGTAGCGAGTGAGTAAGTGGGCGAACGAGTGACTGACGGACTCGTGAACGTTTTCTCTCTCTCTCTCACCCTCTCTCTATCTTTCTCTCAACGCGCGGCTTCGAAGTGCAGAGCCACGCAGGAGAATGGTGTATGCTCCTCTTCCAGTGGCCTCGTCGTCGTCGGCATTGGTGTTCTCAGTGCTGTTGTTGATGGTTGATGCTCCTTGTACGATGTTTTACCTCGAGCTCTCTCTTGATCGAGTCGAACACCGCGACAGACCGAATCAACTAGCACACTCCCATTCACCCCTCGATTTCTATCATTCATCTTATCCCCATTCGTATAAATGAGTACAGTGTCCTCGTATTCCAGTACAGTAGAGTCACTAACGCATTCTACGTACTTTTTCGCCGGGAAGGTCGAATGCATTTGACCTACTCCTTTTCTAATTTTCATTTCCCTAATTCTCTCTCGACAATGCAACGTCTTTGGCACCCGCGTTTCGCATTCTCGCTCGTCTCCCTTTTCGCCTTGTGCGAGGCCCTCCCGTATTACATGCCTCGAGGCCATCGACGTTTGCTCATGGCTGTTAGTGTAACTTGATGCTCCGCTCTCTTCCTTTCTTCCTCTTCTACTAACATACGCATCAGCACTATGTTGGTTACGCTTGTGTACGTTAAACGATGCGAAAACCAAACCGCATTACGGCTATACGATGCGGATAATCATTTTGCGAGTTACTACGTTCTTTCAAATGTTTTAAGTCTTCATTCTTTGCTGTTTTTCACGAACGTTATGTCATGTCGCGAGGTCGTGATAATGGAAATCTATTACATGCACCATTAGAGAGAATTAGAAATGTGCTGCAGGATACCATTAACGAATTAACAGAGAATTTTGAATATTATTTTTAAATCTTTGATGATAGTCAATTAATGAAAATTGTATCTTACAGTCTACCATCGATGATTGTGCCAATCATGTATGGACTAAGTACGAACGCTCTAGTGAAATTGGGCCCCCTACCAATCATATTTCTTTCCTCCGTACGGGAAATTAGACAGAAAGAGTAACACAGTAAGAAGGAGAATAGACGAAATATCTTCATTAAAAGTCAAATATACCCGAGTGACCCTTTCGAAGCACGTGCATACAAATAGCTAAAAAGAGATCCGCCGGCCACTCGCGGTCATTTCAAAGTTTGAAGTCACGACAAAGCAGCCAACCATCAAAATACGACAAGGTCACAGAAGGGCATATAAGATTTAGCGATAAATTCCGAGAAAGATGTATACACCAGTTTTATTTCCATAGCCCTTCACACACGAACTATTAATTCTTTCATGTTCTTATTATTAGTTTCCTAGGAAGGATTTAAGAAAGGTTATAATTTAATAGTAATAAAAATAACTGCAAGCAAGTGATTTATGACGAGTTACTCGATATAAGACCTTAGTCTTGAAGCTTTAAAAAAATGTATATTCATAAACAAAAGATATTGTTTTATCGAGAAGCCGTATTAATATTGTAATGTAAAATCGAGAAAATTACGTATGGTCGCCCAAATGTAAAACTCAGTGCATACGATAAAATAGATTGAGTCTAAATTTTTTTATATTTTTTGATCGACGTTTCATAAAATAAAACTTCAACCGATTACTTTCATTATCTTCAACTATGAGGTGGAATGACAATACTTTAAAGTATTATTCAAGATTTATTACGAAATAGTTGAGCTATTTGACGATTTTGATCCAAATTGAAAAATTTCAAACATCTATTACTTTAACAAAAAAAAAGTCGACGCACTCTGAATCTGGCCTCAAAAATTTTGCAAATTCACCCGGTTTTAGAAAAAAATGGACATAAAAAATCAAAGGAGGGAATATTTGAGGTACCTGATTTTTTAACCAAATAAGTGAAAGAAAAATAAAAGTTTATTTTATAGAGACTTCGCCTGTTTTTTTTTTTTTTTTTTTTTTTTTTTTCTAAAAGTACATGAAAAACTGCTAAAAATTGCAAGTGGTTATTTTTGTTACAGGACTCATAGTTCTCTTGTTATCGCGGCCTAAATCCAGATAAGTGAAGCCTAAAACAAACAATTTAACTAGCTGTAAAAATTGAAAAAATGACTAAATCAAAAAATTCTGAGATACGTGTCCGCTTATTGCTTGTATAGAAAATCATATAAGAAATTCGCACGAATCCAAAGGGGTCAGGATTTTCGTATGTAAAAGTGGCGTGAAATGCCTCATACATATAATCTTACGTATTATATATACAGACTCTTACCTGTATACATAGAAAGAGGTATATGCGTGTGTATACAAAGTAGGGAGACCGGTTGGCGTGACCACAGCGATAGCAACGAGATGAGTGGCGTCCACACAGTATTACCTTCATTCCGATGTCACCTTTTCTTCCCTGCCTTCCATCTCACCCCACCTCTTTTCGTACAAGGATTTTTTTCGTTCTCGTTTTTCTTCGCTAAAGGCGCGAGATCGAAGCTTGTTCTTCTCGGAGAGTTCTTGCTTAGTCCCGCGCGGCTCGAGAGGGTATCACGGTGTGCGGGGACATATAAAAGCGAGGTGGTCCTTTTCTTCTACGCGTTTACGGTGAACGTGGTCCGCTCCATTGAGCAGGCATATAACGATGAGACCAAAGAGGAGTGAAATAGCATGAAAAAGGAAAGGGTGTAAGACGAAGACGAGTATTACAACGAGAGGATGAAGAAGAAGAAGAAGACGAGGGAAGAAGACAAGGAGAATAAGAGTGCGGAGGAGAAAAAGGAAGTATAAAGAGGAGGAAACAGCATCGATGGAGAACTCGCCCCGAGCGACAGCGTAATCACCTGGTCGGACTACCACACAGCGCACAATTTTTCATAGGCGTAAGCTCGTATGTATATACACTCAGGGAAAAAATCATTAGATCAACCACATATCTTATTACGGAGTACCAATGATATTATGTAATCATCACAATATTATAAAGTATTAAACCAATACGCTAGTTTTTGATTAAATCGCACATTCATTGTGACCGAGAATATTGCGGTTGAATCAACGAAATCTTCCAATAACATCAAATGCTATTGAATAGATTTTTTTTTTCTCAGCGTATGTACTGTGTCGCTTTCAACCGGTGACTGAACCAACTCAAATTACACGGAGAGAATTTTATACGAAAAATTACCATGTTCGCATTGCGGCGTGGTACCATGTCGACCATTGTGAAGAAATTTACTATGTTTTTCTTTTCAAAACATAGTAAATTTTGCTCAAAAGCGACGACATGGTTCCACGACGCAATGTCAACATAGTAATTTTTCGCGTAAAATTCTCTCCGTGTACCCTCGTCCATGCACTTGATCGTATCGGGATGCCAACCGATTGTTACCATCGACAAAATTTATTTCAACCATCGAACGACAGGACAAAAGGTTACCCAGCTAGGGTTTTTTCGATGGACCTGGATGATTCCCGGTACCTCGGAAAGAACCCAAGATAATTCACATGAAATACTTCGGGATCAAAAACGAATTTTATTGATACACGAAAAAAAATTATCTGCAAAAATTAATGGTCGATATTTAAAAATTACTGAAACTAAAACAAAAATGGTACTGAAGTTTGCACCATTGGAAGGCAACGAAAAGAAGTTTTTTTTTCTTTATCTTTTTAATTTTTGATATCGTGACCATTTTTTCGCAGATTTAGTATGTAGATTTGAAATAAAAAATGTCGAATTATCGTATCACTGCAAATCAACTTAGAGCTCTATAAAAATGAGGATATTCGTTGCGTTCCAACGATGCAAACTTCAACGTTATAAACAAAATATACAGTTGAAAACTGTAAATTAGTCGTTTTACAGTGTGTTTCATTACAAAATAATATATTTAATGTGTTTTTTACTTTCTGATCGATTATTAATGCTGATCTAATCTGTAAAAAACTCTATGTCCAATCAAAAAAAATGACATAGCAGAAATTACAAATAAAAACGAGGAATCTCACTGTGTATAAAATGTAAAATTTACAATGGCCTCAAAAAAATATTCAATACGCATAGGAAAATAAACTGTGAACTAATACTATTTACTGGCATTGAAAAGTGTAAAAAAATGTTAAACTGCACACATGAAACATTGTAATTAGAAAATATCGAAATTGTGTATTTCGAATAGAGAAAATTACCTTCGGCATACATTAGAAATTGCAGTGTGCCCAGTAAAAATTCGAAAATGTACTGCAAAATTTGCTATGTTACTTTCAATTTTTACAGTGTACACTGTAATTTCTCCAAGCACGTGAGCTAGGAATTTTTTAAAATTTTATTTGTTTTAAACAATTATATGATTATGTTTGGATAATTCTGATGTGGATAAGTTCAGTTTATTATTTCGTCTGTTTTTTACGGTTCGCACTGTAAAAACGGGGTGAATGTAGTGTGTACTTTTTACTGTTTGACACTGTAAAAATTCGTTTGAAGTGCAAGCGATTTGTCATTTACGGTATTAATATTTTTCACCACGGGGACTTGTAGAAATTTTGTTTAAAGTTCCATGATAAATTGATGATTACGCGTCCGGACGGTACTACTAACGTGCAAAACTGTAAAGTTTCATGAAAATCTCAGTAAAAATCACAATGTATTTTTTTCCGTTCAGTAAGCGGAAAGCAAAAATGCGAACGTACAGTATCACTAACAAAAATTTAATTCGATTTTACCAATTAAATGTAATTTCTCCCTTTCCATTGGTATAATTTTTTTTTTTGAGTATACTTCCGAAAAAATTGACAATTTTTTTTTCTCCACTTGTACAATAATATCGCTGTAATATCGATTCAATGATTTTCAATTGACAATATTTCACCTCTCTGCTGCACGTTGGTGCGAATTTGCGCCGCCAATTTTGTATTTTTTCTGGATTCTGTGCAAAACACGACTTTTGTTTTCCCCTTTAAAATTAGCTTATATTTTTTTCAAAATTGGGCATATTGCACCCTGTACATTAATTGGAATCCGCTGACTGTTGGACAATCTCTTTAACCTCTGAGAACGCTCAAATAAATCTCACGAGGACATAACCACACTGAGAAAAGAGATTTTTTGAATCAACAAAATTTTTGTTGAATCAACAAATTATGGCGAACAAAATGAAACTCGTTAACTTCATAAAAATTTTGTTCATTCAACTACTTAATTTGCTGGCTCAGATAAATATTGCTCACTACAACGAAAATATTGTTGAATCAACAAAATTTCTTTCCTCAGTGCATATCGTTAGCTCTACAACTCAAGTTGAAGACTTTGAGTTAGCGATCTGCTTCTTAGCTACTTGAATTCACCCGCAATCGCTAAATAAGCAATGAGAGAACTGACAATGATGAAAGCCGTGAGCCTGAAGATAGTTCAACACAGCCACGGTGTGGGTCTAGGTATTACAGGACGATGGTGAATCCCAGAGGATAGTCGAATTTCCCCTTCCGCTACGATCTTTTTTCTTATCCAAATTCAGTAGATGATCAAAAAGCACTGAGAAAAGAAATGTGTTGAATCAACAAATTCCATTTTGTTCGCTACAATTTTGTTGATTCAACAAAAATAATGTCACGGTAAGCGCCGCATATGTAGTTCAACCAACAAATTGAGTGGTTGAAATAATCAAAATATTTTATTGCATC